>VZSZ01000057.1:1022168-1067771 GCA_013398815.1 Ibidorhyncha struthersii | reverse complement strand
ATTGAATTTTGACATTTTGCTTTTGTTCCTCCTTGGAAAAAGAAAAATCCAAACCTTTTGAACATTTTTGTAACATTGTTTTGAAAAGACCGTTGGGGTTCTCAGAGGTCAGATTTCCAGTTGAGCTTGTCTGTATCTAAAATATACAAGAGACCTCATTTTTAATGTCAGGACCATTATATCACAAACGATCAGTACAACTCCAGAAACATCTTCGCTTTGAAAGATCGTATTTTAAAAATACGTATTTTGCCTGAGAAAGGTTATTTCTATCTCTGGTAGAACAGTTTAGAAGCTCAAGTCATGACCTAAAAAATTAATAAATATTACTTATAGTTTTAGCTGCTTTAAAAATTTGTATTTTGTTCTGAATGACGTATTCTTACAGAAATCTGTCTATTAATATAAATACTCTTTCACCAAGACCTCCTTCATCAAGTTGTGTTTTCTTCTCAAGTACCCATAGTGATGCTTCCTTTTCTTCTGTCGTTCTAACCAGTGTTTCACACCTGTGATGGAAATAATGATTTTACTGAAAGCAGAGATACGATTTCCAAAATTATCATTGATTTCAGCAGTTTTGAGATTTCACCATCTGGATGTGTTTTTTAACTCCTTTGGATAAGCTTTCTCTGGTTTGGTTGTGCAACACTAGTGTTCAAGGCTTGAGAAAGTTGTGTTTCTGACTAATTATAGTTAATAATTTCTAAGCTCCAAGAAAAGCAGATAAATAAATTGAAATTCTTTTCTATATCTATCTGGAATTTAAACATTAAAACCATTCAGTTAAAGTGGTAACTTTTGCATTAATGAATAGATTTTTATATTTTCCATGTCTGGTTGTAATTGTGACATTTCTTAAATACAGACAATGAATGCTTCTTGGCTTGGAAAGAATATTTGAATTATTTTTCAAGTGGTTAATTTAAAAAATACAACCTTTGTCCTAACTTAATAAGGTTTTTTTTGTTGTTTGAAATTGCATTTTCATGAAGAACAGGGAGCAGGAATTGCCACCTACCGGATTTTTCGTATAGTTAGCATAGCATTTTCTATAACATTTTCTTGATTCCAAAGCTGAATCAGTATGATATATTCCCATTGATATATATTTTTCTGTAATGCTAATTGAGTAGCTTTTAGAAACTACTTTAGTCTGCTGTTCACTGTCCAGCTGCGTAGCATTAATGTACATGCAGTCAGCTGGATGTATGCCCTATATATTTACATGTAGGGCTCTTAGGTGAGACAAAATTATTCTAACTGAAGAAAACTGAAGTAACAGCCCATGCTGTGTTATGGGTTTGTTGACATAGTTCTAACATGCTGAATTCTTAAAAAAATACACTGACAGAAGAAAACTTTTACTATTCTTGTGAACTGGAATAAAGAAACACTTTTTCTGGGGTGAAATTAATTAAATGTTTGCAGTACAACTTATCCAAAGAAGGCACAGTAAGAAATAAATCAATTGAAACTGTAGAGTGGTGGTGGAAATGAAAGGTTACTGGGAGATCTCCAATTTACCCACTGTATGAATCAGAGAAAAAAATCATATTGTGTGACATGTTGGTGCATCAGACCACTAGCTCAACATTAGCAGTCCCTGGGAGAAAAGAGAATAAGTTACTGGCATAAATCACTATCTATACAATGTACTATATGGTATCACCAAGTTTTTCCATTCAATATTTTACAGTTTTCTGTGATGGGGATTATCCTTTATCCATTCTTTATCTAGGGATCACTGACAGCTGTAGCTTCCAAACAGGCCACATGGTTACAGGTTAATCACAGGAGTTCAAAGTATGCTTTTAAGTTATCCTTCTTTCAAAAAGTATGAAAAAGATGCCAACTAAATTTTGTTTCAGCAGATCAATTGTTTTATTTTTTTTCAGCATTTTTAATTCTGAAACTGTATTTCTTCCTCAGATACTTTCTTCCAAATGAAACTGTGTAAAGTAACTTTGTAGAAAATTCTTTTCTATGCAGTAGTTATCAGTATCTGAGCTGCCCGTAACTTAACTGTTTTTGCATATTCTCTGTGATTTCAGTAAACTTTACATGATGATTGTGCTTTTTTTCCCCTTTGAGAAAACATATCTAAGAAGGGGTTTATTTTCTTCATTATTAGATAGTTCAGCACTATCGAAAGGCGGATACTGCTTCTTTTATAGTAGCCTAGCTGTGACTCTAAGCACATGTTCATTCATTGCCCCAGGACACTCTGCTTCTCTGGGTATTGATATCCAAAATTTGGTATAAGTGCTTAAAATGGGCAAGGCACAGGAATGAAAAGTAGAACTACTTGTATGATTTGTAATAAACTACAAGCACTTTTAAAATGAAATGTTGATTAAGCGTTTTAGATGCGTAAGTAACACAAGAGCAAGCTTAAAATCGTCATTCCAAAAGCACAGTACTACATCAGCAAAATGTGCAGAGTCTACCAGTGATGCAAATTCAGTGGTGAACATGCAGTGTTGATGGCAGGGACAAGCCCAGTGGGACTGTTAATTTAATTAGAAAAAGCTTGGGTCTCAATAATAATTGCACAAAACTGGCATCGATTTTCAAATAAATTCTGAATAACCTAAATTATTCTTAACAAATGACAAAAGCTTGCCCTGCACTCATTTAATGTAAGCACAGGCCACTAGTGTATATAGTACCACCCTTGTTTTACAACCAATTTGGAACATTACCTATTTGCTGTATCTGATGTAGTACAGATAAATAGGGCAAATAATTTTGAATCTTAATTAGAAAATCACAAATTGATAATTACAAATGCAGACATAAGAGCGGTGACAGATAATGCTTCAATACAGAGGTTTGTGCTACATGCGAAGACAGAACATCTTTGGTTCTCCACAAGTATTCGGTTTGAGGACAGAGTAAGAACTATTTGCTCACACCAATTGTTTCATACTGCAGAAGGAAAGGAACACAAGGCAGAGGTGTTGGTGTGATAGGTATGTGTAGTAAATTAGGCTCTTCAAACTGTCTCCATTGCATCCATTTAATATGATTGGAAACTTCTCCATTGGTTTGTCATTTGATTTTATGGTGTCAAATAATTACTTCAGCAAATACAGACTCTGAAAAGGATGAGACCAGTCATTCTTGTATTCTTTTCAGTGAGTAAATTACTCTCTAACTTAATGTTCATCAGGGGGTACTTAAGGCAGTTCCCTGTATTGGTAGACCAGAGAAGCAATATTTCTACCTAGAGGAACTGACTGACTGCTTTTTTTTTCAGCATGTTCAGATAGTTCATGCATGACTGTCATTAACAGTTTGGTTAATCTTGCATGTTCTAAGCCATCTTTCAGCATTGTACTTTAGTCAAAAATCTAAATGTACTTTTATGGACTTGTGAAGTTTTTAAACTTTGTTTTCATCCCAAGTAGGAATGAAGAGTTGAAATAACCCAATTCTACATTAAATGGAAAATGCTAACATTTTTGATAGAGAGATGTCAAACAACCTCATTTCTACACACTTGATTTAGAAAAAGACTTCTCAGCACTCCTGACCTGAGATGATTTGCTTTAGTTTGGTGAGCAACACTGAAATATTTTATCTGGCAATCAGTTTGCCTGTATCTGTGCTTGTCAGTGTAGCCTCCTGGGATTTCTGGTTCCTGTATTTTGTGCTCTTCTCTTCTCTGTGATGCAGCTTGACTAGCTGAACAAAGCCCCCTGGTTCACTGAGTTGGGCAGCTCTCAGGTGGCACTGTGATGATTCAATTAAGGAAGGATATTGCAGTGATAGTTGGCATGTGTAGTCCAGGCAAAGAGCAGCTCACATGGGAAGACAGTCTGGGGCTTCTAAAGTGTAACTCTGATAGGATAGTTTAGCCATTCATGTAAATATACAGATATTTTGCCTCACTGAACCACAGCAAAATACTTCCTTATAAATTTTCTGCATCCCACAATTGCAGGCTTTTTAGCTGATGGAGGTGTCCACAGAAAATCTGTAGTATAATTGGCAGTGTGTGAGACAGAGCATACGTAGTACAATGGAGTTTCAAGAGAGGAGTACTGTTGAAAGCAAGAGCAGTTACAGATAATTCATTATCAGTATAATATTAACAAGATGAGAATATATCTATCTATTTTGTCTAGTTAACATGTGTTGGAAAACAGAAAAAATAGCTATTACCATATAAGGAACCTTGCAGCTTTCTCCTACCCTGCTGGTTTTGTTCAGCCCATGTTCCTTCATGGACACCTCTGCGAGGAGGGAGACCGTTAAGGAAAGTCTCCTGCAACCTGCTGGCCAGCTGCACTAATGGCCTCGGACTCCCTAATGTGTTGAAGTAGGGAGGGGAACAAAATATCTATGGTAACTTGTTGCGTAGTGTAAGAAATTATTACATATTGAAATTTCTTGTACTTTGTTAACAAGTTTGGATGAGGTTTGTAGTTATTCCGCTGAGTTATTCATCCCCTGTGTTTGGGTAAAATGAAGAAGAAAGATTTAAGCAAAATTAACAAATCTGTAGTGTGGGTGGACCGTGGTATGCTCAACATAAGAACAATCCCCGGTTCCGAGGTACGATAACTGAGTACAAAATTATGCTTCGTTTCATTCTAGTGTTCCTGGATATACTTTTAATTCCCTGGTGCTGAAATTTGTTTTAGTAACAGAAATTGAGTTGAGATATCTGTAAATGTGTAAGTCAAGTCTTCAAGCTTTTACCATGTATCTCTTCAACTTTAGTTAGTTCCAAGACCATTGCTTTCTTTCTAGTCTTGGAATCCTTGTATCTAGAGACCATCTTTGTGCGAAGTTGATTTAGGTTTGCTTTTACGGGAATAAAACACTCTTGTCCTGCACTGACAAACTTTTTGAGTTTTCGACTTTTGTTGGCTTTGAATTAATTAAAAAAGCTCACTCGTTAAGAAGCAGCGATGCTGAATTATGGTGCAAAGGGATAATTTTTGCACGATGTGTGGATGATTAGCAATGAATTTCATATTTAGATGTAGAAATTGAAAGATCAGGGTCTTCCCAAACCAGTGAAATCTAAGGAACCATAACAATTCTGCTCCTAGGAGTTGTATACATTTCACTTAGCTGTAAGTAGCTGAAGGATACTAGTCCTGGTTTGTTGTCAAGACTTCCACTGTCAATAATGGAGAAAGACAGATACCTTTGGGTAGTGACTGATGATTAAAGATAGAAGAGGTGGATCTTCTATGTCAGAAACCTCTTATGATCGTATCAAAGAAGAGAAGCCTAAAAAGCATAGTCCTTCAATGAAGTTTTAGCAATACACACGACTGAGAATCACCACCTTCACTTCCCATTTGATACCTTTTAATATCTCTTCCCCATGGCCAGATAACTGTGGGCTTGTTAATTCTCTTGGTTTCGCTGCTGGGGTAAGTCATGCGCGTCTCCATGCCTAGCTCCCAGTGTGTTTGGAGCAGAGTCAGTGGTCATTATTAGGCAATGGCTCCTATATCCTGTACCCTTTCTATTACAGGATATTGCTGTCTTCTTTCTTTTTTTGCCTCATATAAGATGCATTGTCACTGTTGTCAGAATTAGTCTTTGAAATACATTTCAGAATCCATACATGTCAAGATGAAGACTGCAAATTATCTTCACAAGGAAACAAGTGAAGTTTTAAATATTAATATTCCAAGTTTGGTCTGAGTTGCCTATGCATCAGAAGGTTAGTGAGTTTTTGTGAGGGTTATAATTGCCCAACTGGTAAAAAAATTTTTTGATGTATACACTTGTTTAGAAATGCTTCCACAGAATCCTTGCTGCACTGTGAACTTCCCTCTAGCTACACTTTCCCTGTTAGTTATGTATAATGATCACTGAAAAGCTAGAAGATGTACTTATACAACTTCTGTTTCTCAAGCACTTTGAGCTTTATTTGCAGAGTGATCAGGAGGCAGTTGTTGTTTGTGGATTTGTTTTCTTTGAGTGCTTTGAGAAGGCTTAGGACTAAAAAAGATCCCATTGCGTGATCAGAACCAGTCAGGTTTAGCCTGGTAAGCACATCAGAAAAGAACTATGAAAGGCTAAGTCTGAGGTGAAGTGAAGGAGCTTGTATTTCACTTTTGAGCATCGGGTCAGGTGACTCAGAAGCAAGCAGTGATACATCAGGAAGGAAAATTACTATATCAAGCAGCAGCTTGTGTTTCCCAGATTAGACTTCTCGAGCAAGATTAAATGAAGATTTTCTTTCATCATTCTAATTAAACCATTCTACCCTTTTTATTGTCTTAGGTCATTGTTGATGAATGATAGAGAAGTGCCTTGAGTGCTTCTTCCCAAATGTAATTAAATTAGATGTTTTTCAGTGGAAGAGATTATACTTTTGCTGAATTTAAAGCAGCTAAACCAGAAATACGGACTACGTATATTGAAAGTTAAACTGAGCACCCACATAGGTTGGATTAGAAGGTTTTGAATCTTTGATTGAAACTTTTGTTTTAAAATTTTCCCTTCATTTGCTTGAGTTCTTATGTTTAAGATTTAAGATGACCACAAAACACAAGTGACCTTTTAGATTACTGCACAAAAAGGGACAAGACAAATAAGAATTTTGTAGTCTAACACATAACACACAGAATCCCATGTCAACTGTAACTAATTAGGAGTCTGCTGTTGTGTTCTATCTTATTTCAGAACATTTCCACTCATTTATACAGTAATCTTTGCACACTGAGTAAACCAGGCTGTTCACAATTACGCTGTCTGCAGTGTGATCTGCTTTTTGCACAGAGGATGTTTGCTCCTGACACGGAACAATAATCTGGGCTAGATGTGCAGGGGAAGGTGTAATTTTGCAGTGCAGACATCCTAGAGCTCACTTTGCAAATCAAAACCAGAGAGCTTCCCCAGAGCTACAGTCCCTATAAGAGTTAGGTTTTATACAGTTTAGATTAAGTCTGGCCCATGAAGCAAGTTTAGGAGAGCATATGGGAATGTCAGTTAACAATTTATTCCATACACCCTTGAAAGACTGATTACTGACAGCTCTAGGAGTGCTAGGCATTAAACGTTTGCACTCTTGTGTGTTCCTGAGAAAGAGGTAATTGCATATCACTACTTGTAGTATTATGTCCCAGGATTGTGTCCTACATTTGTCATAATCCCTATTATAATGCAAATAGACCTTTATCATGTTGACTTATGTATGAATTGTCTTCTAAACTTTGTCTCGGTGTAACATACATTATTGTTCACTCTGCAGTTCTAGCAATATTCTTACAAGCTTACACTGCATGTATGGAATTTATCATCAAATTTACTTCTGTTCATGTCCATAGAAGAACATGCACCTGAGTTATAATTTTCTTTATTGTTTAAAGCAAAGATATTCACTTGAATTTGAGTGACTTCTTAGTCATTTAAGGGCTCAATAAGATAGTTTACCAACTGAATTTAGAAGGGTTTGAAACAAGTCTTCGTTTATTATAAGGATAATAAATATAGGGAGAGTTTCCTTTTCATGGACAACAGTTTGTCTGCTTGATGATTTCTTCAGAACATTATTAATAGCCTTTTCTACTTAAATAATTAAATTCTATGTCAGATGAAAGTCATTACAATGAACACTGGTTCTTTTCTTCTGTTACATTTGTACATTCCTTAATTCTGAGCAATAGACTCAGTCTTCCACATCTTGCTAAGAATATCTACTTCTTGTGTGTACTTTCTGTTTTGGACTATGCCACTGGATTTGTGTTCCTTGGGCTGTCAGTTTATCATCCATGAGCACATGGAACATGTGAACCTCCAGACACTCTTTGTATAAACAGGTTTTTCATGAGCAGTCAAACTAATTGATTTTGTTTTCATTTTTTTGGTATGGATTTTTGTTCCTTTTCCCTAGGTACACCACTGGTTAGCCCAGCTTCCTTTCCCTTTCCTGGCTTGATGCAACTCCTTCATTGGGCCAATTAATGCAGAGCTGCAACTAATGCTCATTTGCTTTCTGCTGATTTGGGTCATCCAACTTCTATGGCAAAAAAAGGTGTATAACAGAATTTTGTCTGTTAAGTATATTTTCTCAACACAACCCAGCCACAAACTTTTAATGAATTCTTTGGGAACCTGCTGAGGGAAGAGAAGTGAGGTAGAAAATTTTGTTAAGATTTGACTAATAAAATAATATAAAATGCTCTGTCACACAGAGTTTTTCATATGGAATATGTAGGTTATTTAAGGAAAAAGGAAGGACAGTTGTAATTCATTTTATCACAATATGATTGAATATCTTGAGAAGTTGGATATTCAAAGAAAGAAAGATGGAAGTTATCTAATGTCTAAACTTCAATTACAAAATGTTCAAGACTGAAAACTGGCATTGTCAGCCAATGACTCTATCTAAATATTCTTTGTATTTTCTAGTAAAAGAGCTTGCTGTTCATAGTTCACATGAAAGCGAACCTTTGGGTTGGGCATAATTTATAAAATGTGTGTGCCAAATTAGCCTAAAAAATTGCGTTGGGAAAAAATGAGCTACTGTAAAAATATAAAAACATTACAGCAAAGTGATTTTAAACATTTTTATTTCCACTCCATTACCTACAAAAAATCTTAGGTTTCTGGCTTTGCTGTCTCCAGGGATGCAAAATTGCATCATGTTGTATTTTTTTCCCTCATCTCAAAAGAAAAGAAGGAATTTTTGCTTTGAACTTATAAGATCTATTGTTGTTTTGAACAGCCTTGTTGAGAACTGCATCAGTACTCTAGAAGGCTCTATGAGTCTATTTTGCTTTTATATGTGGTACAACACCGGTAATACAATCAAAACATGAAGTTCTGTATCCAGCAATGATTTTTAACTACTTCTTTTAACTACTTTAACTAAATCTCTTTGTTCTGTGTTGGTATTTCTTTCTCAAGAGACTTTGAGCACATACATTTTTTTACTATTGTCCACAATTAAATTACTTGCAGTTTTTTAGCCTGTTCAATAAAACTAAACATAAATGAGAAGTTAAAAAAGAAATAGAAAGAGTGGACCGGTATTCTGAGAGTTTGATCTGGGATTTCTTGGATAATTTATTTTAGGAAATAATTCTGGATTTCTTTATTTTATTTTTTTTTCTCTGTGTTCAGATGGAAGACGTCATAGCCCGCATGCAAGATGAGAAAAATGGGATTCCTATTCGTACAGTCAAAAGTTTTCTTTCCAAGATCCCCAGTGTCTTTTCTGGTAAGAGTCGAAGTGAATTTCGTACTACTTAAAGTTTCCACTCTACCTTATGTAAGTGGATGCTCAAATGGAAAACACTTTTAACTAAGTGCTATGGGAAATTCACAGTCATCTGATCTGGAGGGAGAAATTGATTATCCTTTGAATACTTTAATTATAGATTTTTTTTTTGTGTTTGTCTCGTGTTGGAATGGGCTTACACAGAGATGTTTTTGTGCTGCAAATTAAGTGAAAGGAATACTTAATTTACTACAAAAAGTCAATTATCTGAAGATGGCAATATTTTTATTGCAGAGTTTCTGCATTTCAGATCTGTTTTTTAGCCTGTTTTCATGGCAAGTATGAGTTTAGTGTACAGGCTAGTACATGAAGATAAGAACTGCCATAGCAGCAGCACAAAAGGAAAATCATCACTGCACTTTGCAACTGATACTGAATCGCAGCTGTAAACATTTATTACAACATTTATGGTTTACTTTTATAGCTGGCTGCCTGTGCCCAAGAAGCTAAGACTGAGATGTCTATGGTGATTTGTAAGACAGCTGTAAACTTTATAGCTAATCCAAGTCAGTATTGTCATATGCACAAAAATCTGTCCATTTATTAATTAACTAATATGATTTATTTCTTAATTTATTTACCTACTTTTATATCAAATTATTCATTTATAAATGTGGATATGTATCTTTTTGTGATACTAATGAGTATGGAGTTCCTTTGGAATAAATGCCATCGTTAAACCTATTTTTTTCATATTCTGGTAATAGTTGCAATTTTTGTAATGGAAAAGATAATCCTACATAGAAAGTGTTTGTAGAAGTTTGTACTGTCCAGAACAGCAAGAAGAATCCTATACTTTAATTTTCAGCCTTTGGAATGGTTTTGCTAATGAATAATTCTGGCACAAAGAAGGAAAGAGTCTTAAGAGTGAACAAAATGTCTTTATGATTTTAGAAACTGCTTGCACAAAAACTACCTTCTGAAGAATGGACCTTTATTTCCCATAAATTAGTACAGCATGGCATCCTATTAAATGATCCATGTTAATTGTTATTCTCTGCCATACCTTGTGCGCTATGGATTTCAAATTCGGTAGACTATGGTTATTTGTATAGCAGGAGTCATTATTTACCAAAATAAGTTTTTTTTTTACTGGAATAGACATAATACTTTTTAAGGTTGTGTTAGAATATATATATACAGTAGTATATAGCAGTCACTGATACAATAACTTTTGCATTGAGGCATTAACTTTATCGGCTGCAGGGGGAAAGAAAAAGCATAGGAGAGTTCTTTTTTTCCCCTTTACAGATTTTCCCCCTCAAATACCAGGGAAGTAGCTTTTGATACATATGACTAAAAACCCCACCAGAACAGCACAACTGTCATTCTAATTAATTTAATCTACTTTCTTGTCAGTTCTCTGTCCCGGATGGAATCTGAACTCTGTAAACCTTCATGTTGAGAGTAGTGGGTTTCCTTTAATGTGATAGGAGTTTGTATATATGTTGCAGACAAATCTCAGCTTGAACTCAAAACTATTGATTTCTAGGAAACATGGGAGTATTGTTGTCTAAGAATTGTGATGAGAATAATGAAAATGTATATAAGAGCTTATAGTACTGTTATTACCCACAAAAGCATCCACATGAAAATGATCAAATCAAGAACAGATGCTCTCCAGTTAAAAAATATATATATGTGTCTATATGCTCGTGTGTGTATATATATAAAACTGTGTGTCTGTGTATAGAAGCATGTATTATAGCCAGCCATCTGTCCAGGATTATGTCCTATAAAAACTGGAACTTTGCAATTGTTTTTTTGTGGGGAGAAGCAAAATGGGTAGTTCTACCACAGTTAAGTCACGTTCCTGCAACCACGTAGAAAAGGCCTATAAGTGTCCTTTAAACAACTTGTAAAAATAAAAGGATAAAATAAAAATAAATTGTCTGTAGGAATAGGGTCTTTTTGGGTAGCATTTTAATTATGTTTTTATAAAAGCAAGAGAGATATTTTTTATTTTTGTTTATTTTTATTTCATAGTGTTGCTTCTAAAAATAGCAAGTGAAAAACTAGTTGAAAGAACAGTCACTTTTCAATGCAGAATTACTGACCATGTCTATTTAAGGATGACTGCATTAGCAAAATCAGCCTGGGGAATGGTATCTGAATTTAACCTTTTAATAGAATGTTGTGATTATAATAAATGGGATGATGTGATTATATTATCTTGTTTACTGAGTCCTTCCTTAAATGTTTTTATGAGTGAAATATCCACACAGAGAAACATTTCAAATACAGGTAATTCTCTGTAGGCTGTACACTTTGTTGTGCTTCAGAAAAACACAAAGAAAAATAATGCTAAGTTAAAGATTGTTTCACCTTATGAAATTTTGAAAAGATTATGAGTTCTATTGCTTTTATTTCATATATTCATGGAGAACAAATAAGTTGCTTGATGTTGATATTTGTACACTCGTTTTTTTGAGCAAGCTGCTTGAATTCAAACACAATTTTTGTTTGATTTCTTTCTTGAAAACTTTCAAAAGTAAATAATTCCATTGTCTTTACCTCATTAAAATATTCTTAAAATGAGTTTGCAAGCCATTTAATGAAAAAGAATACAAACCTGTAGATGTGTGCTAATTACTATTCATGTTTGTATCCACATTTAAGAGTGTATCAGATTGACTTTACGCAGCAAATTTATCTATGGTGTAAATTCACTAGAGATGGTGAATTGCAGACTAATTTGGATAATAGCATTCCAGTCACCTACAAGCAGGAGGTGAAATGGATTGTGAAAAAAACCCCACACCAGTCCTTGATGGAACTCCAATATATTATATATGCCAAGATAAAAATTGCTGAAAACATGGGGGTAAAACCACAGCTGTTAGCACCTATCCTGGTTCTATACCTCATTCCTTAGTGCTGAGAGGTTTTTCCTGGCTGTTCAGCATTAATGATGTTAATGATACTCATTTAAGTTCTTTTGATAAAGAGCTCTATATAAAATTATACCTCTTTTTATGCAGATAACTATAGTGAAAAACAGTATATTACAGAATCTTTAACAGAAATGATGGGGCTTTATATACATAGAAAAAAAAACATTATCAGAGAGGGAAAAATGCATCCTTGTCTAATTCCACATGGGAGTCAGCAGAAAAGAATCATTGAAGTACAGCATTGGTAGTTGACTATGCTGACTTTTACTTGTGCTGCCAGCAGACCTGCAACCTGTTGTGCTCATCAGTGAACACCTGTGGTGTATTTTGGTATGTCATGACAAGCAGGAATAAATACCAAACACCCCAGAATTATTCTGTACTGTAGCTTATTGGATCTGATGAGCTAATGGTTTTGTTGTGCTCAAAGCTTGTTTTACACCAAGATCTGCATCATTCATTGTTGCAGGACACATATTTATAGTCTCCATGCCCAGCTTTTTTTTTTTTTTTTTTTTAATTTGAGTCGAATAACTACTACATGTGGCTTTTACAGCATAATTCTATACTGACTCATCCTAACACTCGCTCTCTGCCTTCTGGGGCCATTATAGCATTATACTGTATGCCTACTATGATTTCAGCCAAAAATGTTTTTTGTAAAAGACCCAAGCTTTTACAGACTCTCACTGAATTACCTCATCCAGCTAGTGCTTGTGAGGGGAAGTACAATTAGGTCTTTGAACAGAGTGAATGTACAATGTACTGTAGCAGATGGTCTTTGTAGTGATGGTTCACCTCAGGCTGAGTCACCCACAATCTTACTTGCAAGTAGGCTCAGATTGTATGCAACAAATAGATGAATTTGCATGGATAGCTTTGCAGAAAACAGACTGATGTACCTATGTACCCTAGTACAGATTTGCTAGATTATATTTTAGATCTTACACTGGTCACTGTTAATAGCAATTGTGCTGGAAATTGTTGTATTGCTTTAGTCTTGACTGCTTGCCCTTATAAGCAACACTATGGTGTAAACCATCATTGTTTGAGTAATAGCTTCCTGTCTTTGAGAATGGAATAATCTATTTTTTATTATGAACAATATAGTCTGCTTATGCCACTCACAGTATAATCTTGAGTCTGAAAATCACCCAGAGGTTGTGTTTTAAAAATCGCATTCTTCTAAAGGTGTTTTCTCTAGCAGAGCCTGAACGATCTCTGAACTGAACTGATTATACATCAGGTGAACTGGAAGTTTCTTGAAGGAGGGATTGAGTCAATTTTCTCAGTAGCTTTAAGCATAGTTACATGTCTGGGCATCTAAAACTGGGCTTGAAGATGACACTGAAGTAGTTTCCTATGTGGAAATTTGACTGTTTAATACCAAAATTTCTGTTATCCCTGACTATGGATCTAAGTCACTTTGTATGATTAATGCTGATGACCACAGTCAGTGGCACTCAGTTATCAGAAGGTACGTGTTTAAAACAGTGGTTGATGGCTGACTAGACTGCAGTAATGCAGGACCCACTGTATGCCTGCAGTGTAGTCATAATAATGTTATTCATCAGATATATATTGTGGCTTTGATTTGAAACTTTAAAGTCTCCAGGGGAAAAAAAAAAAAAACAGGCAGAAGAGTTTGCTCTTTCTATGTGATTATGCATTTTGATGAACAAAAGAAGGGCTTGCTGTTGTTGTCTCCATGGTTTTAAAATGTCTTGGAGGAGTGAAGAAAATAGTTTATATAGACATCTTGCCAGTCAACAGTAATAATTGCATGAACGTTGTCATGTGCATTCTTTACTAGCACTGATTAGAGCATTAGGAATAAAAAGAAGGCAATTTGCCTGGAACATGGTTCACCATTGGGCCTGGAAATGGATAAAAAAACTTGCTGGAAATGATGAATGTAGGGAGTCTGACATATGAATCATAGGGATTAGAAGGAGCTCTAAAATATCATTTTTATTTTTACTAAGGAGAGACAGCAAGTAAATGCCAAAGTTTTGCCATTCACTTTCAAGCAGAAAGAAGCATTCAAAGTTTACAGATACAGCGCTGTAGTAGTCGAGGGTTTGTTTTGGGGGCCTTTGTGGGATGGGTGCGTGGGTTGGTCGGTATTAGTGCTGAAAGCTTCATAAGCTAATCATAACATGGATATTTGATTAAGACAGATGTAGTGATACAGTGGTGTCTTATGGTCATTACGGAATATCAGTGTGATGCTTTATAGGACTTCAAAGTGTATATTACTTGGATATGCTTGGCGATTGATAAAATCTGTGGAGAATGTGCCAATGGTGTGGTGTGTAAGGGTGAATGAGGGATACTGTTTAGCATTTTTATTGAAGAAGCGGGGAGAACTATAAGAAATGTAAGTTCAATTAAAGAATACATGCAGAGACAGAATAAAAAGTATTCAAAGAAAGCATGTTCACACTAGTTGTTACTGGCTGTTTGTGATGCAGGGCTCAATAATTTTGGAAAGTAGTCACAGCTTGAACTAACAAAAATCGGACAAGGAGATCACTAGAAAGGTGGTTTTTTATCATCTCCCTCTGAGTTAAAGAGAAAATTAAAAGATTCATTTACCTTTCCCAGGAAAATATAATCCATGCAAAGTCTTTTTAATTTCTTTTTCATTTCAATTTCTTTAAGTTTTTTCATTCTTAGATGTGAAGCTGATATTGTGCCTTTTCTATATAGACATTGCATTTTCCCGTTCTTGAAAGAAAGATTGTTGCCATCATATTCCATTTTTATTCATTGTTTTTTCCTGATCTCAGAAAATGCTTATTTGTCTTCTACCTAGGAAATTGTTAAGATAATGAGATGTTGCACATTGATTCATATAACCATTAATTACCAGCCTTTATTTAAGTACTAGTAGTAGCAAACTTCGTACAAATAGAGAATTTATGTGTTTAAACATAAAAAAGTCTGGCTGAAAAGCATGGCAGTCTCAGTAGCCTGGTCAGATGTAGTGAGAGACCCCAGAGGAAAGCAGTGCCATAGTAGCTCATCTCACCCACAAATCACAGGTGGGTGAGCCCAAGGAATGAGTCACAGGAGCTACTTGAAACAACAGTATTGCTTGTTATATACAGGCAGGCAGCAAAAAATAAAGAGTGGTACAATGGGAATCGGATGACTCAGGGGACTAATAACAAGAAAGTGAGCATTTCATCTGTCATTAGTTTTGATCTTTCCCAGCTGAGTAATGAGTTGTTAGCATCTGATGACTTTTCAGTGCTGCATGTGAAATGAGTTGACAGGTTTATCCACTTCAGTACTGGAGATGACCTACCTGAAATACAAGATAAAAGAAAAAGCTCTACTATTTGGATTGACAGAAAAAAAAAACACAAAAGCATAACACCTCAATCATCTGGTACCTTTGAGGCAAAGTAATGTTGCATTATAGGTAAAGACAAGGATTTTGAAATTTCCATTTTGGACACCTTTTCCAGAATAAATTAACAATGTGGGAGAAGCTAGGATTCCTATGTCCCAAGCCTTTAATTTTATGGACCCTTTTTGTTTTCCCCTTCAGTGTCTCCAGTGCTGGGATGATGACAGGTTCCTAGTTTCTTGTTCTCTGCATTCCTTCATCCCCCTTTTCTTGCAGTCTTCTACAGGTATAATTTAATAGTAGAGTCATAGCTAAATCAACTTCTTGTTGTTTGCAAACCGAGCCTTCAGTGTTAAAACTGCAGGCTCACTGCCTTGATGGGGTTCCAGTCTTAGTAAAATGCTTTGATGAAAAGATCTCTGTCAGTATGTGAAGGACAGAAGCTGGCTCCTTTCCTCTCCTGTGCTCATTCAAGAAGGGCAAACATGAGCAGGGACTTGCCATCTTTAAAGTTTCACTTTTCAAATCAGAACTTTTGAGCATAAAAAGTTAATAATCCTCTATCCCCAAATGAATAGCTGGTTTGAAGTTAGAGCACTAATCTCTCTTATGTGTCTTTTCCATTCATCACTTTGTCAGAGTGACTGATTTGCATTCAAATGTTCATGGTCTTTTGGGAGTGGATATTTTTAAGGAGAAGGCTGGTTCTCTTATTCATTGATATCATGTTCATGATTTTTAGAGTCATGAGTAGAAGAGTGACTAAGTGGCGCCATAAGATTGGACATACAGTCATTTCAAAGTAGTGAGATAATTAACTGATTGAGTGGTGCTTTGTATGCTTTACCATTTCAGAAGACGGAAGTGGATATTTGAGTGCTGCCTGCATACCTTCACCTCCTGTTGCTGTTTGTTTGCCTGTCTGTCTTGGCCGCATCGCTGGGATTGTAACTATGGGCAGAGAAGGGTGCTCTTAAGCTGCTTAAAACTTGACAGAACTTTTGTATTTTATGGAAAATCAGCTTAGTGACAGTGTTGCAGTTGTGAAGCTGGGGATGGCCATGTGACAAGCTGTGGTGGGCTGGCATCAAATAAGAGCTGAATGCTCTTATTCACTTGAAATGAAAAGTGAATGAAAGAAATGAAGAACTGTTTCCAATAACTTTAATGCTGCAAGGTGATTATCCTCTCTATTTTCATTTTAAGGCACATGTTAATATCAGACCTTTAATAAATCACTGTCAGAATTAAAAGCTTTTCAAAATGTGAAAGTATTTTCATTGGTTGTTTTAAACAGAATAACAAATTCTCATTTAAAAATTATAGCTTCCTCCTAACCAAACAACAACAAAAAGTGTATTCACATGTTTATGTTTCAATTCAGTGGTGATTGCCATTGGGAGTAAAAATTGCCATTAGTAAAAAGAAGAAAATACAGTGAACAAAGTGTGAGGCAATTTTGCAAAATTGTTCTAGGAAACTGAAATACACTGAAAACCCATTGAAAAGCCTTTAAAGTAATCTGTGTGCAAAACAGTCATCATAAATGTCAGTTCCCTTAAAATCAGTAGACATGAAAAGCTTATTTTCATAGACATTTGCAAAAGAAATAGGTCCAGAAGTCATGCACTGATGGGCAAAAAATCTTAATAATTGTCCTCTTGTTGTGAGATGGGAGACTGCTTGGAACATTCATCTTATTTGTTGTTTGTCCACATGAAGTGCACAGTTTGAATTAGATGATCCCCAGTTTCCCAAATGCTGAGTAAGGCCTTATAGCTCAGCACGTTGCCAGAGAAATAGTTCTGGGGCTTGTTGATCACAGATACAAATTTGTTCCTAACTTTTCCTACTATGTTGTTTTGTCATGAAAATCCTTCCCTCCCTTTCCTACACCTTCTTCTTCCTAGCCTCCTCGCTTGTAAGATTGTGCCAGGGTTGCTACTGCAACGGGGCTGCATCTTTAAAGTGTGAATACTTTTAAGAGGAGTACAGGAAAACCTGCTGCCTTCGCTATGGCCAAAAATTTACCTAGTTTGCCACCCTTGACACCCGGTCTCTGGACACTGGACATGTAACATTCATAGAAAGTGTGGGGTGAAAATGGAGCCCTAAATCAGCCTCTTATCAACCTGAAATTAGCAGGAATTCTGCAGTCTATCACAGCTTCACTTCAGGTAGTTTGCCATTTTTT
This sequence comes from Ibidorhyncha struthersii, assembly GCA_013398815.1. Taxonomy (NCBI): domain Eukaryota; kingdom Metazoa; phylum Chordata; class Aves; order Charadriiformes; family Charadriidae; genus Ibidorhyncha; species Ibidorhyncha struthersii. The sequence continues at coordinate 1,050,066 of VZSZ01000057.1, read as the reverse complement.
TCTGGCATAACACCTGTTAAGAATTTTCTTTTGTTATGCTGTTTTTATATCAGCAGCAATTAGTAGTACCTGCAGGAAACAGAGAAAACAATCCCCTCCAACACACACAAATGCAAGCAAACATAGCATCCATATTTATGCCATATGTATTTGCCCATGGAGGCAGTGCATGATATATCAGCTTAAAACCCCCAAACTTTTAAGCTCATGTAAGCAGCATCTGTAGTAGTGATTAATAACATAGGTTCACTGAAATCTGTTATGTGCATAATCAAAGCCTTGTAGGAAGACAAGACTAGAATATGGCTAAGGAAGAGCAACTCTACAGGAATATATTCAGGGATCCTATGAAAATGTTTTTTCTTCCTGGCTGTGTCTTGGAAGCCTCTTAGAAAGAAGTAGTAATGATGTTGCATAGCAATTATTAGAACCAGTGAAATAAAGATCAGTGAGAATTTTCCCAGCACCTGTATTTTAAGTAATTGTTTTAATTTGGAAGCGGAGCAAAGTATACTACTTGACTCCATCAGTTTATGAAGTAATTCTATGACAACAAAGCTGTTTTTTTTAAAATCACACTGGATTTTTTTTTCACAGAGCTATTCGAGGTACACAGAAGAGAAGTGTTTTCTGACAAGAAAGAGTCGCTACTGTGTTTGCTGTCACTAATTTCTGAGACAGGAGGGAAATTTGCTGCTCATGTTAAGAATGAGGAGAGGAAGTGTATAACTGAAGACAAATGAAGTGCCAGCATGAAGTCCTTGTTGAGTGTTAGTAGTGGTCTTACCTCAACGTGAAATCTGTTTCATGATACGCTTGATAAATAGCCTCTGGAAACTATCCCAGAAATGAACATCCACTTAAGGACTAAAAGAAACCAAACCCAATCTGGTTCCTCTAAGGTCAGAACACTTCAGTCCGAAAAGTATCCATTGTCTTGCCAAAAATAAAAATTTTGCAATAGTACCTAGGATTTGTAAGTGTGATTTTGTATGAGTGTAATGTAATCCTAAAGCTGGGAATATATGTTAGTAGGTTTGGGTCTTGAATATATGGTGAATTAGAATGGAACAGAATAATTGCAGAGAGTATCTGTGTACAAGGCTGTAGTTAGGCAGGTACTGTAACTGTTTTATAAATAGAGACAATAGCTATGAATATGATTACATTGGCGAGTATGCATTGAAAAATATCCAACTTCTTCATTTATGTGGCATTGTACGTTGTTGTTTGGTTGCATGTTTTTGTTTGACTGGTGGCTATTTGTTATATGAGTATAGAAAAAAACGTAGAGATGTGATAAGTATTGCTGCTACAGGTACAAAAGGTATATTATTTAGAGGTATTCTGCTAGGTGTAATAAAATGTAAACGTATACATTTGCTTTTGTTTTTAAGATGGTACAAATGCTTCTGGGATAATAGTCCTCTAGTCCTCTTAAATGACATCTAACATTGACTCATTTTGTGACTTTCCAAGCAACGTAATTTCTTTTTGCTTCAGTTTTACCATCTTAGTACATGAAATTGTATCTTACTGTCTTTAAATCCACTGTTTTAAAGTGATTTGAAATATTTGAATGAGCAGCATACAAAGAGAAAGTGGTGCTTCATTTGCAGATTTCAATCTGCCATTTTTACAGCCAGAGACGTATAGTTGGCTAGCAGTTAAAATAATCAAACTAATTAAAATCATTCCCTGCAATATATGCCCCTTAAGCAATAAATCAAAATAGCAGGGTTTACAACATGACTTGTGATTTAGCTCCTAATTCTCCTGGTTCCAGCTATGAGCCAAAAGACTGTCATTGCAGTCATGCACTTAAGACTTCTAAAAGAGTTCAGCTGCAACAAACAAGTTTTCCAGAAAGCCCACCCCTTTGACACTGATAGAATCCTGAAGAAGTTCTAATATCATTCCTGCCAGCTGTGTTCCTGAAAAAAATAAGATATATTAAATTAGAAATTCACTGACATAGGAAGTAAACATAGTTCCATGCAGCTTACTGTGACTGGCAATCTATCACTATGCAAATAAATGGACCATAGATACTAATTCATTTTCACAAATTACCAAAATAATTTAAAGTGGAATAGTAGGATCAAGAACAACATGTCAACAGGAAATAAGAGAGCTCAAATGTGTGATGAGTGTTACTTACACTGCCACATGCATTTGGCAAAGCCTAGTATAGGATGCTCAGGACCTTCACAATAAAGGTCAGAAATTGAGTTTACTGTTTAAAAATCTGCTTTCTAGTCTTTGCAGTTGGAGAGTGAGCCTTAATATTAAAAAACAAGCATGTAAGCTGGCAGGAGTTACTATGTTTTCCGTGATCCCAGCCCCACAGACTCAGCAGTCCCCAAGGTCAGAGGATGTTGGCAGCTTTGAAAGCCCAAAGCCCAGCGTTCCTGCCGTGCGCCTTGCTATTTTGTTTCCCACATAGCATCCATCTCTTTTTGCCTTAGGGATGGAATCTCAGTGGGGATGCTCTTGCTTTATTTGTTTTTCCTGTTAGGGAAGATCACTGGAGTACACACTGCTGCTTCCCTGTGCTGCTCCACAGAGTGAGGGTGTAGACCACAGTAGGAAACAAGCAGAGCTGTTGCAGCAGGTGCCGGAAAGTCAGAAGGTGCAGGCTGTTGAGTCTGAGGTCTGAGGAACAGAGCAGAAACCCAGGAATCCAGAGAGATGGCACAAAGAAATTACTTACAAAGTCCTCCCTGATTGGCAAAAAGGAGGACATTGCCAAGACTTGGGTAGTGGAGTCAAAGTAATCGGAAAACATCGAGAATATTACAAAAAAAAAAAAAAAAAAGGAAAAGGAAATTAGTATTAACCTCCCCTCCCCATACACACATTTTGTGGGATAATATTTTCTATTATGAGGCCTGGTAGTGCTTGAATGTAGGAGCGGGCAAGTGGGACTGATGGGTATTTGGTGAGTGTTTCACTGTTAGAATAATGTAATGTCTATGAAGGGTTTGAGTTGTTGCTGAGAATTTGGTTCTATTTTGTCGTATGGAAAGCAGCAGACATGGGGTATTTGCAGCAGACAATTCAACCACCTCAGCCCTTCCTGAAATATTTATGTTTTGAAGGATTTTGACAAAGTGCTTTGAAAATAAAAAAGCTGTTCTTATAGTACATATATTTTTTTACAGACTTACAGAAGGGTCTGTAACCTTTTGTACTACAATAACTATATATGTAGCTTTGGCATACAAACACCAGCACGGTATATGTGTTTCAGGTATTTCAATATACCTGTTTGGAACTCAATTTAGCTATCAATGCATGCCAATATTCCTTTTATACATTAAATTATCAAAAATTGCATGGGAATTCACCATTTAAGACTGCTGCACAGCTTTCTAACTTGGGTTCTGAATATGTAACAGGCTTGTGGAAAATACCGAGAAGGTGGTCGACGATTGGGTTGTATTTTTATTTCTCTTCAGAGCCAAATACCAAATTAGTATGTGCACATGGGGGTGTCATGGATATCAGCACCCCATGTGCTTGTCTGATGCCAGAATTTTTGCCCTTTAAGCTTTTATAATCAACTCTGAGATAGCTAAAATGTGGAAACACATTAGACCTATAGACATCTGTAGACGCTTTACATTTTTTTCAAGACTATCTTCTTGTAAGTTTTTGGACTTACTTATTATGGAAGAAAAGGCTTGCAGATCTTAAACAAAGTAAGTACATAGTAAAATGCCCAGTTGTTGCCTGAACTACTTTATTTCTAGAACAGAGAATATTTTATGAATAGAGGAAAAGCACTGGGCCAAACCTTCCCGTTAATAGTTTGTTTACATAAATTCCACCTTCTGCTTTTCGTCCACCCCTCTCCTGATTTTTCTAATTGCTTTCATCAGTAATCATTAGAAGGTGAATTCTCATTGCTTCCGTACTCTTCAGAGAAAAAAATGTCTTTGTTCTTTTCATTTGTTTTCTGAGTAGTAGTATTTTTGTGTTCCTACTATCTGAATTCTAGAAGCAGGTGTTTTTAAACAATCTTATCAAGTCCTTTCATGCTTATAAAGGCATTTATTTAATAGAACAAATCGGAATTCCGTCTTAATGAAAGCTGGAGGTGGAGTGACTCATCTCTTTTGGTTTTGTGCCTGGGGTCAAATATAGTTTTACAGAAATACTTAGGCCTTGCAAGTTACCTTCATCTTTTCAGACTGTTGATATATCATCTAAAAAATTTATCATGAGTTCTAAAATGACAAGCCACAAAGATAATAGTGACAATGGTTAGCATTTGCAGATGGACACCGGCTGCTCTGCTTGTGCTGTGGGTTAGTTGCTCTGGACTGGAAGCAGATAGAGAATATGGTTGTGTTACGAAGAACATCAAGTTGTTCAAGCAGGATTTAGGAGGCTAATCTTGATTTTGTGTCATGCTTACATGGAAGCTTCTGGCAGGCATGATGTCCCCAAACTCTGGACCATTTAAAGACCAGTAATTGAGTCTATTGCCGAAAATTCATCATAGTAGCAATTCACTCCTCTAGGACAGTTGCTGAAAGTGAGTAGGAGAATGCAGCTTGTCTCACTTTTTTCTCTTGGTCTTAAAAATACATTTCTTCATGTTTAAAAAGAAAAAAAAAACAAACAACGAAACAAGTGGGATGTCCATCTCTCTCCGTGTTTTAGTCATAGCTCTTTTCTCCTTTGGGCAACCATGAAAGGGACAGGGAACACAGCTTCAGCAATCAGTGGTACACTGTTGAACTACTGAGCAGGTACCATTCAGCAGTGGTTGTCCCAAGCTCTGTCAGACCAGCAGGAAGGTAATCTATGCCTGAGTTGGGCGGTCTAATATATTGTTTTTAATTTCAGGTGACATAGCTGAGATTTAGGACACTGCTTATAAATTACCTCTGCAATGAGTTAAATGAGTTCTGTCTCAATTAGCAAAACTCTCCTCCTTTTATTCTGAGATGATGTGCCATGTTTAATCCAAACAGTCACCTAATTTGTTTTGAATTTAGTCTCATATAACTACACTTTTTTGATGCTGCTTAAGCCTATTTCTAATCATTAATGAGGGCATGTAACTAAAAATAAAACTAAAAAAAGGATCCAAAGAAATTTATACAGAGACAGCTATATTGAAATGGAATCGTATATTAGGCAGAAGAAAACATTATAGGGCAGTTGATGAGCTATGAAACACGTGTTGTTGTAGCAGGCTAGAGGTATACCATTTTCAGAGAAATACTAAAACTGAGAATAAAGTGAGCATCAAATACCTTTTGAAAATGTATTTTAGTAGAGCTAAGATAAACTGATTAGAGTAATAAATTTAAGCTAGCATGCTAACTGGAAAGTCCCAACTGAGAAACAGAGGAGCACCTACATTTTAGGAAGGGGAAAAGGGACTTGTGAGTTCTCAGTTACAGGGAAGAATTGCAAAAGGTGGTGAGTTGGGAAGATGGAAGGCAGAATTAAAGCTTTTTAATGAGTGAAGGAAAAGCATTACTACTAGTTTAAAGGCTCCAAACTGCCTGAAGATATTTGCTTTTTGATCAAAGACATTGCATATTTTTGGAAACAGTATCTGTTTGTATTATCTGGGAACAGTAAGTATTCATTTAGGGGTCAGAAAATAGGGAAAGTCTTCCTCAAAGAACATGAACTATTTAATGTGGAATGAGTGATGACTTCTTGTGGAAGAAGCAGAATTTTGTAGGGAAAGGATGTCTTAACTTCTCAGTGCTATGAGTTTTGAAGGGCTTCGATGTTCTACATTAGGCTATTTGAATTATGGCTGTCCACGACAAGGTGTGTGTCTAGACATTGCCTTCAATCTCGGTGGTAATCTTACTAGATGGTAAGAATGACCTGTTTCCTTAAATTGCTTTGGAAAAGAATCCAACACATGCATACTGTTATCCATTTGCACTGGTACTTCTGTTTTAAAATGTAATATTCTAATTCATTTCAGCTGAAAAGAAAAGTTGCTGCTTGATAGCTGGAAAGTTTGAAAATGGAAATTTCCTTTCAATTTTATTTTTTTTAAAGCAGAACAGAAAGCAAAATAAATATTAAAGTGAGAGAGTGAAGTAGCAATTTAGTCCTATGTATAATACATCTATTTTAAATCAAATCATAATTGTTCTTCTGAGAAGTGGTCTCCAGTTTAAGTAGTTTGTGTCAAATATTCTTGGATCTTTTGTTATAAAAGATGAGATAAAATCTATAATTCAGTGTTTGTGGAATGTTCCTCTGGAACACCTCTGTAGCCTGGCTATTCAGTCCACACCATCAAACGTAGACATCAGTATTTGCTGAGTCTATATGCTCAGTTTATTAATAGTCAAGCCAAGACAGAAATGGTCTGTATATCATTCAAAAATGGACTCCTGATGTGCAGATAGATGGAGTAAGAGCTGTAGAAGGCTAGGAATAAGAGGAGTAAATAAAATATAATTTCATGAATGATAATTTTTGATCTTCTGTACAAGACACCAGGTACAGATAATTATTTGTTTTAAAAATTAAAATGTCATTTGCAATTTAACAAGTGAAGCACTGAATTTAAGTGCTGGTTTTTATAATGAGCTAGCCAAACAGGACGTTTAATTTACAAAAAAATAGCAAACAGAAAGAAAAATGGAGACTGCACAGATTACAAGCAAGAGCTCTTAAGTTTTGCATTAGCTAAAGCATGCGTTTAAACAGCAAAAAGAAAAATGGAATATATTAGTTGTAATATTTGCATTAGATGTCCTCAGTCAGCTGAAACTCTTCTCAAATGAACATATGTCAAATAAAAAGGAGATTATAGCACTGTGTCTCAGATCTAATATAGATTTGGATAAGTATTGGAAACCTTGTTGGAACTATCTTTTCTATTATAGTTCTTCTTGCTGACATAATTTAAAAAATAAAATATCCTTTCATCTGTGATTAGTATTGACTTGCAAAGAAAGCAGCAGAAACAGAGAGATCCTAAATAGAAAATTCTGCCTTAAATCAAAAGTTCTTTTTTTTCACTGGGCATTACTATTTCCACTCCTCATTTTTTCTCCTGTGACATGAACACTGCAATAATACTAATAGAAGGAATAGATTCATTTGAAAGATTTGTATACACAAAAAAGTACTTAAATACCTTTTACAGGAAGAAAAACTTTAGTAAAATCCATACATATGTAACTAGATCTTTCTTTACTCAGAATCTAATTAAATCACTGCACTAAATAGGTATCTCAGCACTCATATATGAGGTATGTGTCTCATCAGCTATTAAAAACAAGTCTAGTTTTTATGATTATGGGTAAACAGTCTGAAACTATTAATTGGCTGCAAATGAGATGGCACCCGGCAAGGTCAGAGATAACCAAGACAAAAGCCACCCACCCCTGTCATCAGGTCAGGGCCTGTGCTGCTGCTGTGCTTGAGGAGATGGGAGTCCTGTGCCTTCTCCTGCCACTGCCAGGAGCTGGGGGCCCACAAGCAGGTACTTGAGTGGAGCTGCCACCTACTGAAGTGCAGAGCTTGGGATCCCCAAACTACTCTCATCCAGCGCTGCACTGTGTGACCTCATATCAAAGACAGACTCCCTCTGTGGCTGTGTGAGAGGCTTTGTTAATTGTGTCTGGAATCTAACAAAATGTGGGTGCACCCACCAGGATCTGGGGTTTTGCCTCAGGTTTCCAAAGGTGTTTTCTCTTTTTCTACAAGGTTCTTTTCTACAGTTTCCAGTTGAGGGTGTTTATTAACAGTGTCAAGCCTAGCATCAAAAGGCACAAATTGTCCTTTAATGACCATACATAACTGCAAAATAAGCCTTTTTTTGCAAACCAGGTTCTGTATAATAGAGCAGACTGAGTGTATTTAGTGCTTTGAAAGAAGGAAAGGACATGGTAGGTATTAAAGTATAAGGAAAGAGTGATCAGCATTATATGCATGCTATATTTTTCTCACAATCTTTGTATCTGGCAGATACTTGGACAGAAAGCCTGAAGTTAAGCTCTTTTTGTGTTCAAGTCTTTTTGTGTTCAAGTCAAGTGTTCAGTCTATATTCCCCCTCACCTGCTTAACAACACAAAAAGAAAAACCCGGCAAAACAGTGCAGCCACACTAACTTTTGCACAAAGCAGAATAAAAATTTTATGGATTAGGACAGTATTTGGCACCAGCATATTTAAAAATTAGTATAGAAAATGAGGGCTAGTGGGTGCAAACTAGTCAGTTCTATTTCATTAATACAGGCTCTGTTTTGAATTAAAATAAGTTAAACATTACTACTTAAAATGCTACCTTAAGAATGCAAACCCAGAAATGCACGTTTTAAAAAGAGTGCTATAATTAAGCAGTGAGACACAAGAAAACATGTGTTAGGGTGAGATAATATATAGCTCAAGGGCATTGTTACCTAGGAAGCATACTATCTTGCAATAACAAAACCTTTGGAGAGTCTTATTGTGGTTAATAAAATGGCAACCTGCTTAGAGAAAAGAATAAAGAATTAGCTACATGAGGCAGCTACGAGTGGTCCTGAGCTGAAGCGGTTAAGACAATACCTATTAACAACAAAGTACTAAATTTATAAGAAGAAAATGAGTTATGGGAGAGCAGAACTTTAAATGAATACTGTGTAACATGAATATATATTCATTTGCAACACATGTTAACTCTAGAATGGTAGTTAAACAGTATTTAAGAAAAATGTCTTTTAAGTTGCTCTAGCAGATAATGGCAGTCAGCAAAATTGATATCATATATATAGGTTGTAATGACAAATATCATTGCTTCATGCTTTGTAGCGCAAATGGGCAAATTTACTTGCAAATGCTTTCAAGCTATGATTTGAAAGGAAGGCAGCCTAACAAGCGACTTAAAAGCTCTTTCCTTTAAGGAAGACATAGGATAAAATGTAATGGATTAAAACCAGATAGAGTGCTAAGATTAATAAAAAATGCATCAACCCCCCAAAACATTTATCTTATGTCCTGCTATCAGTGCAAAGGATTTGAAGAGTTTTCATATGAAATAAAATCAAGAACAAGCCTGATATGCTTAGAAGCACTGCCTGAATTCAGCATGTTAAACACTGACCTTCCAGCATGTTAAACACTGACCTTTATCTGCACATTTCCTGTATCTTGAATGGCTTTGATAAATAAATAGACTGAGGCTGATTCATTATTAAAGAAGTACTTGCAATAGCTAGTTCAGCACTCTAAAAATCAATAAGTTATTAGGGCTAAATTTTGTCTATTTGAAGTGACATGAAAATTTTCTTGTCATTTTTTAATTACATATATTTAATATTTTGCATATTGTACTCCTCTTGTAAACGCGCACGCACACACACCGGGGGAAAAAAAAAAAAAAGAAAGAAAAATAAAAGCACCTTCAGTCTTTCTGGTGTTGTCTAAGGCATATTAGCATAACCTAGGGCTCAGAAATGGGACTTGGAAGTAAGTCTTTTGGATTCTTATCACTGACTTGGCTGTTGTCTCTTTGTGGCAGTAGGCTATCTGCTTGTCCTCTCTGGTCACCACTCCTGTAGCTGTAAAGTGAACCATGGCTTCATCGGGGTAGTACTCGGGGATTTAATGTTGTGAAATTCTTTCACATACTGTTGTCCAAATTGTAAATCAAATAAATTATTTTCTGTAATTCTTTGCTGGGTACTTTTTAATAAAGTTTTATATCTTTGGGAGATACACTTACTTTAAGCGGTGCATCTTCTGGGACAAACTGAGTAGCATTGACTGTTTCCCTTGTTGAAAGGGTTTTTTGATCAGTGATCATTATTCTGACAAACCATACCTCTTGTGCCAAATACAGGTAACCAGGCTTGGAGTAGGTGACTGCATCAGTCAAAACCAAGACAACAGCAGGTCCTTCAAGTAGCACATCCTTCAACAGCCCGTTGTCCTACTTGTTTGTACACACACACTTTTTTTTCTTTTCGCCTAGTTTTCAGCACAGTCACATAACAGGCATCTAAGTCACGTCCCGTCCGATGCCTCAGAGACCCGTCCTCCCTCACCTTCCCTCTGTGCAGGGAGGAGGGAGCACAGCTGCTAGATAATTCTCCTGGGTTTTATGTGCATGACTTCAGTTACAAGCATTCATCTAGGTTTCCTTGTGAAGGCATCTTGTGAAGGTACCTTAAACAAAGGAGGTCTTTTTGATGAAGGGAGGGAATATCACCACATTTCTAATATCTGTGGTAAAGCAAACGTTTCGTGTCAAAATAGCCTGAATGCTTCTTTTTTATAGATAGTGGGAGTTGCGATGATGTCCATTTTAGAGCACGGCTGCTTCATAGCACAAGGAAGCTGCTCGAGAGACATTCAGGACATCTTCCTGAACAATATGAAGAGTTGGAGCCTTGATTTTGCATATCCGTTTCACCTGTCAGGGGCAGCAAAGGTGCAATCCAGGACAAAAATGTACAGTACTGTATAGTGAAGTTCTTTTTATCTTTGAAGGAAGATAGTTGTAGTTTCAGTACAATTTTTCATGCATACTGATCTTAGAAAGAGCAAAGGAAGAGACTTTAAGTTTCTTAAGTAACTTTGAATGGCAGTTTGTTTGCTATAAATCTCAGCATTTGTCATAGTTGAGAAGAATTTGAGACGTATTTGAGTATTTTGGGACAACCACTTACCGAAACTGTGTTGATTTGAAACATTTGAAACCTTTTTAGTGACCATAGTGGAGTTACTTTGGATTTTCCCATTGCAACTAAGACAGATAGTGTTTTTATAATATTCCCTTTGATTTCACAGTCAATAAATAGAAATTACTTTTAAGCATATCACTAGAATGAAAAATATACCTAAAATTAAAGCTTAAAAGGACGAGTCAAAACTGCCAAAATACTAAATTCAATCTTACTCTTACTTTCAAAGAGAACATATTTTAGAAATTAAATTCTAGAGAGTTCCCAAATGTTTTTGTCCCCACTGTATATAACTCACTGTCTGAAAACCGACGTAGTAGTTACAGGAATTGTGATTTTACAAATACATTTTCCAAATGGTATTTGCAATATAAAATTGCAAAAAGTGTTAGCTTTTCAAGGCTCATCCGTTTTCTTTACTACATGGTAGGAGGAGAGATGATTCATCATCAGTAGAGAGGCATGATATGAGCTAAGCAGAGCTAACAGTGCTATAGTTGTGGTGTTTATATTGCACAATAAGAATATCTTTGAATTTAATTTAGGTTAAAATGGAAGCCGCATGTTATTAAAGATATACAGTGGAATAAAAATTTTGACTTATTATGATAGAGTTAATCATTGACAAGGTAACACCTTAAGAGAAAAAGGCAGATGACATTGCCCTTTATTCTCTTTTTGTTTTGTCTCTTATGTCTAAAACTATCAATTGACTTTCCGTGAGCGCTCAGTGTAGCAGATCCTACGGCATTGTCCTCTGGTCTTGTCAAAGAGTTGAGACCGTCACAGCATAATGAAGCACATCCATCTTAGTTCTGTTCAAGCCTGCTACATCTGCTTAATTTAGAAGAATTATCCATTAAGAGCCTTTCTGACGCTTTACGTGGCAAATCAGTTTTCTGCTGGGAAATGTTTTCACAGCCACACTGTTTCATGACAATTTTTTTTGACGTTGTCGTTATCTGGAAGTACTGAAATACTGCATTGTGGTTTTATTGTTTTGTTATTATACTTATGTTAGAAGCTGTCTTATGAGTCAGAAAGATGAAGATGAAACATTCTGTTTGTTTTATACTAAAAAAAGGCTTTGCCCCTGTTGAATTAAACATTTTGATAGCATTAAAGGAAAATATTTTGGAATTTTTCAGTTTGTGCAAAGGTTTGATGTTTGGTGTTGGGGTTCCACTTCACAAAAAAATGAAGTTTGAGAGCCTCAGAACTTGCTGCAGGGTAAAAATTCTGGTGTCTCACAAGTTCTAATGTGATTTGTGAAGCAGCCTTTTCAGGATGCCCTTTTGGCCGGGGAAGCTTGGAGAATAACAGAGAAGTCAGGGTCTATATTGAGCACCCATGGAATATGATCAACACAGATAATTTTTATTATCCAGTTAAATTGTCACACCGGAAATGCTGATTTTAGAGTCCTTAGCAGAGGGACTCGCTGTTCCAATGTGTTTGAATAGCAGTTAGTATAAGATGCTTCCATACTAAAATTACTGAATGATCTCCGCAACACCAAACTGTGGAATAGCTTTTGCCTCTGCCAGATCTTCTGCCTTCCCTGATGCGCTTGGCTTGGCGATCATCGTCTTTAAGATTAGAGTACAGAAAGTTTAGGCAGCACTAAAGGATTACATGTATTTATTTCTTTTTATGTAGCAAGAGTTACTTGTGTGTGGTTCACCTTAAGAACCTGTGCTCAGAGCTGTAATTTTCCTCTATTTTCTCGGCACACACGTGCTCTTGTTTGATAAAGAAGTTGTCTATCTTTGTTAGCTCACTTGCTAAAAAGAACAAAACACTAACTAGCAAGTACATGTCTCATAAGGCAAGCTAAATGGTGATTTTAAACAAGCGATAAGAAGAATTACTCAAATTTAAAGGTGTATTGACAATGGCCAAATCTTGCTGCCTTCTTTCCTTCAGTGACAGTCTTTTCTAGAAGCGTAACATGGGAGGGGAGCCTCATCACTATTATTAAGAAGTATGAAAATCAATATTTCAAAGTTGAATCTATAGATCTTTTTTAATATACTCACCTAAATTAATAAAAAATCACTTGCTATAAAAAAAAAAATAATCAGCAATGGCAGTTTGGCAGCAGTAAATGCAGCAACATGACAGGAGTGAGGAAACAGAGGAGGTTACATGTAAGCACGAGCCTGTATTCCCATCCATTGAACATTATTTGTTGAAAACAGTGCTATGGCAGGCATTTACTTGTCTATTGGTATTTGGCAGAAGGTCATTTCTATGCAGGATCAAATAGAATTAGCGTAACAGAAAGGAGGACTAAAACAGCCTAGTGTATACTTAGTTTCTGAGTATAGACCTGCCTCATGCAAAGTGAAGCAGAAGTTGGAAGGGGATAATCTAATTAAGTCTTCCCTCCTAGCTGACCTATATCCATCCTCTTTTGCATTAATAAAAACTCTTACTGGTCGTATTACCACTACTCCCTTTCCTCTGTATTTTGGAGAGGAAAGTGCCTCCGTTCCCAGGCTATCAAGCCACAGGAAGTGATCTGCCTTCTGCCACCATCAGGCTAATTTGCTAGTCCAGGCACCCTTTGCTGCTCTCAATCAGTTTCTTATCTGCCAGTAGGTTACCAGGAGACTTGTATTAATTGCTGTTGCCTGATTGAACAGGGAATAATTATTTCATGGAAAAATGCTTTAAATATTTAATTTTTGGAGTTTTGTTGTCTTTTGTTTCCTGTTGCAGTAGAGGGCTGCCAGCTTATTCACAAAATCTTTATTCTCTTCAGCACCTCAACACAGGAGTTGTGTCTGCTTTCACCTTGCACTAGTAAACAGCAGTCCTGGTACTGGATACCTATTTGCTTTATATTTCTTTACTGATCCTGCCTTTATTTTCCCAATGGAGGGTATACCATCTGTTCCTGAGTCTGCAGTTGATGGTTAAGGAAGAAATGGTGGCCATCAGCAATTTTACATAAAATACATACAGGTCTTAAAATATTACACGGAGAGGCCAAAATACAAATAAATTGTTGTGTACAAAGGCTGGGAAGAAGAGGGGCAGAACTGGTTTGGATAGGTACGTGAACGGTTGTGTATACATGTTCCCTTACCAAGGGTTTTTTTACATCTTGCTACTATTTATTCTTACTCTGACAATCTAAACAGCAAAGATGCAACAGGTGCTAAAAGTAGTATTTGCGTTATTACATACTCCTAGGCAGCAGTATGAACTTATTTTTTCTCTGCATCTTGTGAAAAGGGGAAAAAAAAAAAGAGCTACAGTCTTATTCTCACAAAAATCTTCTGTACTCGCAAGTCTGAGTTATAAAGGATGCATCCTGTGTTCACAGTAAGACACCATCCGTTCTCAGCTGTTTCGTCCAAATGAAATAAAGCATTGAAATGTACAGTAAGACAACATGAAGATTAGAACCCAGACTCCAGGACATGTAGTATTATTTATTACACTTATACCTACAAGTTGATCTTTTCAAAACGCTTCTCTGTTCTCTAGCCTCCCAAATCCACAGCACAGTATGGGGAACTATTATCTTTACTGTAGAAATAAATACAAGCCCTGTGACCTACCAAAGGTCGCATCACGGGCTAGTGGTCCAGCATTGTTCAGAATAATGGCTTTTGTGTTATTCTTCTGCCTGATAATGGATGGCTGAAAATTACTCTCTCCTGTTTTCTCACATAAACTTCCAAGTACTTCCCATGAGCCAGTGGATTAGGGTATCAAACAGCAGCTCTGGACATAATGAATGTGAGGGCAGGGATGGGAGAAGACAGGAGGTTTTTACAGAGGTCGTTACTTTGCCCAGGCTCCAAGAGGCATTCCTAAAATGGAGAAATTAGTGGTGGCTCTGTGGTCATTTCCAGAAGCTGATACTGATGGAAAGCAAAATACTTTGCTTCTATGACGCATTTGGTTAATATGGTACCAAGTTACTTGTAAAAGCAGAAGGGCTGCTTTTGAATTCCTGTAAAAACATCATGGACAAAAAGCCAATACTAGCTACAGGGCTGCAATTAATATCTCACAAATGCTCATGTGAATGTCCCTGGGGAAAGAAAGCAGCAAAGGAATGAACTTGGTAAGCTAAAATGTAGAGGGATTTATGTTCTTTAAGTTTTACTTCTCAGTTTGCTAAGTTTATTGTGATTGGTGGGAGCATAATTTATATGACAGCTGGCATATATACTCACATATATGAGCATATACCGTACTTCAATTTTACACAGAAATACAGTGCTTATTATGGATGGCATGATTAAGTTTATTTGAAAACCAAAAGCTGTTGATTGCATATTAAAATGGTAGTTCATGTCTATTTAAATTTTTGATAAATCTTCATTGATGGATAAATCATGTTAGAGACTTTCAATTGTCAGCACAACCTACATTCCAATGAATCTTTGGGAATTATCCTCAAGAGCTAATAGATTTTGCCTTTATTATGACAAAGTGCTTGAGGTGCGTATGTAAAGAACTACCATGAGAAGAACCATGAGATTTTTACTTCTCTGAGAACAGATTCAGGCATATCTGCTTGAGACAGTCATGCCGCACAGTTATTGACGTTTAGAATAAATTAATTCATAATCTCTGAATAGCAATGAAAGACTGCAAATGAAAAATATGCTGAATTTGGTGGAAGTATCGAATTGGAGCAAAGATCAGTTTTATTTCTAACACAGTTCATTCCATGCTGTATGATGTAAATGATTTTTATTATGCCAAGCAATTGAGCATAATAAAGTCTTGAAACAATCCCATATTTTAGTAAAAGCCGAATGGGATTAGATTTTCAGTCAGACTAAAGCTCCGAAGTGTGGGTACTTACAATTTGAATAACTTCATTTCTTTTCCTTTTTGAAAATGTAGCCCTGCAGCAGATCTTTGAAGTGTAAACTCTGAGACATAGCAGTATTAAAATAATCATGGATCTGGAGGAAATAGCACAAAAAACATCCAGCACAGCTTAATCAAAAATAGAAATTCATTTGAACTTTCTGTGGTCTATTGAATATTAAAACATTTCATATTTCAAATAGAAAAAAAGAAGCCTTGAGCAAAGTTATGATCATAGTCAATGACATTTCTGGTGTAACACTTGAATATTAGGATTAAGGATGAAAGTTTCTACTCAGCTTCAGCAAACTTTCTTGTATCTGATATTTATTGCTATTAGCTGAAAAATAGCTGGTCTGTGCTGGAGGCTGTGGAACAGTGGGACCTATGTGTTAAAAAATAAAAGCACTAAAACCCCCAGATGACTACTTTGGCCAAACAAAGTATTTTTATTCTGCAATTTCTTGGCATTTTGTCATGAAATTTCTGTTTCAGGGCTTTCTGTTATAGCCTGTGCGCCCACAGCGGGTGGTATCTCTGAAGATAAGTATTTTGTGCAACTGCCGTGTTGTAGAGTCTCTTTCATTGAGATGAGGTTCGCCATTGGAGATGTTGCTGTAGCTGTGAGAGTGTCTGGCTAATGAGCAAATTCTAGGCAAACTTTTGGGTTCTTTATATACAATCCTGGAACTTTTATCAGGAGTTTCTGCAGAGCATCATGTTATGCCGTTGTACTTGACATCACTAAATCTTTCTGAAGGGTGTATTTTAGTCAAAATAACTAAATTAAATAGGTTGGGTTATTCAGGAAATCTGTGGTGATCAAAAGGGTTTTTTGGACATCATTTTTCAGAGTCTTAAGCATAGAGAACAGTAAGAGCATGAGTCACTGAAAGAGTGTTTTGAAATAGCAACAGTGGAAAAACCCATTTTCAAACCAGCTGTATAAATTAACTATTATTGTGTAGGAATGCTTTGTGAGGAAGGAAGCACGTTGACATTGTTGCCGGGCAAATGTCAAAACTATAAGTCACTGTGTCTCCACTGACTTTCTTCCTGGAGTCAAAATCACAAGTCAAATCATATATCATTTTTATATGTATTCCCATTGCCCCCAAATTAGGACTTCCCCTGTGAAAATCCTCCATGAATGTGAAGTGCCTAGCAAAAATTACATTGCTGCCTCACTTCCTTCCATTGCCATCTGTGTGTGGGTGTCTTTGGGGGGCAGTATGGCAAGAATTAGAAGAACCATTTCAGAAAGAAAATATCATATTTCTTAGAGAAATTGAAGTGGAAATATGAAAAAAAATACAGAATTGCTTGAAGCAATAGTGTGGTGAAGACTTTCACAAAACATTTTTGTTGAACTTGGAGGCTGTGTTTGTACACACTATTTTCAAACTGCTGATGTAAAAAAATAAGAAAGTAAAACTTTGTTGCAGCAGAGGTAATCTTAGGCAGCTTTTACTGTGTTGCAAATATTATCAAAGTGCAACTTGCAGACACTGCTACGTGTATGAGAGGAAGAACACATTTGACTAATAGTGATATGCAATTGTGTAAAAACTAAGAGGGCAGAAGCTGCGGTATGTGATGACAATGCTACAGAAAGTTAATAGGGTTGCCTTGGATAGTACCACTGCTACTTTGATGAATATTTCTTTCTAGCTTGGCTTTCTTTTCAAGACATTGCAATTGTGAAATCTGCAGAAACACTGTAAGTAGTATCTCCAGCTAGATACAATGTGTATTTGTATGCGTCTTAAAAACATATCCAAAATTAAATAATCTGTTTTTATATTTTAAGCGGGTATAAACTAGGATAATTTAGATTTATGCAAATCATAAAATTAGATGACTTCAACATTCATGCACTGATACCTACTATTATAACTTTATTTGCAGTGGTTGCTTCTATCCACAAACACTGCATGAAATACTGTTGTCTGTTCCCCTCTGGCTCCACCCTGCCCTGGCACTGTTCTGCTTTGCAGCCCTTTAGCTCTGGGGTCTCACCTGCCCATGTTCCCCCGAAATACTTAGAATACGGTCGCAGTATAGTCCAAGAATAAGCTTATTATTTTTACTTCTCTAGAGGAAGAAAGCCATTCAAATGACTTAGGAAATGCCTTCAGTTAGAAATTTCAGCCACTGCTGAATTACTGAAAAAAGCTCCATTTCAGTAGTTGCATACAAATACATAGGATAAGGGAAAAAGACTCTGTGCCTTGGTGATGCTTTCCCCTTAGGAGTCCTCCATCATTAAACTAACAATATATTGTTCTTCTGTTAATTTGAAACATGCTTGGTCATTAAGAAAGAAGACTTAGGGGGTGATAAGTGAAATTTTGTGGTGTTTCCTCAGCAGCTAACGCCAAAAAATTGTGCTTATCAAGCTACCTCTTTTCTATACCAAATTGTCAGCAAGATACAGTGAAAATTACTAGACTTAAAAAGAAAGCCAGATGAACTATTTATGGTAATTAGCAAAATTTTCCTTCAAAAATGTGTTGACAGTTTTCCTGAAGTAATCTTGGATGAATTTTCAGAGTGAGAGTTCAAGATAGTTAGGCAACAATGATGTTATTGTTACCCTTTTACATATTATTTCAGGAAACGAAGGACAAACTTGGGATAAGAGTCGCACATCCATTTTCTTCTTGGCTTTTCTTGAGGGAGGCTGCTCTCGCATTCATACACTGCTGTGCACTGCACCAGGATGCACTTGCCAATGCTGTTCTACTTTCCACAAACCAGCCTTCACTGCAGTAGGGAGGGGACTCCAGTTGCTCCACTCCCCACGTGGGTGTCCTACAGGGTAACAAATAATTTATTTTCTCCTGTTACCTCCAAAACTATTCAACACTAAAACATTACAGATACAGCAAAACAAATTAAAAGGGACTCAGACCAGAATGCCTAAAGGCTGAGGTGGAGACTCTCAGGTTCAAATGCCTGAAACCGCTTGTGCCTGAGCAGAAATTTGGACTAAGTTGCCTCATGCTTTAGAGAATATAATCAGCAGGCAGTAGAGACTGTTCTCTTCCACGTGGAGTTTCTCATTCTTCGTATAAAGAAGTTGCAACGTCACTGACAGAGACAGAAAAAATTGTTCTTTAGGCTGGTGGCTAGGCACTCACCTACTAGGTGGGACATCAAGACTGCAGAACAGCTCCATTGCCAACGCTGTAGTAGTAGTTGATGGTCAGTAATGAGTGGTGTTCCCCAGAGGTCAGTGCTGGGTCCAGTCCTGTTAAATATATTCATCAATGACCTGGATGAAGGGATAGAGCGTACCATCAGCAAGTTTGCTGATGACACAAAACTGGGAGGGGTGACTGACATGCTGGAAGGCTGTGCTGCCATACAGCATGACCTGGATAGGCTGGAGAGCTGGGCAGAGAGGAACCTAATGAAATTCAACAAGGGTAAATGTAGGGTACTGCACCTAGGGAGGAATAACCCCATGCATCAGTACAGGTTAGGAGCTGACCTGCTGGAGAGCAGCTGTGTGGAAAGGGACCTGGGAGTCCTGGTGGACAACAGGATGACCATGAGCCAGCAATGTGCCCTGGTGGCCAAGAAGGCCACTGGCATCCTGGGGTGCATCAAGAAGCGTGTGGCCAGCAGGTCGAGGGAGGTCACCCTCCCCCTCTACTCTGCCCTGGTGAGGCNGGGTGAGGCACTTGGGTCTTTTTAGTCTGGAGAAAAGCAGACTGAGGGGGATCTTATCAATCCTTATAAATACTTGAAGGGAGGGTGCCAGGTAGATGGGACCAGTCTTTTCTCAGTGGTCCCCAGTAATAGAACAAGAGGTAATGGGCACAAACTTGAGCATAGGATGTTCCGTCTAAACGTGAGGAGGGAATTCTTTGAGCGTGGCAGAACACTGGAACAGGCTGCCCGGAGAGGTTGTGGAGTCTCCCACTCTGGAGACATTCAAAACCTGCCTGGATGCCATCCTGTGCAACCTGCTATAGGTGAACCTGCTCTGGCAGGGGGGTTGGACTAGATGTTCTCCAGAGGTCCCTTCCAACCCTGACCATTCTGTGATTCTGTGAAGGATGAAGAGAGGAATTGGTTGAGAGGAGAAGAGGAATGGGTCATAGTGATGAGGAAAACTGAAAGTCACTTAGCTTCTAATCTTCTTTTACCATTATTTAAGATTTCTGATGGACAGGGAATCAAGTAGGTCTCACTGATAAGCCTCCTATGCTCTGTGCTCATCTCAGACTTTAGAAGTTTTGCTTGGATTATGCATAGAATGTTTAAAAATGAAGTTTTTTTTTTTATTTTTTTCTATCTGGAGATTAAGAATTCTCATAAATGAAATTTCTTCAGGGCAACCTTATGGTGTTCAGAATTCTAAGTGTCTTTCCTGTTTTTTTTCCCCACAAATACTTTTTCCGTAGAAGTTATAAGGTTTTGTCATCAGGGAAATTAAAAAAGTAGTCTTTTCTTTATCAGTGCCACCTGAACACTGATGTTTTATTATAATCAAACAAGATCACATGGCTTTGCATCATTTTGAAGAGCATAAAAATTCCTTTACAGTAGAAAGGCTGTGCTAGGTTTTCATACTACCTACTTTTTCTAAAGATCATCACTCGTCTTGCAAATGTTTAGCATGAAGAAATGTTCTTCAGCAAGATGCTAAACTCTAGTGCTTATTATAACAGCCTTGGGATTACAGGGGTCCCATCTGTGGTTACTGGTGTATTGCCAATTATGCACATCTGTAAAACAGTCACTTGTGGCTGTTGAAGACATCTAAGCAGAGGATGTCTTTTGAGAAGCTTTAGATGTAAATGTTGCTGGAATGAAGCAGCAGTTCCGTTTGCTGGAGAAGACAGGGGCCTGTGTGGATTGGCACTGTTAGAATAAAGAGTGGGCACAGAAATGCAGCCATGATTAAGTACCCTTTTGGTGTTTATTGAACTGGATTTCTGTTCTGAAGTTTGATTATGAGACAGGGCCTGACTGCAGAATTTACATTCCTGGAATTGTTGGTCAGCACTATTGGGTGATTTCATGTACGTAGGAAGTTAGGAGACATTTTTCTCATCCTGTATTAGCTCTTTCACAATGTGAAAGTAGATGATTTTTCCCCTCAGAAGCAGAGATTCAGGAACTTAACAATTTCAAGTGAGACATTGCTCTTTGTAGGGTTGTGCTAACCAGAAGTATGGATCCTTCTTCCCTTCTAGGTTTGAGTATTTTTGAGGATTGCTTACAGCATAGAATGAGAGGGTCCAATTCAAAAGCAGTAGGATGATTAATCTGAAGTTTTTATTTCTGCAAATTCTTGTGTCCATCTTCACTGAAAAAAAAAGAGAAATTATTGCAGCTTATTATATTGTTTTAAAAGAAGAAAACTGTAGTTATTCTTGTGCTTGAGTAGTTTCATTAAAATATTTCATATTCTCTTTATGGTTAGTATTATTCAGATGAGATTTTTAAACCTGCAAGTGGGTAAAAACTTCCTTGAGTTGTAAGGGGACTCAAATGAATGTGTGGTCCACCTCCAATTCTAGTAAGTCAAAAAAGTAAGTTTGTGCATTTGTTTTCATCAATAATTTTAAAAGCAAGTGGCAGAAATAAGTGTGTGAAAGTTGAGATGTAAATTCCCTTAATCAAACTGCACTTTGATCAATGATGTCTTTCTTTTAAGAGTCAACCCATTTAAATAGTAAAGGTCAGTAGGTTAAATATGTACATGCAATCAGCAATGTATTCAAATTATCACAGTTTCAGCTCTGTTGCCGCTCATGGTAAATATTTATTCCAGATTAGGTCTGTAAATTTGTCTTCCATTAATCCAAAAGAATAGAGAAAAGAAAGAGAAAACTGTTAAATAAGAATGCAAGGTAGAAAGCGTTTAAATTAGTATGAAATAAATCCAAATTCAGTTGCACAGCTTCTTTGTGTCATTTCCCTTATCTTCCCTTTTTACCATCTAAACATTTGTTACCAGCTTACTTCTGAAACTAAGAACTGGGCAATCAAAGCACCTCTGAATCCATTTTCTGTTAGACTGAAATCAAATGCAGTTTAGTACTGACTAGAGCCATAATATATGGGGAAGCAACTCCTTGTTCCTTTAAGTGCTACTGCAAGCCCAACCTCAGAGAGGAGCCCCCACACCCTTCTTTTCACGTTTTTGTGCACAGCACTATCAAGTGTCTGATGCAAACTTTCTCTTTGCTCAGCTATAATAGACATAAGGAAAAAATAAGCTGAATAATCCACTATGGATCCAAATTTGTTTTTCCACAAGTGTATGGAAAGATAATACAGTCATTGCTTTTCTTCCTTCTGCCCTTCTGCCCTGAAGTATGTGGTCCGTGATTTCTTTCAGATGTATGCATGCAGAATTCATGAACGAACTATGCCTCTCAGAGAAGGAAAAGAAATTGTAGAATATCTGGGCTGATGTAACAGAGTGACAACATTTGCTATGGTTTGGGACCATGAAAACTTCAGGGAAACTGGAGATCATCTTGTCCCTTTCAACAGTGAAAGACCTTTCTTGCAGAGTCCAACTCTCTATTAGAGAGCAATTTTTGCGAGAAAACAGCTAGTGCTGAGAACCTGATAGCCCACCGGCCTTTTCAATCTCCCTGCTCATCTTACCCATTTTCCGCGTTTCCAATATCTGAATCAGTGGTGAGAAATGAAATTGCACATGATGTTTTTTTCAGACACTCATGGCCAAGGATTTTGAAGTGTGTATCAGTAACAAAACTTAATTTCCTGATGTATCACCATGAAGTAGTGTGACAAAACAATGGTGTTGAAGACAGAAGTCAAAATAACACATCTGCCTCCTCTCCTAATGAAAAAAAAAAGAAAAGAAACAGTGGAAACGCAGTGCTCTTCCCTTACTAGTTTAGTAACAGTCCTGTTGTCTTAAATTTAGAAACTGGTAATTTGTAGTGTGATGTTTATTAAGTTTTCCCTACTGTGAGTTGTCCTGCACAGAATTCTCCACGTTTTCAAGACCAGGTGGTGGTGAAGCAGTGAAGGTGACGCAGCCAACCAAGGGGCTACTGTGAGGGAGCCTCCTTTCCGCAAACAAGCACCCACCCAACAGGCCCAGTTTCCCAGCTTTCACAGCACAGGACAAATGTCACAATGGTTATGTCACTCTTTGGAGTTCAGATGGCAAAAGTCTTGATGAAGGTAGAGTGTTTGCTGGGTTGTCAAGAGCAAAACCCTATCTCTTGGTATCAGTAACACAGGGGAGATTCCTATGTCCTTGTCTCTCTTCATCATCTGTAAATACTATGAGATCTATAAGTATAAAAAGAATAGTTTCTGGTTACTAAATGAAAATATTAGCAGTAAAAGCATGTTTTTTTGTAAGGTTGAACCTGTCTCCTTACGCAATAAGAAATTATTGAGTCTCATGGTTTGTGATTCTGATTAATAAAATATGCTCTTTTGCAACTTGAATTTTCTTCAGATAAATATGTTTTTGAATTTTTAAAAAGATGGAGCATTTTGAATTTTCGTTTTGATTTTCTTTTGCCGAATTACTATCATATCTTTTTGTTGTCAGATTAAGGCTTACATGGCTCATTGCATCTATGCGTAGCAAAAAGTGGAACTATAATTCCTGTAAAATTTTTTATAGTTCAGAATCAACACTTTTTTGAAATGTACTCTGTAAAGACTTGTTTAAAATAAGGGGTTTGTTCTTGAAAGCTAACCTTAACATTGCACTGGCCTTTATGACTTTGACTTGGAAATTAGCATTGCAGATTTCAGAAAGCACACTTTCCTCCAAAATATTTTCTTAAGATGCTATGACAGCTTCAGCAACTGCTGGTTTTGGACCATTTAATTTAAAATTAATAACTTGTTGAGTTTTCAACAAGTGCGTTTTACAAAGAACACGCTTGAGTCTTTTTTGTTTGTATATGAATGTAGACATATTTTTGCCTCTTTCTTTAAAAAATTGAAAGTCTCATATTTTTGGACTTCAGTAAGATCTTGTGATTTTTATTACCTTTATCTGGATAGATGTTGGTATTTAAGCAATCTCATTGTTGGCTCTAAGGCTCTGAGTCTAAGAAAAACTATTTTCAAATGTTTTCTGCTTGCGCTAGCTTTAGTTTATTATTACAATCACTTTGCCTTGTCCAGTTTTATTTGCTATAGGGATTGGCATGACAATTGAGGGTTCTTCTGGGATTTCAAAATTCAGTTGGCAATTGAACTTCAGTCTTCTGCACCTTATAGGTCTAATAGCCAGCTTGCATTTTAGCTGCCTTCTGGAAGTGAGGCAGAAAGACTTGGAGAACTTAGCTTAAGAATCTACTTTGAAAATTTTATTATTGGAGGGTTTGTTATCACACATTACCAGTGACTGGCACATTAAAAAGTACACAAAAACTGAGTATCTTTCTGACATGGCAAACCTTTTCTATTTTGGATTGCTGGAATTTTGCTTTTCAGGAGAGTCCAATACCAAGGTAGTGGCTTCCATAGAATTTATATCACCTGACTAGCTTGCATTTGTGATAGATTCCTGGTAATAAAACAGATTCAGGATTGAAGCTTAAAGATGTTTTATCCTACAAGTATTAGTTCTCATTTACAAATAATGAAGTGTGTAATATTGTTCATCTTATTTCTTGGATCATGATTCATGTAGATGTGAAGTGTGGTGTCTGGAAAATGACATGAATTTACTGGTCACCAGATTGTCAAAGCTAGGATTCGAAGGAAATATTGCTTTTCTGTAAAGCATTCACCTATTTTACTGCCTTGTTCTTTTACTGGTATAAGAAATTATAGTAGTGGTTTTGCTTTTAGAAACACATTAGCATAAGTAATAAACCTTAGAAAAGGGCACAGGGATGACTGAATTAAATCATTTTGTTGATTAGATGTTAAAAGTAGCAGCTAAAAAAACACAGAGCAAGCT
Organism: Ibidorhyncha struthersii; assembly: GCA_013398815.1. NCBI lineage: Eukaryota > Metazoa > Chordata > Aves > Charadriiformes > Charadriidae > Ibidorhyncha > Ibidorhyncha struthersii. The sequence goes on along the minus strand of VZSZ01000057.1, from coordinate 1,025,623 downwards.
ATTCAAGATAATACCTTTATTATTTTTTTTAGGACTAAAGTTGGCGACAAGATCTCCCTAAGGAATGTGAACTGATAAATTTCTCACTTGTGATATGACAAATTACTTGCAACTTTGCTTTACTTGAATAGCCTTCACACTAGAGAGTGTTCATGTTAATATTTATTCATCTGGGATTTTGTCATTGAAGTCATGCAACTGAAATTGTTGGAGTGTTCGAATGCGATAGCTGGCTTAAACTGCTGTGCAGACTTTCAGGTACCAGGGGCATGGCTTCAGTGTAAAATGTGAATAGAGCAGTAATGATCTTTCAGAATCAGATGATGCAATTGTCAAGAAATCCCATTTCCCACTATTATTTATAAGCCAGAAAACAGTGTGACATATGGAGGTGAAATTTCTGCTGTGTAGACCACATACACAAATGTGATGCCAGGAGCTGAGGACAGAGGAATATGGTGTGTCACTCTAGGGAAGTTTTCAAAAGAGGTAAAGAGGAAAGAAGTATTTGAAGTTGAGGTAAAAAGAATGGAAAATTTCTTCTCATATGATACCTGGGGGATTTGAAGGGCGACAAAGTTAAGAATCAGTATTCAAAAATGTCATGTTATTTTTCTAATTACTTTTTTTCTCTGACCTTTGAGGATTTAGGAAAATATTTAGGGCTGACTAACTTCTTTAGTCAGCTGACATAGAAATATAGCTAGGCTTGGAACGGCGTCATTGAAGTCTATGAAGTTTCAATTTATACTAAGCTAAACTTCTTCCTTCAGCATCATCCTCATTAAGTTCATATGTATAAATAAAGGATAGAAATTGTATTTATAAATATAAATAAAGGACAGAAATTGTATTTATAAAAATGCATAAAAATAGAATATTTTCAGGTAGGGATATCTGTCTGAAACATTTTGAACAACAGCATGCAAAAGTAAATTGCTTCATTTAAGGAATAATTCCGTGTACATGCTATGAGAAATAGTGCTACCGGAGTTTAATATCTATCAGAATTTAGACATGTAACACAGCAGTGAAAATCTCTGGACATTGTTGTAAAATCTCCACAGTTTTCATTGCTATGTAATCAATTTAGTAATGCATATACGCATGAAAAGTTATGATATAATAAACTAGGCTTTGTAAAATACATGGCAAAGCTATTCACTAAGTGTAATAAAATAAAAGCTACAAAATTATATTCTTTAAAATTAAGAAGGTAAGGAAAAATAAATTTTCTTTCTTCTCAGAAATGCTTTTTAAAAATATCCTATTCATTACCTTAAGAACACCAAAGGAAATTATGCACTATGGGAAGTACAGGAAGAAATCTGAATTTAGGGAGTGGCACGGTGTATCCTCCACATTCTAATGTTACGTATGTCCATTCATGAGATTTGATGAATGACTGGACATGACTTTGTCTTCTGTTGCATTGGGGGTGGCCAGGCAGCATTTGACCAGTATAATTTCAATAGCAAAACAGATAGCATAAGTTATGAGATTTTATTGTTTTGATTTGTTTTATATTTATGTAGATTGTGTAGATTTTTATTACCTTTTTAAATTTAAGGTTTATAAAAAAAATATGTTATTATGTCTGCTGAGAAATTGATGAGCAACACTAATATTGGTCCTATAAGGAAGTATTGTGGGACATCTCTTTCTATTATGTCGCTTGTCTGAACTGGAGGCATGATGCAACTGTCGTGAAACATGGAAAACATGCACGTAACCCCCTCTCAGTGTTTCAGTATATTTTCCCCTTAAGATAATATGGTTATTTAAAGTCACTTCAATCATGATTATATTTGTCTTTTTGTCTGCAGAAATGCTTCATAATTTATTTTGTAATTCACGCTTACAGTGGGTGAAGTTCAACTGTAGCTTTCAGTCTGAAAAACAAGACTGGCTTCAGCTTGTGACTTGCCACATAGAGTGCAAAGTGTGATAGGAAGTGCATGCCCAAGAGGAGCAGGGGTTAGGTATTAGGAAGTGGGGTTGGAAGGATACCCAGTGTGAAAGACAGCAGGGAATCTGGTATCGAAGGAGTTAAGAGATGAGCAATAACATGGGACCTTAAAATCAGGACAGGGAATTAAATAGAAAGACATGGATAGGCAGTAAATGAAGGGATACAGAAGAATAAGAGAGACCGAAGTGGTAAGGAAAAAGCTTTAGCACCAGGGGAAAAATGAATTCTGTCAAGAGCTTAGTCATGAGGCGGAGTTTGAAAAATTGGTAGGACAAGTTTAGGTAACCAGATATGGTTTTACTTGTAGCCAGCAGAATGGGTTGAAAGTCACTACAGCAGAAGTGATACTTAAAGATAATAAAATGAGAAGGCAAAGCTGAACACAAACTGCAGCTCCTAAAAGGAGCTCATAATGCCATGTATTAGTCCCAAGAATGTTTTTAAACCTCCAGCACAGCCTGCGGCATGTACTCCATATATTGCATGGTCACAATGTGTATTGCATTTACGTTTTCTAGGCTTCATTTGTAAACTAATTTGGAAGGTGGGGAAAACTTAGTATTAACTTAATAAGGTGTTTGTTTTTCTGTGTAAATTTTGCAGTAATGTAATTTTTGAAATGCAGGCTTTTATCATATCCTTAATGCACTTCTATTACATTTTATGAGTCTTGGTCTAAAGAAAGAAGTGAGTGGTATGTTTCTTTGCTAAAAGAAAACACAAAAAAATAGAATGGTCTAGTTTTTCCAGACAAACTGAGCAAAACATTTTGAGATCTCTTACGTGGTAGAACAATATTAATTGGCCTAAGGAACCGAAGAATACAAAGAGAAAACTTACTAATCTAAAAATGCCTGTTCTTTTGTTCCTAGGTTCAGACATTGTTCAATGGTTAACGAAGAACTTATCTATAGAAGACCCAGGTAATTTCTCCCTTTTTCATGTATTAAAATTCTAGTTTGTCTTTTTAAATGATTGGACATGACTTTGTCTTCTGTTGCATTGGGGGTGGCCAGGCAGCATTTCACCAGTATAATTTCAATAGCAAAACAGATAGCATCAAACCTTAGAAAGCTTTGTTAAGCATCTGAGGATTTTGTTATTGGAACAGGTACCAGGAAACAAGATGATGGACCAGAATGAAAATTATAGCTGCTTCAATTACTAAAATGAGATTAAATTCTTCTCCATGAGGAATTTCCTAAGTGTCATGCCAAATAGTTCATTAAACACGTGCTGTTTTCTTAACAGAATTTTTCAACATATAAAAAATAAACAGAATTGATAAAGTACGTTCTTGTACTGCTACCAAGATCTGCATTTCTATTCTTAAGTCTGGACACCTTTCTAGCATTTTAGAATCTTAGAATCACAGAATCAGAGAATCATAGAACGGTATGGGTTGGAAGGGACCTTAAAGATCATCTAGTTCCAACCCCTCTGCCATAGGCAGGGACACCTCCCACTACACCAGGTTGCTCAA
>VZSZ01000057.1:1009576-1021681 GCA_013398815.1 Ibidorhyncha struthersii | reverse complement strand
TCTGCCCAGCCTGTATTTGTGCTTGGGATTGCCCCGACCCACATGCAGGACCTTGCACTTGGCCTTGTTGAACTTCATGAGGTTTGCACAGGCCCACCCCTCAAGCCTGTCCGGGTCCCTCTGGACTGCATTCTTGCCCTCTAGCGTGTCGACTGTGCCACACAGCTTGGTGTCATTGGCAAACTTGCTGAGGGTGCGCTCAATCACCAACAAAGATGTTAAATAGTACCGGTCCCATTACTGAACCCTGAGGAACACCACTTTTCACTGCTTACCACTTGGACATGGAGCCACTGCCCTCAAGTCTTTGAGTGCAGCCATCCAGCCAACTCCGTATCCATCAAGTGATCCATCCATTGAATACATGTCTCTCCAATTTAGAGACGAGGATGTTGTGCATGACAGTGTCAAATGCTTTGCACAAATCTAGGTAGATGATGTCTTATTCTTCCCTTATCCAACACAGCTTGGTGTCAACGGCAAACTTGCTGAGGCTGCATTCTAAATGGAAAGTGAACTGCAAATAAAATCAGTGTGGTGAGGAACAGTTCATTGCTCGAGCAGCTGGGTTGGAACGTGGAAGTAAAGTTTTTGTTCCAAGCTCTGCCACAGGTTTCTTGTGTGGCCAGCAGCAAATGGTGTTTGTTGCATATCTGATGTTTATTTCCCTGATTTCCAGGAATCTTGTTAAATGATCTGACATTTTCCAGAAAGGAATGATTTCTTGTAGAAAATGCTGAATGGCAGAAATAAAATATTCTGTGGAGGTTCCTATTATCTTTTGGTTAAGGGAAAAATAATCTTTGTTCTTTAAAGAATGATACTCATTTTTCCCCTCTCTGTTTCAGACTTTTGGGAATGGAACTTATGTTTTGCTTTGTTTTTAATTTAAAAAATATGTTTTTCTGTCATATTAGAAATGAAAGTATGATCAATGTGGAATTCCAGCAAAAAATAAAATCACTGTGTTTAAAATTGTAACTTGAATAATAAGGATCTGTTATAAATACATAATTTGATAGTTGGAAGTAGCCAGTTCACAACTTATCGATATATTACATGAAAGAGATCACTAATTCCTTCCAGTTTTATGTAACTTTACAGTGTCATATGTTTGCTTCCTGAAGATAAAGTGGAGGTTGCAAGAGACCTATGTTTGATATTATGTTTCTCATCTGTCAGCTACAAAACACTCATCTATCTATATTTATCAAGAGTTTGAAAGATTGCCATTCTATGTTTATGTGATATGGAAGCTTAACCTCTATTTGTCAAACCAGAACAGCAATACCGGGATAGGCTGTCATGCAGATTATCTGGTTGTTGCGAAATTTGGAATAGAAGAAACCTTAAACTAAATGGAAAACATGGTTCCCTCTGTTGATATCCAATTAGAATTAAACAAACACACAAACTACTAACATATGTAACCAGAACACCACAGTAATTTAATCTGAGAGGGTTTTATCCTCAGATTGCATCAATGGAAAAAACTAACAAAGACAAAAATAACTTATGCCTGTCAGTCCTAGTCCAAAGTCAGCTATCTGGAGCTGACTGGATGCAAATTTTCAGAAAGCCAATCGCCCTAAATGCTGCCTTTGGGCAGTGCTCAGAATTGCCAGATAGCAGTGGACCTGACAGATGGTGAGGAAGAGCTATTCACATGACAGAACTGAAAATATTCTGTTTTGTGAATTTTTTTAAGTGTGTGACTTTTTGTTCCAGTTCTAGACAAGAAAATCTAGAATTTCCTGTTGAAAAGCCCTAAATTTCTGTGAACTGTTGTCTGGCATAATTTTGATTTCCAGTATCTTCTGTCTGCTTTTCACCAGTGTGTCAGAGGTCTACTATGTCTGCCTTTTAGAACTCCCTCTTAGGGTCTTGTTGCAAAGCTCTTGTGAAGATATGTGATTTTGTGATGCAGAAATAAATGATGCCTGTGTTTGCAATGAAAGCTATTATCTCTGTCTAATTCCGGTATCAGCGACATACCTGTAAGAGCAGACCTTCATTCCTGTATTTCTTGAACACCTCCAGTAATGGGGACTCCACCACATCCCTGGGGAGGTTGTTCCAGTGATTGATTGTTCTCACTGTAAAAAATGTCTTTATCAAGATGAAACATCCACCTGTGCAACTTGTACCCATTGCCCCTTGTCCTCTCCATGTAGCTCCTTGTGAAGAGAGCCTCCACCCTCTTTGTAGCTGCCCTTTTAGTATGGGAAAAGTGTGATGAGGTCCTGTCTGAGCCTTCTGTTCTCCAGGGTGAAAACATCTTGCTCTTTTAGTCAACGTGTTCTCTAGTGAAACAAAGAACTAGTAAGAAGGCAGTGGCAGTACGGTACATTAAAAAAAAAAAAAAGTCAAATTTTGTAGTGCAATTTTTTCCTTTGTTTTGCATAGGGAATACAACTTTAATACCATTTAAGTGGGAATGAAGAAGGCTGCTTTATGGATAGTTGGAGAACAAAAGGCAGAAGAAGGTCGGGCAGCAACATTTGCTTTCACTGTGTTACTGAGCGTAAAGCTATTATCTGGAAACAACAGTTCCAAGTAAAAAATACTTACAAATATAAATTGCCAGTCAAAAAAAAACCCTGCACATTTTTCATAAATGGAAAATCATTTTCTGTGGAAGATTTGAAAGATTTTGGCTTGTTGCAGTAAATCTCCATCAAGAAAATAAACTGGAGATGATGGGTGGATTCTGCTAAATTATACCAAATTTGAAGTTATTTCAGTGGAGCGCAGTAGAGCTTGTGCCCAGAATAGCTGTGCGCAGCATACAGTTGCTGTTATATTGTTTGCTTTTCAATATGTACTTAAAAAACATTTGTGTTTCAGCCTACAGCTCATCTGTAAATTTTTAAGGAACAGAAATTATCTAAGTTATTTTTAATGTGGAAGTTTAATTCAGTCATAAAAATAAGCCTGATCCCAACCCAAGAAGAAGCAATTAACTGAGTTTACAGAATTGTAAGGGCTTGTGGTTTGGCACTTAGACATGTGTTTATTGAATTGACCATTACAGGGTAAGTGCTGACTCTTCACTGATGGTGCCAATTACTTTCAATGCAGAAAATCTACTCTGTTTTTCTACATTGTGTTTTTCTTTTTTAAAGTGGTAATTAGTGCTGTGAAGTGTACCAAACTGACCACGCTATAGACTGAAGTCCTTTTAATCCTTAGAAGAAAAATAGAACAAAAAGGGTAGATGAGCTGATTTAAAGGTGTCAGCTGAAATTGCCCAGAGACTAATTCTGTACTTGGTTCTTGCACCGATTTCTTTGACTCCCTTTGGGCAGACACTTGATTTCTCTATTCCCTAGCATTCCAACATGCTAATGGTAAACCATGCTGTTGTCTCTTGAAGGAGAATAAACAGTGTCAGTTTTCAAGTATTTTCATATTGAAATGTATGTTCTTTACAAACATACACTTCACCCTTACGTCAGCCCATGAATAATTGCTATCTAGGTGGCTCAGAAAGAGCCTTTAAGAGTTGATATGTTTAGCTATCATTGCCTTGTTCCTTTACAATACCTTTACTCCTGAGTATTGCTTGTTTAATTTACTTATATCTGCAAAGCCATTTGAATTTGGCTGAAGGCAGTTCATTACTGGATGGTTACTCTAGCAAAGCCATAGTACTGCAGCCAGCTCCAGAATGCGCAGCCTTTGCATTCAGATTGCCTCAGTCCAGCTCATTTTGGCAGTCTGTTGAAGGAGTTTGCTGCTGCTCTTGGACATCAAGAATTACACTAAAGTCAAAGATATATGACTAAATCAAACTTTGTAAGTTATAAAACAAGGCTGTACCTTGAAATAGACACCCTCCTGTGATTTTTCAACTTCAGTTCTTACCATTAACAGTCCGTTCACTTTTGTAGTCTGTTCACTAATTTGTAACTAGATGCCCACCAGCAGCCATGTAAACTGTGGTCACTGATCCAGTGCAGTAAAAAGGGAGGACTCAGTAGCACATCTGTTTGTGTTCTTGCACTTTTCTCTCTTTTTCTTTGTAGTAAAATCTCTCTCCAGCAGCTGCTGTGTTAATAATGACCTTGATAATACACAGTACTTCCTCTAAAGAGTTAGAGGAGAAATATTAAGGGTTTTATTTGGGTTTGTGAAAATGTACTTGAAAGATTGTTCAGCTCCAAGTTATTTCTGCTCCTTTTTCCGTGCATATGCAGTAAGGTAACAGCAAAGAACAGGAGCCAGATGAGATGTTTTAAACAATTGCCATTTGGGAGACAGCACTAGACAGCAGCAAGAAAAGGGGAGGTTCTTCCAGAGTTTGCTAATGGAGTAAAGAGCCTATTATGAAAAGGAAGAAAGAAGGGAATGGAAAGGTCATGCTTATGTTTGCAGTCTTTGCATTAATCAAAACCTGTGGAAATACAGAAGGAGTAGAATGCATCCCATTTATCAGCTTAACTAAAAAAGAAAGCTGATAAAAGTAATTTACGCTGCCTGCACACATACCATAAGTGTCATACTAAGAACCCAGGAACACCAAGTGTCACGGATGGAGTCATGTACTTCACTCATAAGAGAGAAGCAACAATATACTTTATTGATATAAACCAGTGAGTTAACAAAGTTCGATGGTAAATGCAACATTGGTTTAACAAGATTCAATGGCAAAGTACACTTGGTTATTTACTGCATAGAGGATAGAGTCAGACAAAACTGTCAGGGAGACCTTCCCGTTGAGTCATGAGGTTCAGAAAGGGCCCCCCTTGCTTTCTGAAGTCCTTCTCAGAGAGGAGTCTAAGTGCAGCTGGATCCAGTTCTGGTCCCAAACTTGGTCAACAGTTTATGTCTAAAGGATTATATATGTGCAATCAATCCTTTATATCACTTAGCTAAGATTTCAAAGTTCAGCATGCTATAATCACTTACCAAGAATCTGTTGTGGCAAGGAATCTCTCAGCCATGGGGAGTAACCTTGAGAGGTGTCCTTACTCAAGGGGAGATCATGGTGAGCAGCCTGCTGCCTTGCAGGAGAGCTCAACGGGCTGTTGACACGCATGCTTACCTGTGTGTGGCAGCTGGTGGACTTCTAGCCACTGCTGTGGTTTCAGGATTGCAATGGTAAATGTTCACGTACAGAGGTTATTTTATTTGCCTAAAGCCTTTAGAAACATTTTGGAAATGGCAAACAGAGGTGTACTGCCTGTAATTCGGTTGTGACAGGATAATTCAGATTTAATGGATTTCATGTTTTTCCACTGAAGCTTTTTCCAATTTGATATTATCTATTACTCTGTGTAGACTGCGTGTGTTAGGAGTGTCTCCCAAGAGCACAGAGAGCAGCAGGGCCAGCCTGGAGTGAGCTTTCACGCTACATATGTGCCAGTACTGTTTGAACAGCCTCATTTCCATGTAGTTACTCTTGAAGGTGATTAACATGTTCCTAGGTTGGCTGGTTTGTTTTCTCACTTGCACGTAGGTGGTAGACACCATGCGCATCAGTGCTCATTTCCAATTTCCTTTCAAGGAGCAGTCATTTCTTCTGATATGTTTAGTAGTGTGGCAGCTGGTTGAAAATTAGGTTTTTTAAACTTTCAGGGAAGAAATGGAGTTTGTGACTGGTAGAGATGCAAGGAGTTCCTGGTATCAGCAACAAATCATTTCCTTTACACAGGTGAAACTATCACAACCTCCTTCATATTACTAAGCGTGTCTAAATAAAATTCCTCCTCCCTGGTTGCCTTAAGGTGACATTATTTTACAAGATACTGTATAAAGTAGTTTATGTTCTTTCGTCCTAGTAATTAATACACTGTGCTTATAGACAGCAGGATTTATGGATAATAAAACATTATAAACTCTGAAAATCCCTTTAGAAACCACTTAATAAACAGTGAAAGCTATTATCTTAAGTCTTTTATCAACCTAATAGGATATATTAGCTAGGTACAAAATAGGTCTACTCCAGTTACCTAATCCTGTTTATCATTAAAGTAATTTTATAAACTTTTGAATTACTTATAAAATATTCATGAGTTGTATCTATTTAATTTATAAATGAATCTCCATCTTGGAGTAATGGGTAAAGATCACAAGTATGCAGTTTGTGACCTTCTAGCATAATTTGCTGTATAAAGGTAAGAATAAAAAGATATTACTGCTGTTGGTACAACAAAATATACGTGTTCTGTAACATTGTTTCTATCACCAACCTGTTTGCTATTATCAATAGCGTACTAATTCAAAATAGATCTCTTTTGGTTCTAATTGGGCTTTGAGTAACCTGATCTACTGGAGGGTATCCCTGTCCATGGCAGGGGGGTTGGAACTATATTATCTTTAAGGTCCCTTCCAACTCAAACTATTCTATGATTTGGCTATAACTTGTATGTTGTACATATTTCCTATCTAAAACAGAACTCTATGGATGTTTGCTTACTTTTGGTTAAAAACGAACCTTCAACTGCATCTTCGAATTTCTTTTTTCTTAATACTAGCCCTGATTCCATGGTAATGTCTTCAAATCTATTTATTTTTAATAAGAAATAATTCATTCCTTTAATATTAAAGTCTCCAAATTCTACTCAGAATTCTTTTCAGTGGTATGTGTAATACCTTCACATGATATCCACTCCTTCCTCCTTTGTTTTAATCATTAAAGTTGAAATTCCAACCCCCACAAAGGCTGGAGGTTTTCTTATTACCTCCAAAAGAAACAAGATTTAACTAGATGTCTTTTAACACAGGATTAGTTGTAACACTGCCTTTAAGCTATATCTCATGCTATAGAGCTCGTTTATAACAAGTGTCTGATACCCAGTCAGATTTTAAAAATTGAAACAAACCAACAATCAGCATTTTCTTTGGAATTCAGTAGGCAGTATGGGCTTTATTTTACTGAGGTCTTTAAGAGTCTTACTGAGTGAAGAGTAAGAAAGAAGTACTGAATAGAATAAAAAATACTGATTCGAAAAATAAATCTGAAGAAGCCTACTCAGATAAAAAGTTAATGCTAAAACTATTACCAGATGCAGATAATAGAAGCTGAAAAATTGGTAAGCATTAATTTCAAGTAATTTTATTGGAAAGAACTTCAGATGCTCTGTTGAACCAACAGAAGGAATGTATTTCATCCTGTCTGTCACAGAACAAATTAGGCTATAAGAAATCTAAATTACACAATTGAAATCTTTACCCATGAAGTTACCTCAAAGCACACAGCTTCATCATAAAGCTATACATAAGATGAGCTATTCAAAACTGATACTGGCTACTCCCCAGTGATTTATAAAGTCTGGAAAGCTTTATAATCAGTTTTTCGAATCAAATCCCAAATTGAGCAATTTTTTTTCCTTCTTTTTCATTTAAAATTCTCCACATTGTTCTTATAAGGAGCTGGTGTTCCTAAACTGGTTATCTCCTTCCAGTTGTTGTACCAAACTCTTTTCCTTGATACCATCACTCAGAATATGGAACCAATATCTCAGTGTAAGGCAAATGTGTATAAGGCAAATATTAACTTCCTACCGACGCATCAGATTTTCAAAATAACTGGCTTTGGATACCAAATCCTGCCAATTAAAAAATGCTGTCCATTCCCCATCTTGTCTGCTTGCACTGTAACTCTCCACTCTAGGAGCTGCCACTTTTTGATTAGTCAGCATAGTCAGAGACTATTACGATACTGTCTTTTTTAACAACAATATAACATATATTTTTTGACTTAGCTAAGTACAAAAGTACAACTGAAGAATCATAGAAAAGGTATGCCCTTTTAGGGAGAACTCTGATAACTTTTAGAAGTAAAGCTCATTAATTAATTGCAGAAGTCAAATTGTAATGACATTCCTATTAAAGTATTTGATCTCATTTTTCCTAAAGTTACTAGGAAGTTTTGTGCTTTTCTTACTGCTTGACAGCCTCCTTCTGAACCTTTGGGATCATACCAAGTTTTGGACGTTTAAGGGGAAGAACATTTACTAACTCCCAATTCATACTGGCATAATTAATTAAAAGCATCTAAATAATTGTCTAGAGACTTCATTAGCTTTCTGCTTCCTTGTTTCCTAGAGAAGTGTGTTATATAGTAATGGAAAGCACAAGTAGGGGGAAGTGAGATTTTAGATCTGGACAACTTAATTGAATAAAAGTAGCTGAAATCCTATTTCATCTTGCCAACAGCTGCTGCAGCTATTTATAGTCAAGTAAACAGAAATGTTTTGATATTTACGTGTTGTATGTAGTAATTGATGACTGGAAAGTTAATGTAAGGCCTTCTCTTGATTTTGTTACTAACTGTCCTTAAGAGGATTTTCAGTTTTCCCATAACACGTAGAGAAATAATGCTGTCCTCACAGGAGCATAGTGACAGTTCAAGATTAGGTGAACTGCTAGGTGCTCTGATTTACTATGCAAAGGACATTGCTTGCCATTTCATCTTGGACAGATTAATATTACCCAGGCACTCTGTAATTTTTCAATATTCCCTTCCCTCTTTTTCTTCCTTTTTTTCCTCTCCTGTCTCCTTGCCTCTCCTTGCCTCTCCATGGTTCATTCCCTGATTTTACTGCACAGAATATCCTCTGTTTCTCATCTGCTTATGGCTGCTGTTTAGATCTAATTCACATGTTCTTCTCTGTTCAGATGTTCTCCCTCTAATGTTTCTCCTTTCTTCTAATTTCACTGGTTGCATTCAGTCACCTACTCAAATTCGCAAATTTTCAGTTTTTTCACTGTTTGTGTGGCAGGGTGGGTGACAAAAGCCATGTCTACTGTGGTTTTGTAGCTGCAAGACCTCATTTGGCCTTGGAACACTTGGATCCACAAAAGATAAAATATCCAGTGTCAACAAGATCTGATTTTCTCTCTTCTACATTTAGATTCTCCCACTACTTTTGTGGAAAAGTAAAAGCCCTTATGAAAGGGTTTTCACTGAGCTGTTTTTGATGGTTGGTATCTGTTAGTATTTCTATATTTTTAATAGCAGAGTTTATCTGGCTGAACTGACAGTTCTCTANACCATGTAATTCAGACTGTAAAAATGGCATAAAATGGAGTTTTGCAACATCTGGAAAGGTTACTCTCATTTTTCATTTTGACGTGGACAGTGCAATATATTTCACTTGCCAGTGACAGAATGAATTATAAAAAATGGATGAAGAGAACTCTTGAAAAGTGATCCTGTTTGTAATAACTGCCTTGTTTTTTGTATATATGTATCCTGGATAACTGTATCTGGTCACATGGGGAATCACATTCCTATGCTGTCTGGAAAGCTACCTCCACACTTTTTGTTGTTACCTTGCCTAAGCTTTAATGGCATTTTTCCCTGATGTGTGTCTCAATGACACCAATTTACTTACAAAGCTTTTAACTCCTGCTGGACTTTAAAAGCACAGCATTCTTCCCATTGAAAGAAATACATTATTTTCAGCATTGTATGCTCTCAGTTTGCTGGAGGTATGAAAATTGTTATAAAGCGTATTGTGTTCTCCTTTACTGTGTTGAGTGCAGTGAAAGAGGCAGTTATTTTTCTTGCTGCTGCTGCTGCTGCATGTTCTTTGCATTATCTGAACTGCCTGGTCATAAGTGGGTGTTCTATGATTATGATAGCAATGCATGACAACGATACAAAATTAATGGTTGCTGTAGTAGCAATTGATATCAAAACAGACTTAGAAACTAAAAAAGTGTGATGATTCATCTTAACCAGCAGCAATCATAGCAGGGGTTTAGTGGTACCTATTACTTACCCTCACCCAACTTCAGAAACTCCGCATTAGCTGACATCCCTCTGATTCAACAATATTATCTTCTGTAGTTCCTTCAGGAACAAATATTTTGTGTGCTGGAAAAGCCCGTGCCCACTCTTGCTATTTGCTGGCCACAAATCCAAGCGCTGCATCAACCACACCAGTTACTCACATGCGGTGGATCTGCTAAGCCTTAAACAGGGCTCTCCCCTCCTTTGAAACCCCACTCCAGACGTACATCTGGCTGTGGCAGTGCCTATTGGTCACATGCTCGGAGTTGCTGTTGTAGCTGCTCCTGTGCCTGTGGTGTCCAAACACAGCTGACTGGGAGGGGAGTTGGCAGGTGGCCAGCTGTGCCTTGCCTGGAGCGTGACAAAGACAGGGAGAAGCAGTGACACTGTGCTGTGGCCGGGGAAGCATGCCGTCGTACAAGGCACCATGCCTGAAAGAAACTTGGTGTGAAATAAGTTTCCTGGCTGACGCTCGCTTGTACAAGTTCTTGGACGTCATGTGCCATGGAGAATGTATCACATAGTTCCCCACTGAATGTTTGCAGCCAAACAGTTTGATCGCACGTCTGCAGACCCAGCCACTGGAGAAGAAGAAAGTAGGAAGATCCAGTGTACTAAGAGCAACTGGCAAGCAGTATACAAGAAAACCTGAAATAATAGCATAATATTTCTTCTATTGAGTAGAAGTAGTCTGTCTAATATTTTGGGTCTTCTAGAGATGTTTGAAATTGTGGAATAAGATTTCATCTGAGAGACTTTTCAAAAGTGTGGTATTTGCAGTAATTTTTTTTTTTGTAAATATATATATTTTTTTTTTGTCTTTAGCAGGTTTGCTCAACAGGGTGCACATATGACTGTATGTATATATTAGCACAGAGTTTCATACTGGAAGGGCGGATGAGTGAAGTGTTAGGAAATATCTTGTGAAGACAAGTTCAGACTGTCATTAGGGGAAACAAGACACACAGTGTTTGATATTCTGTATTTTGCCCTGAAGAAGCATGGGAATCAAAGCTCAAACTAAAAAGTTGCCATTTCAGAGGAAGTGCCAGTGGGAAAAACAGGAAACTCATGCTTCAAAGGAGTCTGGATTTCATCCTTCTATCAGTTCAATTTAAAGAGACAAGATATATCAGTAGTAAAACAGCAAAAAGTCTATGATTTCTGCAAAATGGAAAATAGAAAAAATCAAGAGTAGTACTTGTGAAATTAGAAGAAATGTTTTACAAATGCTGACTTGGGCTGGTGGCTGCAGAACTAAATTCCTCCACTGGAAGGCCTGATTGCTGGTGTGATATTGGCAGGCAATTTAAAAAATTAAGGAGAGAGATGGCAGCAAAACTAAAGGCAACTTTAAACACATTCAGGCTTCTTTTTATCACCGTGTGCTGAATTAACTTGTTATCTAGTGACCAAATTGTGCCATATCCTGTTTTCCCAGGTAGTTAAGTCAACCCGATGCTTGCAGCTTGATTGGATTTCTTCCACCCTGTGTAGATGCACATTTCCAGTATGCCAAAAAAACACGCCAAGCAAATATTTCAGAGGCAAATTTATAGTATGGTTCAGTACCGGCACCTCACTCCCTATTTGTCTGTCTCATGAGACCTCAGGTTGCAACTCCCTTTTTTTTTTTTTTTTTGTCAGCAAGAATGCTATGGTGCTCACCTTAAGTCATTACATTTTGAGGTCTCAGAGGTCTGCCTTTCAAGATACAATTTTATTAAGGGAATAAAAGCTAAGCTTTAGTAGGAAGTAGCAACAGTTAGTGTGTGAATCAGCTGAAATCCAGTGGGAAACAATCATATAAAAAATTTAACAGACAATACTTAAAAAGTTTTCAAGAGGAAGGTCTGTGTATTGCTAACAGTTAAATGCAACTTCTCTTTGAAGGACTATCTTCTTTTTTTCTTCCTTTTAATAACTTCCTTCTTTTTTTTTTCTTTTGTTTTTTCTTTTTTTTTCCATCCTTCTGTGAGTGAAGAAAGGTCTTTTGCTTTTTTTTTTTTTTTCTTTCAAGAAGCTGTAGGTCAGCTTCCCCTTTCATTCAGTCTTTTGTGGTGGCATGACTTCTGTTGACCTTGTCTGGATAAAATCTTTGCAGGGTTATGTCAGACATTTAGCTCAGTCCCATTTCACCCACATCCTGTAAGCACATAAGGTAAGACTGGTAGCATGTCCCCAGTTTGCTGGATGGGTTTTTTTGAACAAGGTAGTTGATGTTTCAGGCATACATAGAATCACAGAGTCATAGAACTGTTGAGGTTGGAAAGGACCTTTAAGATCATCTAGTCCAACCATTATCCTAACCTGACAAAACCCACTTCTAAACCATGTCCCCAAGTACCACGTCTACCCTT
>VZSZ01000057.1:923111-1006916 GCA_013398815.1 Ibidorhyncha struthersii | reverse complement strand
AGGATATTGTGCGGGACAGTGTCAAATGCTTTGCACAAGTCCAGGTAGATGATGTCAGTTGCTCTTCCCTTATCCATCAATGCTGTAATACCATCGTGGAAGAACACCAAATTTGTCAAAATGGGCTTCAGAGCAAAGACAAATATAGAGACCACATCACACATCATTCAAAGCACAGAAACATGTTTATTCCAAAGAAAAAGAAGGAACATCCATCCTTTTTAGTCCCCTCCTGTGGATGTTATCAGAAGAAACAACTTGTTCCACTGATATTGCCATACCCCGCAATTTAAGATGAACGAACTATTACCAATCCATACAGTAGCAATTACAGTAAGGAGAAAATTTAAAAAGAAAATAAAATCAAAACTCAGCAACCAGGATGTATTTTGTATTCTTTAGATTTCATGAGGTTTGCATTGTCCCAAAGCACTGAAAATGTCTGACTCTTGTATATCAAAGTATAGTAAATGTGACTAGCATTTAATCCATCGAGATCACTTTCCTTGTAATGGCACAGCAGATGGCTGGGCAATATTACTTCTCACAAAAATGATTGCTAATTGACCTATATACATGTGTTGTTCACTTCACCCACTCAACTAAATAAAGTTCAACAGCAGAGTGAACCATGGAGTTTTAAGCTTTTTCTGAGCTTTTAGCCTGGCAATAGCATACACATTAAGAATCAAAACTACACCCACAGCAACATTTTGGATTTACAGGAAATATTTCGTATCCTGTTGAAATTCACCAAACTC
This sequence comes from Ibidorhyncha struthersii, assembly GCA_013398815.1. Lineage (NCBI taxonomy): Eukaryota > Metazoa > Chordata > Aves > Charadriiformes > Charadriidae > Ibidorhyncha > Ibidorhyncha struthersii. Next base: position 1,006,155 of record VZSZ01000057.1, on the reverse strand, counting down.
ATAAAGATGTATTTCTGTCTTTCATCTAAGGTGTTTCTTTTCCATTAGCTGTTATAACTTGCAACTCCTGCAGCATGTTGTCCTTTTTTTAGTTATGAAAAATTAAAACAATGGATTGAGTACATTTGTTTCTTTAATATGCTGTTCCACTTTTCGGCAGTGTCACTGCTAGGAAGTATTCCTGCAGCTTCGGTTCAGATAATTGATGTCTCCAAAACAAGCAGTCAACAACAGAGGAAGCTGAACTTTACTCTGTTCTACCAGTTACACTTCCATGAGCTTTGTGTCCCTCATTTTTTGCATGATGCCGCTGTATATCAGTTGACTGCGATTTGAATTATGCCTTCTCAGTGAGGCTATCTGGGTGTAACTGAGAATGTAGTTTATGTTGCATATTCTTACGCACAGTGGCTGAAAACTGCAAAATAATAGTTGTGTAGATATTGCATTTCTATGTGCATCTGTGTACACTTGCCATCCCAAAAAACAATATTTTCTTGCGTTTAGTCTATGTTCCTCCAATCTGTTAAATTTGTATGCTGAATACATATAAGCATTACTTTTTCTACCTGGGAACCTTTATATTTAAAAGTATTTTTCAGGCTGCTTTATTTTCTGTTTAACTAATGCACTTCGTAGAAATTTTTGATGTTCCTAATCTCCATCTGCCATTCTTCCAGATGAAAGGTGCTTATTTAAGTGAAAATCCCCTAACTTCACATGCAGGAGTACCTGAGGAATTCAGAAGCTGTCTGAACTGAACTTCTAGGCATTTAGGCCTTTAGGACTAGTCTGCTGCTAGCTACATTTCCCTTTTCAAGCTCATGGTTTTGTTTCCTAAATCCTACTGTTCTAATTCATTGTCTTCTTACAGTATTTATTTTTCAGTCTGATTTTAGCAAAATTGAGATGTATGTCAAAGTCNTGCAGGACCTTGCACTTGGCCTTGTTGAACTTCATGAGGTTTGCACAGGCCCACCCCTCAAGCCTGTCAAAGTCCTTCAGGATGGCATCCCTTCCCTCCAGCATGTTGAGCGCACCATACAGCTTGGTGTCGTCAGCAAATTTGCTGAGGGTACACTCAATCCCACTGTCCATGTCACCAACAAAGATGTTAAATAGTACCAGCCCCAGTACCAACCCCTGAGGAACACCACTCATCACTGGTTTCTGGTTGGACATCAAGCTGTTGACCACGACTCTTTGAGTGCAGCCATCCAGCCAATTCCTTATCCACCGAGCGATCCATCCATCAAATCGATGTCTCTCCAATTTAGAGACAAGGATATTGTGCGGGACAGTGTCAAATGCTTTGCACAAGTCCAGGTAGATGATGTCAGTTGCTCTTCCCTTATCCATCAATGCTGTAATACCATCGTGGAAGAACACCAAATTTGTCAAAATGGGCTTCAGAGCAAAGACAAATATAGAGACCACATCACACATCATTCAAAGCACAGAAACATGTTTATTCCAAAGAAAAAGAAGGAACATCCATCCTTTTTAGTCCCCTCCTGTGGATGTTATCAGAAGAAACAACTTGTTCCACTGATATTGCCATACCCCGCAATTTAAGATGAACGAACTATTACCAATCCATACAGTAGCAATTACAGTAAGGAGAAAATTTAAAAAGAAAATAAAATCAAAACTCAGCAACCAGGATGTATTTTGTATTCTTTAGATTTCATGAGGTTTGCATTGTCCCAAAGCACTGAAAATGTCTGACTCTTGTATATCAAAGTATAGTAAATGTGACTAGCATTTAATCCATCGAGATCACTTTCCTTGTAATGGCACAGCAGATGGCTGGGCAATATTACTTCTCACAAAAATGATTGCTAATTGACCTATATACATGTGTTGTTCACTTCACCCACTCAACTAAATAAAGTTCAACAGCAGAGTGAACCATGGAGTTTTAAGCTTTTTCTGAGCTTTTAGCCTGGCAATAGCATACACATTAAGAATCAAAACTACACCCACAGCAACATTTTGGATTTACAGGAAATATTTCGTATCCTGTTGAAATTCACCAAACTCATAAAGATGTATTTCTGTCTTTCATCTAAGGTGTTTCTTTTCCATTAGCTGTTATAACTTGCAACTCCTGCAGCATGTTGTCCTTTTTTTAGTTATGAAAAATTAAAACAATGGATTGAGTACATTTGTTTCTTTAATATGCTGTTCCACTTTTCGGCAGTGTCACTGCTAGGAAGTATTCCTGCAGCTTCGGTTCAGATAATTGATGTCTCCAAAACAAGCAGTCAACAACAGAGGAAGCTGAACTTTACTCTGTTCTACCAGTTACACTTCCATGAGCTTTGTGTCCCTCATTTTTTGCATGATGCCGCTGTATATCAGTTGACTGCGATTTGAATTATGCCTTCTCAGTGAGGCTATCTGGGTGTAACTGAGAATGTAGTTTATGTTGCATATTCTTACGCACAGTGGCTGAAAACTGCAAAATAATAGTTGTGTAGATATTGCATTTCTATGTGCATCTGTGTACACTTGCCATCCCAAAAAACAATATTTTCTTGCGTTTAGTCTATGTTCCTCCAATCTGTTAAATTTGTATGCTGAATACATATAAGCATTACTTTTTCTACCTGGGAACCTTTATATTTAAAAGTATTTTTCAGGCTGCTTTATTTTCTGTTTAACTAATGCACTTCGTAGAAATTTTTGATGTTCCTAATCTCCATCTGCCATTCTTCCAGATGAAAGGTGCTTATTTAAGTGAAAATCCCCTAACTTCACATGCAGGAGTACCTGAGGAATTCAGAAGCTGTCTGAACTGAACTTCTAGGCATTTAGGCCTTTAGGACTAGTCTGCTGCTAGCTACATTTCCCTTTTCAAGCTCATGGTTTTGTTTCCTAAATCCTACTGTTCTAATTCATTGTCTTCTTACAGTATTTATTTTTCAGTCTGATTTTAGCAAAATTGAGATGTATGTCAAAGTCTTGACTTTGTTGTGTGTCTAATACACAGGACAACTTCTTGCTTGGAGATTAGAAACCTCCTGAGAGCTGAGTTTACTTTCTGTGCAGAAGTTCTGCTGCTATGCAGAGAACAGCAGCAGTAGTCCTCTGCCACTCTGGTGTGAGGCAGGGTCACAGTTTTGTGGACACTATTCACTGATTGTGATTTTGTGAACATTCTTCTCCTGTTTGACCCATATTTGCTTTATATCTTATTCACTCTTTCTACAAGTATTATTGGTAATGCTTTGTTTATTCAGTTACCCCATTGTCAGATGATACCGATGAAGAAGATGTTAGACTTTTAAGTGAATGTCTTTAGTCTTATACCACATGCATTTTTTTTCCTTTTTTTTTTTTTTTCCTTTTAATAAAGCAGATACTGCTCACATTCCCAAGTGTGAGCTACAGTGAATCTTTGGTTGTTCTTAAAAAGGGATAATTGTGCATTTATATTTATGCAATGCTGGAATAGGTTGCTGGATTGATAGCCATAAAAAATGAAAACTAGTTGTCTATGAGATGAAGGAAAAAATAAGCAATGTGACAAGTTTATGTGTCCCTATTAACTCTTGATGGCTAAAGGACAGAGAGATACCTTAACATTGAGTTACTGTAGGTTCATCCTAGCTGAATGAGATTGCTTGAGGTGGGCATAAAACCACCACATTCTCCATACCTAACTGAAGAAGAGATATAGGCTCCTATGGGAATGATTCAGATCTTAAAAACCTCAGCTGGCTTCTGGAGAAGGCCACGTCACTCTTTCCATTTTTTGTATGGAGAACTAGTAGTGATTATATACTTGTGTATATGACTCAGTGGTCAGTGAGAGAACTGTAAGATTTTACGCCTTGCCAGGATTATAGGCTGTTCTGGCAGGAGCTTTCAGATAATTTCTTCTCCAATTGTCTCCATCCCTGTTTTCTGTTCCTTGTTCCACTTCCGCTCGACCCACTTACAGAGTTGTAATATAATTCAGGTTGAGAGGGACTTCAGGAGGACTCTAGTCCAACCCCTTGCTCAACACAGGGTCAACTGTAAGGTCAAACATGTTGCCCAAGAATTTATCTGTTCAGATCTTGAAACCCTCCAAGGATGCAGATGCACAGCCTCTCTGGGCAGGTTCTTCTGCTGCTTGGCTGAAGTCAAAACCATCCCTGGTCTAGTTTATTGCCATTGTCTCTTTTTTTTTTTTTTTAATTTTATTTGTAATTGTCATGCAACTCCACAAATATCTTAGCTCTGACATTAGGTAATCTCCTTTTAGGCATTGGAAGGGTGCTGCTAGGCACCCCCAAAACCTTCTCTTTTTCAGTCTGAGCAAGCCCAGCTCCCCCAGCCTCTCCTCAAAAGGGAAGCGCTCCAGCCCCAGACATCTTGGTGACCCTGCACTGGACACACTCAAGTTTGTTAATGTCTTTCTTGTGTTGGCGTGGACATGTTATTCCCAACTGGACATAATAGTCCAGACATGGTCTAAAGATTGCTGGGTAATGGGCAATAATGTGAGCTTCTTGTGCTTTCGAAAAATATTACAATTCAGAATCCAGGAAGAACATGAAACAAGTCTGGAGCCTATTTATCTACTGCTAAATCTGAAGAGAATGCACTCGCGTCTGCGTCTGGCGAGTCCTGTCACCCTTATCTAAGAAATCCTTTCTCTAAAAAATGTCAGCACATTTCTTCCTTTGTTTTTCTCTCATTCCATGAAGATACATAATACCTGCAAAAAAAAGGTTTTGGAATTGGCAATAAGTTGCAGTGTGAAGAACAAAGAAAAGCTTAATAAAATTAAAAGGTAGACGAAATGAACCAAAATGAAAAGAACCTCAGGAACTAATTCACTGCAGAAAGCGTTGACTCAAAATTTTTAATCCAAGAGACAATAGAATTTGGTGGCTTGAAATAAATGAACAGCAACAATATATGGGCTTACATTAATTAGGATAAAGTTCAGATGGGGATTTGAAGACATCTCAAGCACCAGCAGAGAAGCAACTATCTTCCTTCTGTTAGAGAGATTTCTTGTAGGCTTGCAATTGGGAGAAGGCTTATTAACAGGATTGAGGTGTTTTACAGCAGGCCAGAGAGCTCACTGCCAGAGAGGGTGTGTTGGATTTTCTTAGATAATGGCTCTGCTGGAGGGGCAGGAACCAGTTTGCTAAACATAGAGATCACAAGGATTATTGGGTAACAAATAAACCCTGGTAGCGTTACGTGCTCTCAGTTAAGTACTGTCCAGATTCCCTTTCATGCTCCTTTCACATGCTTGTTGGCTTTGGGTTAGCTTAAAAATATCCCACTCCACATCCTGTATCTCCATACCAATGAATGTCTCCAGGTGAGCAAAAAGGTGCAAGAGGGAGTTTTCTGGGATGCTGATGAAGTACGGGTGAATTAATAAGCCTCTGTTTCCTTCTCATATCCGAAATAGTAATGGGTGAAGCATAAGTGAACTCCTCTTTCTGCGATTGTTAGCAAGACAACAGTTATTGGGAATCAGATTTCTTTCTGCATGAAGTTGCTGTGACTGCTGGTCAGATGCCACGGTGATCTTTTAATGATGCAAGACAAGACAGGTCCATCCTGCAGCGTTTATGCTTTCCATTGCTGAAAGCCAAATTACAGGCAATAGGAATAAGTGAGCTCTTTTTAGGTGATGAATATGAATCTGTGTATGTTGTGGTGGTGTAACATATTTTCCATTGTGCAAATATTCATTCTTACTGATTCTGCATAATTTCTGGATTCATGTTGAATTAATAATTTAGGTCAAAGATCCTTAGTTTTTTAGGCAGATCTCACTGTTTCTTTCTTCTCTTTGTCTTTTTCTTCCTCTTCTTTCCCACCTTCCCCTTACTCCCTAGATGTCCAATATGGCCTTTTTATCAGTCTTTTTTCTTTTCTCACCCCTGATGTTGTCCTGCAGCAGTATTGTCCTCTCTCGCACCAGCTCCTGTAACTGGTGGCTTTGTCATATAGCTCAGTCTTTTCCAGGGCTCATCTTTTAAAATTAGGGTGCTTCAGTGGTTGTGGACTGATATTAATAGGTTATGCGAGGAAATTTTTAATGTAACAGCAGAAATTGCTGTGCCGTTTTTTTAGGGATATGTACTAGTGTTGCAAGGTTGGTAAAGAAATATGGTAAAGAGATTAAGTACTGCAACAAAAGCATGACTCTAAATAATGCTGTTCTCTTCCTACGACATTGTGTTCTTGTCAGCCAAAAAATGACAATACTGAGCAAGAGACTTCAGGCACTGATACTGGACAGCAATTCGCTGAAAATACAAGAGCACATATAAACTTGACTGTTACATATTATGGTTTTGTTCATTAAAGTGAATTGAATTCATCCTGTTTGCGTCCAGTTCTGGACTCCTCACTACAAGAGACACATGCACACATTGGAGGGCCACGAAGATGATTAAGGGCCTGGAGCATCTCTGCCATGAGAAAAGGTGCTGTTCAGCCTGGAGAAGAGAAGAGTCAGGGGGAATCTCATCTATGTGTATAAATACCTGGTGGGAAGGTGTAAAGCAGAGGGAGCCAGGCTCTTTTCAGTGGTGCCCAGTTACAGGACAAGAGGCAGCTGGGCACAAACTGAAACACAGTAGGTTCCCTCTGAACACTGGGAAACATTGTTTTTTACTGTGAAGGTGACCAAGCACTGGCACAGAGAGGTTGTGGAGTCTTCCTCTTGGTAGATATTCAAAAGTCATCTGGACATATGGTCCTGGGCAACTGGCTCTAGGTGTTCCTGCTTGAGCATGGGGGTTGGATCAGATGACCTCCAGAGGTCCCTTCCAACCTCAACCATTCCGATTCTGTGATCCTTTGTTATTTTCCTAGTAATGAGAAACTTTTAAGGAAATCTCTATCCTTTACTGTAGTTCTGATAAAGCTAGTGAGGAAGATATTATGCAATTGAAATCAACCATTTTAACATCATGTAATCTGAAACTGTTCTGAAGAGGAAAAGCAGTCTGCACCATCAGGATAAAAATCATAGCTGTTTTCAGCTTCAAAACAAGTGAGTGAACATTATGATAGCTACCTTCTATTGCTGATGTAAGTAGTGGAACTGCAGCTACAAATGTGACATCTAATAGACATTTGTTAAGGAGAGTAAGGGTTTTTTTTTTTGTTGCATCATTATATTACACAGAAAAAGACAGTGCTTTCACAATGACAGGACCTTGACTAAGAGTCAAGTGGTTATCTGCAGGAGATAGGGTGAATCTGAACAAGAAAACTAAACTGCTGAAAAGATATTTAATTTTTTAAATTTATCTTTCTTTTCTTCTTCAAACAGTGGAAGCTCTACATTTGGGAACACTGATGGCAGCACATGGCTATTTCTTTCCAATCTCAGACCATGTTCTAACACTAAAGGATGATGGCACCTTTTATCGATTCCAGGTAAGTGTTTTCAATATATTCTTGACTTGCGCAAATGGAGGCTTATATTAAAGGTCTTACACAAAGGTTCGCAGAAAATTATAACCATACTTTGTTTCTTATGTAACATAGTAAATGGTGGCAATTCCCCTTAAAGTAAAAAATGGTAGAAGGATTTTATTTAGAAATAAAGTCAATATAGTGTTAAGATGATAGTGACCATTTTGATCCCTTGAAAATGTGGTAATGCTAACTGTGGAAGTATCTTTCATGAAATCAATTAATCTAGTAATTTGGAAATATAGTAAAGGAAATGAAATTATCTTGTTGACTCTTATTCCCAACATAGTCTTAATTCGGAAAGGGGGAAGTATCTTACTTATTAAGCTGGTAGCAGAAATCTGATAAAAAATGGAGGGTAATATTTATATTCTTTATTATGCGAGGATTTCCTTATCGGTAATGGAGTAGTATTAAAGTAATGTGTATTCTTCAAACAAGTGCAGACGCATTTCTACATTGATCTGTCAGTCCCATTGCATACAACAAGCATCCAGATGCATCAGAACAAGCTGGAAGTATGTATATGTATGTATATGTATACCTATACCCACACATATATATTCAGGTACCTGCATAGTTGTATTTTATTATAGTAGATTTCAAACTAAGGGCTTGGGGAGCAGAAGTGTTGCTTTTCTAATAATGAATAGTGGGCTAGAAGTTTGCAGCAGTACCACCTATGAGTTGAAACAAATATGATTGCACGGTATCTGAGTATGTACTCTAGAGAAGGAATTAAGTTTACTTGCCATGTGCCGCCTTTGACAACGGTGTTTATGTTGTGTATTGCTCTTCCTATTAGGTGGTCTTTCTGGTAGGTATCACCAACAGCTGCTCCAGGATCTTCCCTAGATATTCGTTGCTTTGAAAAGATATGATGATTATTACTATGAAATTGATAATATGAATACCATAGTTTGGTATTCCTGCTCTGTTACTTCTAATTGTGTTAAATACTCACAGAAAAATAATATCTGGTAGAACAAAATCTATTGTCTTCAAGATATTTAAGTCTAAACTTTGTCTTAAACATTGTTTAAATAAGAAGCCATCAAGAATAAAATAAAACTGAAATTGTGGTCTTTAAAATGCAGAAGAAAACTGTGATTCATTGAAGACCAATCATAGTCTCAAACATTGTATTAGATTAATTGCTCTACAATACTTTAATCGATGTTTTGGCTTGAGTGCTATAGACCCACATAAGGGAAGAGAAACATTCGTAATATTTGGTCTAAAACAAAATCTGAGAGTGAATATAATTAAATATGTACAGCACTGTCTGGCAAGAAAGAGATTATTATTGTATACATGCATACAATATTATCATATTTTTGTATGTAGATCCTGTGTGTCACACAGTGCAAAACAACTGTCCTTCAGCAGGACAGTAAGTTACATGTGTATATGGATAACACGTAGAGCAGTTGTTCCAAGCCTCCTCCCCTAGATCCACAGTTACCTTTGATCCTGGAGAGAGGATTTGAAGGAAAGGGTTTCCTTCACATGGTGCTTCAACCTCCTCAGTGTTCAGCATAAAGAGAGAGGGACGGCACATGGGTGAAGGGGCTTACTGCTGAGGGAAAGGCACCGATGTGATTATGAGGTAAGTGAAAAGTGGAAAGAAATCATGGAGTGGTTGAAGCTCCAGTTCTTGGCTTGTCTCTGCATAAACTGTGGCCAGAGGACAAAATATCCGAGGACTCCATTTTGCAGACAATAGGACTCATTCATAGGGAGTGCTTGTCATTGAATTCTGCACAGCTCCTGGCCTGCTGCTATCTCAAATGTGGGAAAGGAGCACCTCTGCGAGCATGATAATTCAACTGAAGGAAAGTATAGATCAGAATTAGCTGCACTGTGAACAACCGAGAATGCTGCAGCTGCCCTGTCATGGGCTTTCCTCAGAGAGGTCTAGGGCCTGTGTGTTTGGACATGAAGCTTTAGTGAGGGTTAGACTGTAAAATGATATCATTTGGTTTACGTAAGTTAAGGATTTGGCACCTCTTTGACATACATGTATGAAATCAGATAATTTTTTCAAGTGTTGCTCAGTATATATCTTCAGTATTTTGGTTGTTTGCTTCTCTGTGGTACCTTTTGTGTTGCTATTCCTTTGCTAACAATGTTAGAGCAATGCAATTTTAGCTGTTAATGTATAGCATGAGAAAAAAATCATAGTGGTGTCATACTGTTAACTGGAGTGGTACCAGCAGAATTTATGTCATTGCAATTCCACATTCCCCACCAAAATAAGGCTAATATAAAATCTGTTACTGAAGCTGTTAAATTGGAAGATGAAGACAACATACTCAAGGGGAGGAAAGTTTGACTGCAAAAGTGTGAATTTTGCACTAGAATAGTTGCTCAGGTGCTTTGGAAATAGGACCCCCTGAGTATTGGACAGAATTCACAAATTTCTGGATGTTTTAATAGAAAGAGAAAACTGTGCGCCTGCCAACACTGAAAAGTTCAGAAGCCATTCCTGCAGAGAAATCTCTGTCTGCAAAACAAAGACCTGACCTACAAAAAAACAGACTAGCTACAATAATGTTCTCCGTGCACTTCATTCTTTGTTTTCCAAAGGGTGACGCATTCCCTCCTGACAGTAAAATTACTTCCAGTTTGTTTTAAACAACCTTCTGTTGTATAGAAATAGCTAAAAGCAGTGGAGATTGTGCTTCATTTGTGCAAATGCCCTTCTAGAGGCAAAATTATACTTTTTTAGTTATTACTCTTTCCATCAGGAGGGCTGTAAGATTGTAGTTGTATCTGCTTTTTTAAATAACGTGGTGTTAAAAATAAAAAAAATCATTCTGGATCATTCTTTGGCCTACTAAGATGTAATTAGGTTAGTTTCTGTGATAACAATTTGATTCAACGGGGATGGATCTTAAAATTAATTGCCTTACCCAGAGAGAGGAAATTTCTTATTAGTCTGAACAAGGCAAAGGAGAAAATTCAGGGATAGTGGTACTTTCTGAACCATTCTGAACAGTTGCATTGCCTTTTCCTAGTAATTTAAGCCTGGGACCAAACAAGGAGCTGAATACCTGCTAACCACCCTGCTCTGTCTGGGAGCAAATAGGTATGAGGGGCCCAAATAAGAAAAGCAAGGTGCACCTTAGAAAACAGATATTCCTGGAGCCAGTCATTACTCACTGAGACCTTTCATCTGGGTCCACATATGTGATAATATGTCTGTCCTACTGAGGAATGCTCAACTCGCCCTCTCAGCTGCTAAACTTCTATAATAGCCTTCCAGAGAAAGACATGTTGATTTCTTCTACAAATTGCACATGCATACAAAGTGTCTCAATGTTCATAGTTAAAAATAATGTTTCCTATTATCTTTTGTCTTTAAACAAACGCCTAGGATACTTGAGGCTAGTGATAATCCCACTCCCATTTTTTTATGAGATTAATTCGTGATTTAATTTTCAGAGATGACGTTTAGGTTCTGCTGTTGTTTTGTAACTTTTAAGAGGGAAGGCATAAATAGCTAAGAAAAAGTGTGCAAATGGGAGGAGTGTCTTGTGAAAGCATGAGTCTGATGAAGATAGTAGCAAAAGTCATGGATTTTGGCAAGATGAAGATTTCACCTGTGATGTCTTCTCCTCTTCTGCCACTGGGAACACTTTCTTGACAAACACGTTTAACCTCTCTGCCCTTGTTTTCCCATGCCTAAATTGGGGATAAAAATATATAGCAATCACTGTAAGGATCTTGGAATATCTTTGCTGCAAAATAGTATAGAGCATGAAGTGTTGTGGATCCTTCTGTCTCAGGTGGAATTACATTGCTTCCCGCATCTCTCTGATTCAGCCCTGCTCAAATAGCTACCTCTTGGCTCAGTCCTGGGCCAGCCTCTGGCCATTCTGAATAACGAGGCACTGAACATCACAGCTCTCCAGCCACTGTCCACAGTCTTCGCTGGATCATCTACCATGCCTTGAGGGAAGAATTTTATTGGAAACCAGATTGTAGCAAAAAAAAAAAAGCAGCAGGTTATTTTATCTAGCATTTGGCAAATTTTCTTTGGCAATTGCACGTGAAAGGACTAATTCATTGTCTCTTCAGCTCAGGCTCAGCATATACAAGTTCTGTTTAGGTTTCAAAGAGGGAAAAATAATTTCAAATCCTTGTGTCTTTCTGACTGCCCTATCAGTGCCTTTTTTGTTTTTTTTAACTCCCTACTCAGACACATGTTCCCCCAATGCTTTCTGTGCTCATCCTCTTTCCAGGTTAGAAAAGAGGAGTCACAAAGCCAAAATCTTTATTGTTTCCATCTTCCTCAACCTCTTTTTTAGTAATTCTGAGCTAGCCATGGAGCACTACTTGCTGGCATCCTTCCTCTATGGGCTTGACAGTGTTAGACCAACGATCTTACCCTTTTCCTTTACTGGGACATCATTTGTGTCAACTGCAGTGAATGTAAAACTGAATGCCTGTGAATTCTGCTGTCCATCATGCAAGGTATTTGAGATTGTATGTATTTTTTTTTAGCAAAGACTTGATTTCTGCTTTTTATAAAGACTCCCTGTTGCCAGTGAGAAGAATAGCAGTAACATGTAAAGGAAGGGGTTTATGAGAGATTTGAATATTCCTCCCCCATCCCAGCAATTAGATTTTAAAATATTTCTTGGAGTGGAGCAGCTTCAGAAACAGCAATTCTTTTCTTATTACAATCAACAAGGGGTAGCTGAAAGATGCTTAATGATTTCCCTCCTCAGTAATACAGTTTAATGCATAGAAATTAATCATGTTTTATAAAAGCTGATGGGCAACACTGATTTTTACAAGTGGCTGTTTCATTAGCTCAGATATTATTATTGATTAATTTTATGGTAGGGCCAAAGCAGATCCATTTGTTTTATCACAGGATTGCTCACGATGCATAGCAGCGGCTGCTGCCAATTTGTTTAGTGCAGAATATGTGCTATATTACAGGATATTACAGGATCTTGTTTCATGTGACTTTATTAACAGAGGGATTGTGGATTTCTGTGGTTAGGTTTACCTAATGATATTAGTGAACAATGCGAGAGAAACAGTATGTGTTTGTGTGTGCAAAACTGGTTTTCCATCGATGGCATAAAGGTCCTTGCAACAGCCTGTTTTCTTCTGAATGCTTAAATGGCTCTGCGATCGCATGTGCAGCGCTAGGTAAGCCTTCTTTCTCTAGCTGCTGACTTGTACTGGCTGCTTATTCAAATTACAAATACAATTAAACAAAGTGCCTTAAAAGTGTACTGATAAAACCTGGCAGCATTATTTCTGCCTGGGCTGATAAACAGTACTTGACTTTTGCCCAAACCATTCTACCACCCACCTTCCTTCCGGCTACAAGTGGGATGTCATGGCAAAATGACAAATGTTCCCCGTTTAATACTTGTTCATGATAAACTGCCTCACATTTCCTTCTGAGGAAAAGTAAAATTCTTACGTATGATAATTCCTTCAGGCTTTCTATGTTTCACAAAAAAACCTTGATATTTCATAATCTTTTCTTTGAAAATTGTAGTATTGAGGTACCACATGTTATACCATGTCCATAACTTTCCTGGGCAAAATCTTCACTGATGTAGGGTTTCCAGATCATGACACAAAGCACACAGATTGTATAATGTTTGTGATATAGAAATACATGATATTGTAAGGGATGTTATAATTCCTCTACAGTGTACTTGGGATATGTGAGTTGTAAAAAATAGACCAAGCTTTGTTTTCATAGTCCAGGTATAGAGAAGATCATTTACATGGGCAGAGCCTCTTTGCATTCCTGTGGGAGTTTTTTAATAGATCGGATGAGAGCAGGCAGCTTTCTCCTTTGCACACTCTCCCTGTTCTCATTCCTGACCATATTCCCTGGGACCAAGGATCTTCTTATTGGATTCTTCTTACTTCCAAATCTTTCCTTGTTGAACAAGGCAAATCTTCTTCCCCCAGCCTTCGTGGATAACCTCTCTAGAAAATTCTTCTAAGGGATTATTAAATATTTGAACTGTGAAATTGCATGGACACTTCTGGAACAGAAGTGGAAAGACGTAAATTCAGTACGTACATTATAGTCACATGTTGTGTGATTAAACTATTTGAGGTCTGTAACATCTAAGGGACAAAGTAAACTTCAGACTCCATTAGGAGGAAAATCAGGTTTCTGGAGTCAAAGGTTCCAGGGATTTTTGTCTGGGACCTTGTGCAAGCTCGATGTTAACTTGCCTGATTGCAGAGGTTGGGGCAATAAATCTCTGCCCAGGTAGGAGCCTGTGAGGCACTGGGGCTGAGGATGGCTGCAGGTGGGGGTGGTGGGGATGCACTCAGAGCATGCCCCTGAAGAACAGAGACAGGCAAGGTGCACTTCAGGGCCAGCCTGAACAGGGGGCCTTGATTCACATTTCCCCAAATTCTTAATGTATCATTCTAATAACTGAATTGTTCTGTTGTGAGAGCCTTCTGATGAGATTTCTCCCTAGGTCTTTTCTCAGCCAGAAGTGATGTTGCTTGGGATTTACTTTTATTGCTACAATTTATCAAGGGGTATTCCAATTTATCCAGTGTGCATGACACATGGTAAGGTAGATTAAGACCAGAACTTTATGACTGTTAATACCAAGTAATTAGGCAAGAAAATTTGGAATACAATTTTCCTTTGGGAAGACATCAGTCATTTTAACTATACACAAGTTTATTGTTGATGGATTTTTTCCATACAATCACAGCATTGCAAAAATCCTTTAATCAGAAACTGATATTTTATCATGTTTCATTTTCAATGTCTAGGGTTTTTTTAAATATTTTTCTTGATTTTTTGGACTTTCTTTCTGTTTAAGTCTTAATTTTGTCCTTTACCACTGGGTTTGTGCCTGGTTTTAGGAGAATTTTCCTTATCTCTGCACCCACCAATGCCATTTCCTTCAAAAGAGAACAATAGTTATCTACTCTTTGAATATGACTTTATCAGCTTTTGAGCATGTATCTTATGATGATATTGTACTTCTTTACTTGCTGGGAAGAAAGTAATGTAGGACTTTGCCTTGCTCAAAATACATAACATCTACTGTTTATTTCTCATCTAGTAGAGCCTTTACACTGCCAGTGACCTAATATGTTTTTGAAAAATCCAAATTTTACTAAGATTTAGCTTTTAAGGATTGAGAAATGGATAGTGTATTACAATTGTTCAATCTAGACACGAGACCTAGAAAGGTTAGAATACAGAAAATTTCAGCTTTTCCTCTTTCCTGAAAAAAGTATATCTTCCCTTTGCAGTAGTCTTCTGTGGCTCCTCTGCCTTATGTGATTTTTTTTTTTTAATTACTGTCTGTGTCTCAAAGGTTACTTGAATGAATATTTTTTCTATGTATAACTTGCTCTTCTGGTAACTTGCACCTTTTTAGATATCATGCAGATAATCCAATAACTTTGATAGCTCTTGCCAGTTAGATACTAGATATTAAAGAGAGTTAGAGATAGGGAAGAAAGAGAAGTACCAGAGCAAAAATTTCATCATAATATTTACACATGCATATAACTCACAGTGCTGAGGAACCAGGAGCCATTCTTTAGTTTGGTGAGGCTTTTCTGTTTTCTACAAATAAACACAGTTTACCCACGTGAAAACACAATAATTCCTTAAGCGTTCTGTGCTGAATTTCATCAGGCCTCTAACCTGAACTGTCTGACCTCATATAAATATTTCTCTTCCTGTTTTGTTTTTTTTTTTCTTCCTCCTGTACTTTGCCCGGTAGTCTTATCTTTGTGTGAAAATTAATTTTGGGCATGTTCGCAGAGCTGATTGCAAGCAGACTTGAACTTTGTTCTCACTGGGAAACAGCTGGCTGGAGGCCAACTCCAGCCACCTTGCAGCGCTTGAGCTGATGAGCTGTACTTCTCAGCAGGTCCCATGAAATGCATCAGAGCACCACGCAGGCAGGGTCACAGCTTGCAGTTCAGAGGCAGCTTGTGCCTGCCCAGTTCAGAGCATCATCAAGGAGAGCTCAAGCCTGCGTGTCATTCCCTGGGCAGGAAGATCTTTATCTGACCACAGTCTTCCTCCTTCTGGACACTCAAACAAGGAAGGCATTTAATAATCTTCTGTACTTATCTGTACTAACTGTTATTTGAACCCCTTTCTCATATCATAATGTTTGCCTTTTGCTAGGGTTTCTTTTTGCCTTACACATTATTGAAACCTTTTATTGTGACTTACCTTGTGCTTTGCTAATTAAAACTCATGATCTGTTTTAACTTTTCTGCTTTTATCTCCAGAGGGATGGTGGCGCAGGGAGGCTTAGACTCATCCTTAGTAGCACACACATTAATTTGTGCTTTTCCCATGATCTCTTTTTCATGATTAGTTGATTGGAGATTGCTGGTATGGTTACACTGGCCTGTCAATACACTTTCTCTCTAAAGGTACTTATATGTTTAGTACAGTCTCTTGCAATAACTGCCATCTCCCCTCCATTTATTTGTCCCTGTGTTTACTTTCGTGAGAGACCTCCTCTGCCTGGCGTCTGAGCCTGCTGGCCCTCGTGCTGCTGTGCTCCTCTTTGCAGAATACCAGACTCATCCTGCAGTCACTTTCACTCCAAGTACTATACACCTGCAAAGTCTTGGTCAGGTATTCTCTAATGGAACAAAATGTATTTTATTTGTTCCCTCAAAAGTTTCGTTCAGTTTCAGAAAGGAAAAAGTGCCCTCGGTGCATTTTCACACTTCTCAGCATTGGTCTGAACTGAATCCCTGTGTTAGAAGCAGGTCCTGCCATTGGGACGCACGTTTCATCCTTAAGAAAAGCCTTGGCCAGCTCTGCCTCCTACTGAGCTAAAGTGACATTTGACAACATTGAAGATCCTGCACCCTTTGCCATATTCTGTTTAGCACCCACACTCCCTCCACCACTGATGTGCAAGTCCCAGTAAAAGTTTAATGAGTTATTTTAATTAAATACTGAAAACAGTAATGTCAGATTTATCCTTGATTGATATCATCTCTCTGAGAGCCTCTCAGAACTATTTCTTGCAGTATTCTTGCTGGCCAGGGGTAGCTTTTCATTTATGTATGAAACAACAGAGTCGTCCTCTTACACCATAAACACATAGCATCTCCTCATAGCCTGATGTGAAACGAATGCCAAAAGCAATTTTGTGATTTGCTCAAAGCCTCATGGGATTGGCTCAGAATCAGAAGACTTAACTGCTACTCCCCCCTAAATGAAATCTGAACCCCAGCCAGTTTCAGCTCAGGAGCTGCCTGGGTGAATGTGGTTTCTATGTATTTAGTAACCCTCACTGCATCCTTTTTCCAGAAGTACAGCTTAAACCCCTAAAGAGAGAT
The DNA here is from genome assembly GCA_013398815.1 of Ibidorhyncha struthersii. NCBI lineage: Eukaryota > Metazoa > Chordata > Aves > Charadriiformes > Charadriidae > Ibidorhyncha > Ibidorhyncha struthersii. The sequence goes on along the minus strand of VZSZ01000057.1, from coordinate 989,361 downwards.
TAAAGTTACTGTTAGCAGGAAAATGATGTAGTTGTGCTTTTCTTCTTGGGCCTCTCCCAAGACACACTTCCTGCCTCTTAAGTGAGGCCCAAGGGTGAAAACTCTGTATTTAAATGATGGTGACTTTATGCTTTATATGATTGACATTGTTAAATTACTTTTATAGCTTCTTGCTTCTCCAGGATTTGCCAAGTGCTGCCATTCATTGCTTAGGGGTTCTTCATCTTTCCATTTATGCTTATACTGGTCAGTGATTTCAGTGGCACTGCGAAGGAATAGCTGATAGGAGAATGACTTATTGCTGCTCCATTACAGAGCACAAAACAGCTTACAAGAAACTCGTCTCAGCCTTTAAAATTAGCTTGTGATAATTCCTTTTTTACCCTTTAACTCATTGCTATTGCTTGATAAATAGCAAGTTCAAAATCGCGCATGTTAAAGTTGATGGGTCATTGTTACAATACAGAGAGGTAGAGATTTTTCACAGTATGTTTTTAAGCTGGCGGTAGGTGTGAATCTGTCACCCTTCAGCCCTGTTGGTTTCCAGTTTAACATTAAATTAAACATTAAAACAATTTTGAGGGAAGTGGGCAGCAAGAGAGGCTTCTGTTTTTGCAGCTGGAACATTTTTGAGAAAAAACAATAAGAAACAGAGAGTAAAGCAGTTTTTCCTAAGGAAGCACCTGTGTTTTGAGATACCACTCAGACCAGTCCACATATTTAATGAGATTAATTCAACTGCCCAAATAATATATAATTCTCTGTATGTGTGTGTACATATTTCTATATGAATGTTATGTATAAAATCTATAATCCTTTGCATTTTAACAAAAAGCTACCATTTAAAAATTAAGTTATTTGTACGAAAAATGCCTATATGGTCTTATATTCTTCATTTGGCAGAAGTGAATTATTTTAACAATACATTCAGCACAGTTCTAATAAGCGTAGTATTGAACTAGTTATTGATACTTCTATTGGCTTTCCATTGAAAAAAAATCACATTGTAAATCAAAATTGGTAAATTATTAGAAAATAAATAGACTTCCACAAATGAAAAGAACTTTGATAACTTTGTGAAAACAGGTTGTGTTTAGTGGCATTTTTAAACAAATAACTTAGGAAAGAATATTGAATATTAATATATACTATTGAAAACTCTGCAAAATCAAGAACTGAGTGTACCCCAAAGTATCTTCTGTCTTTTCACTTTCTAAAACTGATTCTTCAGGACACATAAGAGGTATGCTGCTAAGGAAGATGAAAAAGACAGCCTCACTACCTAACCTTGTGGGTTTTGTTGCCTTAACTTTAAGAATAAAAAGAACACTTTGTTCCTCTTTTTCAATGCCATTCTGACATTAGTGCAATAAACAAGCGTACAAAAGCAATTTTCTGTTTTGATGCCTATTTCAAAATTGTCAAGTTAACAATATAATAGATCTAGCAGAAATGTAAATTGACTCTGAAAACCAGTATCAATCCAAGGATTGTATAATGCTTGCATTGTCTAACTTGAGTTCCCTGCTTTTTTGTTTTGTCTATAGACACCCTATTTTTGGCCATCAAATTGTTGGGAGCCGGAAAACACAGACTATGGTCAGTGTAGAAATCTTTCCTATTTCTTTTGGGAATTGTGTATTATATGAATGAACACATCATTGCAGTCTGTCTTGTTTAATCATCCCACCGCTAAAAACATAATTATATGTCATGTAATTCCTGTGCAAGAATTGCTGATACTGAAATGAATGTGTTGTTACCTTTTTCAAAGTTTATTAAAAATTTATTAAAGTTGGATTTGGAGTTGATCTTAGGGAAAAAAAAGCCTCAAAACTCATCAAAACCAACTTTGCCATTTACATCGTTTGTTTGCACGAGGAGGTATAATTATTTACAGTGACAAAGTCTCAGTGAATCAGATGACACTTTATTGATGGTTGTGCAATGGTTATCCTCAGATTCAGACCCAAAGATGTGCCTAGTTTAGATCTCTTATTTCAGATATACGCCATGTAGAAAATTATTTATTATGGAAACTAATATGGTTCTAGTATGAAATATATTAGAAAATATCTTGTTTATTTGCCTGTTTCTTGGGGTTTTATTCATAAATTACACATTATAATTACTGACACGTGCTTAGACAGGAAAATCTGAAGATAATAGGTAGTAAAGTATTACAAAAAACCTCATAAAAATTATAACCAAAATTAGGTGCCTCTGTACATCAAATAGTGACCTAATTTTTAAAGAAAATATATTATCTATGACTAGTCTCCTGTTCATTCTAATCCAGACTGTAAGTACTTAGCACCTCTGAAGATCAGGTCACTTATTTAGGTAACAAAGCAGTTTGTACATGCTAGCTTACCTTTTCAAAAACTCAAGCTTTGCAATCTCTATTTACAGCTTTTCGGAAATTTAGATGCATGTTCACTTGTAATAGGGATACAATCTCAGCACTTGGGACCTAAAGGCCACAGGGGTAGATATGTCCAATAGACGCTTCCTTCATTTCCGCAGCGGGCAGTTTAATTTCAAATACATTGCTAAATAAAGCAATTTCAACCTGAGACTCTCAGCAGAGCTGAGCGCCTTCAAGGTAGAGTTTGAAAATAGTGACAGTTTCCTCATCCTATAGAAAGAGAAAAATGTTTGTCTTTCTTTCAAATACTGAACTTTGAAGATGTCCAGCAATAGTTATTGAAAGCTACAAAGGAGGAGTAATTCATCCCACACCTGAGTGATTAGCCACTCCAGATTAACTGCTGAAGGAGACATGCTTGATTTGCCACTTATTACAATGTTTTTTCCTTTCCTGGAAAGTGTTAATTGCTTTTCTCAGAGGGGTACTTCAGTTATATGTTAAAGATCAGAAAATAATTTACTATGGTTTTAGGAGACATTGAGTTGTTCAGCTGTAATGTGGTTTACGTTACCAGGGGATTTTAGTAAATAAATATGTGCTTAACAGGTCTGAACTTGAGATCAGGCTGAGAAAGTTTCTATTAATAGCCTTTAATGTAAATTAGGAGACGCTAACTTTATAGTCACAGTTAATCACTGGATTTGGCAATGAATTACATACCTTAGTCAGTAAAGAGAAATCTTAAATAATCTGTCCAGGTTTTGCATGCCAGAAATACAGAATTAAACTTGGTATCAGTTTCTTCATCATGCGCGGAGGTGCCTTTGTTGAACAGTAAACGTACTCAATTGAGAGCTTTTAAGATTTCAATATAAGACCTGTAAAATATGTTCCAGTTGGTGAATTTAAGCTCTTCTGCTGCAGAGGGTTGAAGGAAGGGAAAGCCCCAACGCTGCCATCTCATTGCTTCTTCGAGTCATGAGCCAAAGGTGCAAGCCTGTAAAGTCGCCCACAGCTCCCCCGTGAAACAGGGTCAGAGCATTGCACTAGATCTACCTAAGGTGGCTGTGTGTCGCCAGAATTGCCTAACGCTAGCTACAGCATTCGCAGGAAAATTAATTTTTCAGAAAACTTTTCAATAGTGTTTTTATTAGGTTAGCATCTTCCCAGTCCCAGAAATTAGCGCGTGCCTTGTGGCTTGAGGATTTTTTTCCCAATACCTTTCTATGAATATAAAGAGAGGGCAGATAAGCAGTATGGTATGCAAATGCATGCCATACTTGTCATGTATTATGGTGCTGTGCAGTGCTTCATTTTTCACGGACTTGTCCTGAACAAACTTGAGACTGCACTGCCTAAAACTAATGACTGTGGCAAACATTAGGAGCTTCTCAAGGCCAGCAAGAAGTAGGCTTTCTCTCTAATCTTCCTTTATCAAAGTTATTAACAAAGCAAACCACTTTCTTTGACATTGACCTAATTTTACAAGTCTTTGAAAATACACTACAATTTTATTTTAATTTAAAAATTACTCCCAACCATTTACTATTACTCACCCATAGCTGGGCTACTGTCCAGAATGTAGCATAGTGGCAGGAAAATAATTAATCTTAAAGTAGAAATGAAATGCAATAGAGATACAGCATGTGTTAGTTTATTACCAGGGCTAACTCAGAAAGAAATAATCTTTACATCTTTGTATAATATGTTAATATCATCTCTAAAACATTTCTTGTTCAATGTGAGCTTGTAATATCAAATATTTTCATTAAAAAAGATTTATCTGAAGAAAATGTGGTGAAAAAAGACATGAAAACAGAATCTCCCAAAATGTCAAGAAACTGCAGACCTGTTCTCATAATAAAGCAGTAGTGCAGTGCTGTCTTGGTGACAAAAAGAGGGCTTGGATTAATTTATTGTGTGTCAAAGTGGAATTGTGTAGCCTTTGTTTTTGATTGTAACTATCAAAATATTGACTATCTGGTTCTGAGGTTACGAAGAAACTGTTAATTTTCGCAATGTGCTGAAAATCTCCCTCCCTTTTTCTTGAAAATTGTGCTATAAGACACGTCAAGAAAGAGCTGGCTCAAATTGCAAATAATTTTTTAAAAGGCAGGTTTTTAGGTTCCATCTGTTGAAGATACCAGTTTTAATGCCATATGTCTCGGAGTCCACCCATGCGGGACATGTCGTTCTGTGCAGAATCCCGTTGGTTTCAGTGGGATTTTATTAATGAAAAGAAGTATGCACATTAATAATATTATTTTTTTTTAAGGCCAGTGTAGTTCAAATCACTTTGCATTTCCTGTGAGTTAAGTTACATTCCTGAATTATGGTCTGGTTTTGTGAGAAATAAAATTGGATCTCAGTTCAGAAAACTGGTTCTGGAAATGAATGCAGCTAATGGCATAGCAGGTGACCTACCTGTAATCATCTTCTCTTTTCTTACAGGTGTAATTTTGTAACTGACAGATTTTTTTTCTGGCAGATTAAAAACGGTTCATGTCATTAAGAATTAATTAAATATGGAGACTTGTTAAGTCCATTGCATCTCAGAAAGGGGAAGTATAATGCCACATATGCAATTGTTATTCCATATGCATTTGGCTCCAGTTCTCTTGGGACCTGTCAGGTTCTCTTGGAGGTTGTGACTCACAGCTGTTGCAAGTTTGAGAAATTCAATTCCTTACTGTTCTCTGGTTTGAATGAGATAAATAAGAAATACAAAATGTTAGGGGAAAATTCCATTCAGAACAAAATAGCAATTATTTTTGTGTTTGAAAAGCTCAAGCCTAAGCCTAAGCAAACAAATGAACATAGCTGTGACAACGTAAGAGGCTTATAATTATTTCAGACATATAAGATATGAAAAAGAATGAGTAACTTTTACTCATTTTATCTAGTGCACTTTTGTTGACGGTTAGACTCAAAAGTATCTATGACATACAGACCTTTTCTTACAGTTAACTGCATATTAAAAAAAAAAGTATGTTCAAAGGAGAGAGACAATAAAATTTTGAAAGTGCCACAGTCACTTAGTGTTAAGGAGGTTTGGACTAATACTAGAAGACAACAGTCAACTGCGTCTATATAGTTGCAAGAAGATGCTGTTTCAGCCTTGTAATTTTATGTGTGTATATCTCCCAAATGAGTTAAAAATGGAGGAGGATTGCAGAATTGTGGTAGGTTATGGAGAACACAGTAAGTAACTGATAATGCAACATGTGTTTAAGAGCACGACTGTGTGATCTGTACATGATGCTAAATGAGATGCTAAATTTGCTATATATTCAAAGCAAATTCTTAAACTCTGGTGCTGTGAAGAAGGACAAGTTTTGAAAATGTACATATTTTCAGTAGCCTCCCAGGTAAGGTCATGTGCTGTAAAGGCAATCTTCTAGGAAATTAGAGCACTTACAGGGAAAAAAAAAAAAAAAGCCTTAATTAATTGCTTCCTTTAAAAGTGTAAGCTCCCTGTCCCTGCATTTACAAGTGATGCTTGTAAACTTCTGTGGCAGTTCTATAAACATTCATGACTGTTATCCAGTGTGAGTTTCGATAAAATAACAAAACCATTTACTTTTGCTATATGAAAGTTGCTGTCTCATAGCTGTTGTTCTCCAGCATTTTTATGAAAGCAAAAGTCTGTCCTTTTTAAATTTCCTTGATAATCAGCTAACAAGTCCATCTGTACAAAGCTTCCATCCTAATGATACCTACTTATTGCTTAGGAGTAAACTGACAGAGACCTCTCTGTGTTCAGCCTCTGCTGCGCCATTCTGAACACAAGCCATGCACCTGGCTCATTTGCCTCTCCTCCGCCAAACTCGCAGTCACAGAATCATAGAATCATAGAATAGTTTGGGTTGGAAGTGACCTTTAAAAGTCACCTAGTCCAACCCCCTTGCAGTAAGCAGGGACATCTTCTACTAGATCAGGATGCTCAGAGCCCCGTCCAACCTGACCTTGAATGTTTCCAGGGATGGGGCATCTACCACCTCTCTGGGCAATCTGTTCCAGGGTTTCACCACCCTCACTGTAAAATTTTTTTTCTTTACATCTAGTCTAAATCTACCCTCTTTTAGTTTAAAACCATTACTCCTTATCCTATCACAATAGTCGCCACTTTCTTAAAAGCCCCCTTTAAGTACTGAAAGGCTGCAATAAGGTCTCCCTGGAGCCTTCTATTCCTNAGGGATGGGGCATCTACCACCTCTCTGGGCAATCTGTTCCAGGGTTTCACCACCCTCACTGTAAAATTTTTTTTCTTTACATCTAGTCTAAATCTACCCTCTTTTAGTTTAAAACCATTACTCCTTATCCTATCACAATAGTCGCCACTTTCTTAAAAGCCCCCTTTAAGTACTGAAAGGCTGCAATAAGGTCTCCCTGGAGCCTTCTATTCCTCAGGCTGAACAACCCCAACTCTCTCAGCCTGTCCTTATAGGAGAGGTGTTCCATCCCCCTGATCATTTTTGTGGCCCTCCTCTGGGCCTGTGCCAACAGGTCCATGTTTTTCTTGTACTGAGGTCCCCAGAGCTGGATGCAGTACTCCAGGTGGCATCTCACCAGAGCAGTGTAGAGGGGCAGAAACACCTCTCTCAACTTGCTGGCCACGCTTCTTTTCATGCAGCCCAGGATATGGTTGGCTTTCTGGGCTGCGAGTGCACTTTGCTGGCTCATGTCCAGCTTTTCATTCACCAGTACCCCCAAGTCCTTCTCCTCAGAGCTGCTCTCAATCCCTTCATCCCCCAGCCTGTATTGATACAGGGGCTTGCCCCGACCCAGGTACAAGACCCTGGTGCTAAAGAGTACATAGTGCACAAAATGCTAAAGACTGCATAGTGCACAAAAAGCAATTGCAATCATGTATCATGTTTTTTACATATTGAAAATTTTAATATAATTTTCTCTCTAGGGTTTGTTGCCCACTTATTTTGCGTGCCTAACTTCAAATCCCTCTATGAAAATTTGATTATTTCAGGAATTTTCTCTCACGTTCTCTCTCATTCATCTTGCTGCACCCTTTCCCACGGAGTACTTGGCCAGAAGAAGAACTGTACAGAGGATGCATTGTGTACTTTCTTTGCCCAAATACTCAAGCAGGATTCCCTGGGCAACAGCTTATTAGTAAGCAATTTGCGTTTGAGAAATATTAAGGCCTATTGCTTACCTGAACTCTGCTGGAAAACTGCATGTGCTCAGCATCTCTCAAATCAATCCATAAATATGAATCAGTAGCTTGGGGCAAAACTGGTAGCAGAGTAGCATTTTCTTCAATATATGTCAGATATGAATAAAAATTTCTTAAAATTTATGCCATAAGAATGAGGAGAAATTTACCAATATAGTATAAATAGTTTCTGGAGAGCTTTGCAGTTCTGTAATTTTGAATCTTGATGCCCAGTTCCCATATTTTCAACAGCTAGCATCAGCCAGAATACGTCAGCAATGACTCCTACAAGCAATCCTCTTAGGTCCTTAATAGAGATTCCTCCTTTAAGGACCTCTCTCAAAGTGTCTCAAAATTTGCTGGATTTCTAGGTGTAGTAAGAAACAGACTCTTTCCACCAGACTCAAGTAATGTACTAAATTGTTGCTAAGACTGGGTTGTCGCTCCTTAAGTGAGTGATTTTGCTTTGAGAAACTACGTATACAGAATATATTGACTAAGATCTTGGTGGCAGGACTAAGCGAGGAGAACAGTCTATTAAAGAGAATAGTCCTTCCAGAAAATGTGACTGGGGCCAGTGCTCGCTATGCATAAAAGTTAATCTGGGCAGAACTAAATCAAATGAGCTTTGGGAAAAAGACTTAGATTAGCAGAAAGATGGAAGAGGTGACCTACAAGATTTTTTTCCAGTCTAAATTCATATCCCATTATTTTTCTCTGCAGAGCTACATAATTCACTCGTTAGGAGCTATCTCTGTCATATAAATGCTGAAAAGAAAGTCTCACTTCAATGAGCATGTCCTGAATTTTGTTCTGATCCTTCCTAATTCTGACATTGACAAACCACCATCGTGAGAGCTCTGTAAGCAGGAGGCATTTTCTGAAAACGCTTTCCAATCAGCTCACCACTTCAGAGTTTTGTTCTTACCTGAATTTTTCTTTCCATGAATGTGTAACTTATTTCAATAGTATGTGGAACATAGAAAATATGTTTGGCCAATGCATTTGTATGGACGCATATGAAAAGGTAAAAACCAAGTACATGTTTTCTGCAGCATTATTTTAAAAGGATAACTTTAAAAGCATTAATAGACTGCATCTAGGTCCCCTATAAACAGAGATGAAATTTCTTATCAAAATAATTTGAGATTTATAAATATAATTCACAATTTTCAGAATCGCTTTCAAATTACTGTGTTGAGTGAACTCAATAGGTGTGTCTGTTTCATTATCAATATCGAAAGTAGAGCTTTCAGGCCATGAAGGGATCAGGGACGGCAAATACTTTTTTCTGTAGCCATGCACTGTCTTGCCACTGATAACACTTTGCCATGTGGGCATTGAGTAATTGCCCTCTTTGTCAAGTAATGGCCACCTTCTGATGCCATCTCTGTAGCTGATTTTTGCAGTTTTGAAGAAAATACTCTCCATCTTCTGACATCCTCAGCCTTGCCTTGAATTACACATGCCCTAAGTGGTTCCTGTGTGAAATCAGAGGATTTGGATTTGTTGCACCTCCTCTTCTTGGAAGCCTTTTAGCAAGTGCATTTGAGTTCCCCTTAAATCCAAGAACCTTAAGAGGAGGTAGAAAGCTTTTTCTTTTTTTTGGTGCCAAAGCAGAGTGTTAAATTCTTGAATGCAAATTGAAAGCATTATCGTAACATCACAAAGTATGAAATAATTTAATGGATACAATTTTAAATTAGATTTGTCAATAAGATATTCTTTATTTGATCCCGTATTTTATGTAGCTTGGATGACCTCTCTTCCATTCCTCTTTTTGTCAACCTGCAGGACTTCCCCAGGCCAATGTCATCTGGGGACTTTCGTGTGTCGAAGATGAATTTGCCTTTTTCTAATTCTTGAGCTCTCTGGTAGTTTGAAATTTGGTTTCTTTTTTGCACTTTGTTTATGTAAGACAGTTCTCTACCCTTCAAAATCTGTATCAATGACTGCACTATAGAAATATCAACGATTACACTATAGAAATAGTGTAATCAGAGAATAAAAAGTATAGAAAGGGAGGAATGTTTCAGAAGTTTTTTTGACCATTTGACAATTTAGTGCAGATAACTACCATGGTCTTCCTTCTAAGTTAATTTTACTAGAATTTACTAAAGAGTGTAGAACTTCGATAGATACATGAGGCTGATTCATGACCCATTTGTCTATCTAAAAGTTGTCATCTTTTTTTAGAGACTAAGTGAGACTCAATAGCTGTTGCAAAGAGCAAAAATTATTTTTTTTATTGGGTAAAAGCAGAGGTGACCTAAAGATGGTACTAGCCCTAGAAATCCTGGTGTTTAAATATGATAGTTGATTTCATTTTCTCCATCCTGCAGTCATGTTCTGTGCCGATTGTCCCATAATTCTCCCTCTGACGCAGGCACTGGCATGTGGAGGGAGAATTTGTGTTGGCCCACAGGGCACTTTGAAACCCTTAGACCCTGCAGTACTTTCTATTTTCTTTGCTCTTTAAATACTGACTAGGCATATACACACTGACTCTAAAACCAGAATTTTGACTCACAGAGAATATAAATTTAATCTGGCCTCAGTGGAGATAATGAGTGTTCACTGAAAATTATGCCCACCATCTATGGCTGAATCAAGCTGTAACACCACTGGCAATGGGACAATTATGTAATGAATTGAAGTTTGTGTACACGGTAGTGGATGTGTAGGTGGCTTTATCCGTGGTCTTCAGAGGCCCAGTTCTACTTCCATGGAATTTAGCTGAGGCGTTTTCTCTGCTGTGGTGAGAGGGAAGATTTAGCCCCTGTTTAGAAATGAGGTTAAATTCCCCACTTAACTTTTGGGTGAAAGCTCTGGGGTTTTTTTCAGTATGTGTCTGTATTATAATGTGTACTCAGTCCAGTTTCTTGATTCTAGAATGAAACCCGTCATTATCACTGTGATCTTATTTAAAGAAAAAATCTATAGAGCTTTCTTGGGAGGTTTCAAGTACCATGGAACAGTCAAGAATAAGAAACGAAGGTAGCTAACCATGAAAATGGGTTATTTTGGGTGTAATGGTTTAAAAACTTGCAAGAGGGAAAACCCAGATACTCTCTTCATGCAACTCTCACTAGAACACTTTGCAATCTCACTTTAAGCTCTCACATTGCCCAAGTTTTGTGAATGCCTGAACAGAACTTTCAAGAGCAAGTAGTCTGTATTTACTGCATAGCTAAGTGTGTTTCAGTACTGGCTTGTGGTTCAAATGCCCATTTATAAACATCACTGACCATTTTTCGTTATGAAATGTTGCGTATTAATAGTGCCTCTAAAATTATTGGCAAATCTGTTTTCTCAGGATAATCAGTCAATTCTAAAGCACAAGCTATGGCATCTAATATATAATTCACTTTAGTGGAGGCAATTATGTTGATTGCAAAATCCATCAGAATACACTGGCTCTAAAAATAAGAGTGTATGTGGCAGTCCATATTTAGCAAATTGAGGTTATTAATCAGACCCTGTTCCCTGCATATCATTCATCCGTATGTAAAGCATTTTTCAGCACCCGTGTCAGGGAGCGGCAAGAACGGGCAGCTCTGCAAGGCAAGGGAAGCAAGAGCTGAGGGTGGCAACGGGGCAGGCAGGAGCAATGCCCGAGACTAATGAAGTCTCAAGTGACCAGGAAGATCCAAGGTCAAGCCAGGGCAGTGTTGGTAGTTTACAGGGCTGGTTAGAGGCATATCTACAATGTAGCTCAAGCAGAGGCCTGGGGAAGTAGCTTAAGCCCAGCTCCTGGGTGTTGGGGGCCTCAGTGCAGCCCCTGAATGGGCTCAGGGCAACTGCAGCTCCTTAGTGTATGGAGGTCCCTGACCAGGACCTTAGGGTGGTAGATAAATAGAGAACTATGTAAAGAAATAGAGGAGACCCTTCCTGCAGATGGTTTTCTGTATGAAGCTGTAAAAACACTGACAACTCACACAAACCATGGGATTAGAAAAGCAGACACTGTCATTCTCTGAAATGCTGAGGGCTCATGACTCTGTTTTGAGACGGAAACTGACTGACATCCTCCCCACATGCTCAAGGTCAGGCTACTGGACACATGCAGTTACTTCACACACTTTGGTGCAGAAAAGGATTGGCACCTGTGAAAGACTGGAGCATCTGTATTTCAGATCTTGTTGCTCTAAAAGTCAGAAGAACAAAGCTTCATTTCTCTGTGTCTTTAAACGTTCTGGCTGAAAATGAGAGTGATTTTCACATTCTTCTGGCTTTCCAACGTGCTAGTGAATTCTGTTACAGGCAAACCAAAGAATATGATAACAGGAGTGTGAACTGGTGAACTCAAATTCCTGAGCTGCTGCCAGCTTCTCGTGTGACTACAAGTAGCTCTTAAATAGATCCTCAAACATGCACTTTTACAATACAGACGTAACTGTTAGCACACAGCAATGGCAGTAGATTAAGCCAAAGCATAGGAATGTCCTTCAGGCTTATTTTCTTCTACGCTAGTGGATATGTCATATTTCCCAAATAACTGAATCTATTTGCTATGGATTTGGAGTAAAAAGGATCATTAAAAGAACCCTGCAGGGAAAATGCTGCAGTACTGTCACACAGTGAGGACGGGGGGCGGTTTTAGGTGCGATATTAGAATAACAGTGTGGCAAGCTAATTCCTCTCTCCTGCTCCTGGTGACCTGGTGGTTGTTTTAACAATGTTGAGAACTCTGTGATCTGATGATGCTTTTTTGTTAAAACCTATCCTGACAGAAACATGGACAGTCAGCCACCTCTGCACCAACAATTTTTATCAGAGGTAGTAGGAGATGCTAATCTCAAAATATACCCACAATGGGACTAAAGGAAGTGCTAAACTAACTAAAAGTGCCTACACAAGGCCCATGAGAATGTGGTTTACAAGGGGTTAAGCAAGTGCAGAGAACGGGGAGTTTGGTTTGTTTCTGTTCAGATGGTATTATGGTTGGACTAGACAAATTTTGACGCATGGAATTCATAAAACTATCTATACATCTCTGTTAAATATGTATTCTATTGCTAATATTTTCAAGGGGTTTAGGGATTTTTCTTTTTGTTCAATGAAATAACTTATTTTGAAGGAAAAGAGAGGAAAACGCTTCACTGTAGAAGAAGCTAAATTACAAAAGACCATCTCTCTCCTCAGTATTTTCTTACCACTGTACTGATTGTGGATGCAACCTAGGTAAAAAGGGTCAAAAATTCCTCCCCTCATCTTTTTGTGACATGTCAACATGCATGCCAATGCACTAGTGTAAGTGTATACTAATATTAAAATGCATGGAAACTGAGGTTATAGTAACTGTTTGCTTGCTATACTCGGTGTGTAACATGGATTTGTATCTGTGTTTGTTGGTTTTGTAGACACAGAAATTGCTTTGGAACCAGAAGGGGTATGGGACTGCAGGGAATAGAGAAGGAGGCCATGGCTTCTTACGGGAGTGGAAAGTGAAAAAATGTGAAAGAAAATAGACCAGACAACTCAAAAAAAAATGAGGAAAAAAATAGAGAAAAACTGCATTAAAATATAACTTCATTTTACATCAAGTAACACCTGTAACTGCAGCTGGAGTTACTAGAAGTGCTTGTCATCAGTTCCACTGAAATAGCATCCACTGTAGTGGGTTTGCATGCGTTTGCAGGTGACTTGTCAGAAATAAAAGTTTCCATGGAGTTGTAAAATATAATTTGTTTGACTACCTTAAAAATCAAAGCTACATATAAGATGAGCACTTCCTTCTTTCTAGTGATTGCAAGAGTTAGGTTCCTGTAGTGGACAGGGTGGCAGTCAGGAATTGAGAACATTCCTAACCACAGCCAGTAAATATGGGTTCTTTTTGCTGATCATAGAGACCACAGATAAATTAAGGTTTTCTTGCCTACGCTGATCAAATGATTCCTCCATCTTGCACATAAGGCATTCTGCAGTAATGAAGTGGGTAAATATCGCACAATAGAAGAATTGTGCTGCCCCCGTCCTACTGGTGGGGGAAGCTGTACAATATTCAGAGTTGAACTGAAGTATTTGTTGCTAAATAAAATCTATTGGAAATGTACTTCTTTCAAGCGTAATGGAGCGCATAAAGAATTCAGGGTCAAGCAACGTGATGCAAACCACTGTGCTGTTTATGTAGCCGTGAGTTTCATTTTCATCCCTGTGTCCTTTTGGTATTTAGCTGTCAGTATTCCATTTTATTAGTTAGGATTCTGCTCTGTCCTCTGTAGAGGCAGAAGAGCTCTGCAGAAGGATTTTGGATCTAGAAAATAAATGGAAAAATATTTTTTCTCATTATATCTAATACATGGTACACTTTTTTAATTTTTTTAGTCTCACAGTATTTTCTGTTTTAAATATTGGTTATGGCAGACTATAATGTATGAGAGTTGAATTTTATTTATTTATTTATTTATAGCCAAAATCTTCTTAGGTTGAAGTTTAGTGATTTCTAAATATAAAGTAAAAATAAATAAACCGAAATATACATGTTCTTAAAAACCTATTTGACTAATATAGCAGCAGCTTCTGATAAAAAACTCTTACGCATTATGAGTTATACATACACAGTTTAAAAAATGTTTTTGCCATTTTTTCTTTAATGTGCTAGTTTCCTGGCCATTAAACAACCTCACCCCAAGTACCTCATGCATTTTGCATATGATGTCTCTTGCATAAAGCAGATTTTATAATTATTTAATGACTCTCTGTATCTGACCCATCATTGTAGTTACAATACTGGTAGCATTGATGTCATATTTAAAGCTTTTTAGAAGAGAGGGAGAAATCAAAACAAAAAAAGCTAGCAGTGAAATAGAGATGAAGCCTCTAGATTTCTGGTCTGCTGTGTTTGTGAGATAGTAGCAAATTCTATGTTATTTTATTCTGTTCCAGCCGTTTACCTCTGCAAGCGGACAATGCAAAACAAAGCGAGGCTAGAGCTAGCAGACTATGAGGCTGTAAGTACCGGGGGAAAAGTAAATTTCTCTGCTGGGCCGAATGAGTATGTCAAATAACGTTAAGCATAACAATGATAGGCATTATATGTTAAAATTTATTAGTTATCCACTATTGCTAGCACGTGGGTCTGACAGTGCTCAGTAGACAAAAATGCTGTTTGAGAGTCTGTAGTGAAGGCTAGCTGGGCAAAAGTTGAGATTTTGGTCCATTTCTAATCTTACTCTGCTCAGATCGTTGTGTCAGGATCAGAAATAACTGTTCACAAATCCCAGATACGTTACGAGTGTTTGAAAGCAATTGTACTCTACACCATGTAAGGGTCAAATGAAGGATCTCTGGCAACATTTTCAGAAGTACTTGGTAGATGTAGAAATACGATGCTGGTGCTTGAGCCCTTGTACCATCAGTTAGACAAGAGGCAGAGGGTCAGACTAGATGCACTTCCCACTCCCTGAAAGTTGTGCTATGCCCCAGGCAAGGTAAGATAATTGGGGCCAGGAAGGGCTGGAAAAAGAGCGAGTTTGATAAGCTGATGAGGATGGCACTCACTAAGGAGAGAGATGTCTTGAATTCCATGCATATCCCCCCAAAAGTTCCTGAATTTTTCATGAAAATGTCAACATAAAATTCATGAGCAGCCCTGGCTCTGCGCTGAAAGCTGTCCAGCTGTGCTATTGTGACATGATAGCAGGATAGTCAGCCAGGCCTCTCAACATGCCAAATACTCCAGCCGCAGCACCATGCTGTCACACTTTATTGCTTCTTCTGGCACAAGCTTGCTTTTCAGTGTACTGCACTGTGGGGTATGCATAATTTTATACTTACATGGCGTAGAAAATTCACCTCCAGTATACAGTCCAGGAGAGCCTTTACTGGTGCTGACAAGATCTCTAGAAAGTCTCCTCTTCATTCTCTGCGGTCTTTATTTTCAGTAAGTGTGTTATAGAGATACATTTGCAACGCACAGAAATACATTAAAGCAACACTTTTTGTTCGGAAGTTTACAGACAATTTTTGACTTCGTCTCAGTAAAAGCAGTGCATGAAGGTAACTGGGGTCTTTTTGGAGGGAGGTAAGAACCTCAGCCTTCTGCATGTTAACAGACTGCATACTGCTGCCATTTAAGCTGGAGGAAGATTGGAAAAGCTCTGTTATGGACAGTGACACTGTTCCAGCGTCACTGGAGGAAAGAATTTTGCTAAGATTTTACAAATCTTCTTCCTGTTGTTATTAGTAGGCTGTAGGATATATACATTTCCTGTACAGTGAAGATGTATAGTCTGCATTTTTTAAAAATAAGGATACTGGTGGAGGTCTTGGAAGATTCCTATACTACCAAAATATTGAT
Organism: Ibidorhyncha struthersii; assembly: GCA_013398815.1. Classification (NCBI taxonomy): domain Eukaryota; kingdom Metazoa; phylum Chordata; class Aves; order Charadriiformes; family Charadriidae; genus Ibidorhyncha; species Ibidorhyncha struthersii. The sequence continues at coordinate 973,515 of VZSZ01000057.1, read as the reverse complement.
AGCTTCTTATTATTGTACTTTAAATAAATTGATAGGCAGCCAACATTGTTCAGTGCAAACCATTTGTACAGATGACTGGTGGGAATTGTCATGTGGATCATACAGTATGAAAAGTACCGTTGTTATCTTTCAGTATTAGGTACTTTCAAAACAAGAATGTTTCTTTGTATTATTACAAAATTACTCAGCCAGCACCCAGTATACAAATATGCTTCAGAAATCCCATGTTCTGCTGAAGGTTGCATCCACCCTTGTCATCAGAGTTTCAAAACGAAAATAGTCGGGGCATTCAAAAGTAGATAGATCTAATATTCCATCCCATTTGGTGCCAAGCAAAGACTTTATATCAGATAAGTAAGGTACATTTACACTGGCGCAGATATCATGACTTGTATTACATCTTGGAGGTGGGGAGGTGTGAGAGGAGGAGGGAAAGATACACTACAAGCTATTAAATAGTAAATAACTAACAACCTAACCCACTAAAATTGTGATGTATTTTCAGGAGAGTTTGGCCAGGCTACAGCGAGCATTTGCTCGGAAATGGGAGTTTATTTTTATGCAAGCTGAAGCACAAGCAAAGTAAGTTACTTTGAAGATGAGTTTTGGTTTTGCATGCTCTTTGAAGGTCAAAGGGGAGGGAAAAGTTATTGGGCACTTCCTATGTTTAAAATTACTGTCATTAACACTGTTTCTTTTAAATATCCTATGACGTTGACAGAGTGGACAAGAAGAGAGACAAGATAGAGAGGAAGATTCTTGACAGCCAGGAGCGAGCGTTCTGGGACGTGCACCGGCCGGTGGTGAGTGCCTGTGAGCAGAGCCACTGATAAATGTCAGCCTCTGTGGAGCATTGGTGTAGCCTGGGAACAAGTAAAAGGGCCGTAGGGCTGGGGGTTGGGGCCCACCTCCCTTTTTTGCAGGATCTATATTTTATGTCATTCTACTATTGAAGACTGCAGATGTGTGTACGCTCAGTTTGGGGTTTTCAGTGAACAGATCTGTGTGCCTGACTTCTTGAATCAGAAGATACCTGTCTTTGACTATTAGCATCTCAAAGGTTTCCCAAGGTATGAGTCACACAACCAAAATTATCAACATAGCTTAAAATACTTTTTTAAAAATCTTGGGGTTTAATCTGCTTTTTTGCTCGCTAAGCCTTTCAACTCCACTCTGGTCATATTTCCAAGCTATTTTTAACGTACATAAAGGTTAGATATTGTTGGCTTTGAGCTGTGGGAGTCATACACCGTCTGAACAAGATTTGTCTGAGTTGCTTGTCAAAATCCATGTGAAACAAAATTTTTAAAAAAGGATCTTACATAATCAACTACCCTTGAGAGCTAAACTTTGAGAAAGAATGTCAAATGTCAAAAGACTTCCAATTAAACTGTGAGAACTCAATAATCATACTTTTTTTTTTGCTTTACTACAGAATTATATGTTCCCCTGACCTAGGGTTAAGCTTTCTGTTTCTTTGTACAGAGTTTGGTATCATTACTAATGAAACTGAATATGGACTATATCTTCCACTCTGACACTGTGAAAAGATACTTAACTAAAACTAATTGTATTGGGGAAGGAAAGTTCGATTGATGATACCTGTAGAAGAGGTGAATAGAGTGAGAAAGTTTCAAATAAAAACCAAACTTGGACAGGGTCAGCTTGCATTTGTGAATGTGGAATTGAAAGAGCAGTAGAAGAAATGGATTTTTAGGTAGGGTTTAGAACGTTAGGTAGAGAAATCATTTGAAGTGAAAGACTCAAATGACAGGCACTATATACAAGACTGGGGCATTATTGTCTAGTCACTGACATAAAATAAGGAAGGAGGACAGAAAACAATCTGCCATCTGATGTTGATGGGAGCGACAAATAGAATAGACACAGAAAGTTTCTGTGGACCTTAGAAATCTGAAGGTGCAGACAGCTTTTATATTAGTTGCAGAAATGGATTTAAGGGTTTCGATCTGGGAATGAGATGCTATTTCCAGGTTTGGAAGAGAAGATGAATTGTTGAAGTTTCAAGTTAAGATATAGGCAGACAGTAAGGAGAGAATTAAAGGGACCAGGGCATGAGGAAATCGAATCTGATTAAGAGCTTTGGCTGAACTGTAGCTAAATCTGCCTGGTCCAGCAGATGTTTTTAATCTGCTGTAGACATACCTAGGAAATACCAGATGCAAAAGACTGCCTTACAGACAGCGATGTAGGCTTCTGACTTTAGGAGTTATAAATAGAAGAATTGAGAGTTTCATACTTTGGCTAACCAGCTCCTCTCACTACTTAGTGAAAAACTCATTTTGAAAATATTATTGTGAATTTTACTATCACAGTAAAAGCCAGAAGTTTCTACTAAAAAGTATAAAAAGTAAAAGATGAACAGACTGAGAAGGGGAAGGTGATGCTAGAGCTAATTACAATTTCTACTGTTTTTTCATGCCCCCCCAAAGCCCACCAAAAACTCGCAGAAATGTTGTTGCAGTTGTGGAGATCTACTTTTGGAAAATTAGGTAATATTTGGATAAGAATCTGGGGTTGATGCTTATTTTTATTTACAGCTTTTCATCTTCTGATAAAAATCCAGAAGATAAAGGCAGTAACAGTAGTGTTCAAAATCTACCCCAGTTTGATTCTTTTTTACTGAAAATGAATATTGAGAACCAAATATTTAATTAGTTGCTTTTTTTTTGTTTAGATGAGCAAATAAATATTTTTCAGGGTTTTTTTGCAGGTGTCCTGGTCACTAGTTGCCTTCTTTCTTACCTAGCTGGTTAGAGTGCCAGTGCAGAACCTTTACATATAGGATATAATCTATTCATATTAAATCTATATTTGATTTAAAAAAGAGATACTTCACGGTGATGAAAGGGATAGAAGGGGGAACCAAGCCATCAGTCCAACGGGAAAGTGTAGCACTGCATTACAGGAATGGGAACCATGAAAAGAGAACAACTATGTGACAGTGAAATGAGGAGGGTGTTGCTGCAGAAAAAGAGCATGACTTGGGTATCAGAACTGTCACTGTGACTGGTAGGTTTAAAATAAAGGAAATGAACCAAGGTTTGATGCGTAAATAGTATTTCCCTCAAAAAGCACCCTAATTTCATAAGTCCCAAGTCCAAGTCAGTCTTGCAGGTCATTACGGAGGCCCCAGAAGATTTATGCCGTAGTCTGGGAGACAGACAAATGCTTGAAAGTCATCATGGCTGTTACTTTTCATCAGCTGGCACACATAACTTTTCCCTAGGCTTTCATACTGATATGACACTTGGAGGTGAACCAGAGAAAAGTGGATTTGGAGACGAAATTTTTGAAAGAGTCACCTGTTCTTCAGTTTTCTTTTGAGAGGCAGTTAAGAGAACAGCTTTGATATCCCACTGATGGGTTTCCATTCCAATATTTATTTAATTGCAGTTTCACTGTGTATTTAATTTTTTATTTTGCTGTGTATATCAGTGTAATGTGGAGTGTAATCTCAGTCACTTCTGTAAATTCCAGTTGATGCTTTATGTAGAAAGACCTTAGTTTGCAGCCAGAAAGAACTTGACTGAGCTTCAACTGTGGGTACTGCAGCCTGCAGAGACATTCCTGAAGAAGTTTTAATCTTACTAGTTCAGATACCAATTGCAGTAAAACTGTGAAAATGTATGTGAGGGAGATAAAAAAACTCCCTTGGGATCCTGAGCAGCAGACCTAGGATAAAGTCTATGCCATTATTTCTTAGGTATAGCCAGTACCTAACACAGGTCTGTGATTAATATTATTCACGTATAGTGACATATTTCTCTTTTTGATGGCAGAGTAAACATACTTTAAAAGCCTTCCCTTCCTTTCCACCTGCCTAGAAAGTGTATCATTTTCATAATTTTGAAACTTCTATCTATAACAGACTATGGAACTGAGTGAAAATTGGTTAGAGGGATGAGGGTGTTAGTCAAAAAGCAGTGACAAATCAAGTTAAATCGAAGTCAGTTCCTTCCAGGCAAAAGAAATTGTGAAGCTGCTCTTGTTTGTAAAGAAATGTCATGCTCCTGATTAAATACTTCATAAAAGAACTCATAGCTTTCCTGAATTATTATCTCTGTTTAAACCCCATAATCTTACACTTGTTAAAAACGGACAAACAGGTACTAAAACATTTAATCCCCTGAAACATTCTCAAACCCGAATCAAATGCAGTAGGAGCAGAGTAGCTGTGGTTTGTGGTAAAATTAACTCTTTTAGGTAACGAGCAAGGACAGCTGATGTCTTGCTGCTACAAATGATTCATTTTTCTTCCTGAGTTACACATTAATGTAATTTAAATGAAATGCATAATAAAGGCCTGTTGGGTGCTTCTTGAGATTCAGAGTAATTCAGAAGATAGTTGGGGAACTATCCTTTTCTCCTCAAAGTCATCTGTACACATCTTAACATACATACATAAGGTGAAAAAATCTATTTATTTTCTCCAGTGACTCTGACTCTTGTCATCAGTCAGAATGTTTGTTGTATTGTAGTCATATTTAGCAGGTTTCTGTGAAGTTGTTTTTAAAGGGAAGGTGGGTAATACACAACAGCTTTCTAAGATGAGCTAGAAAACTACAGTGGTGTGTGTCCCTCTTCAAAGTTTAAAATCTGGCTGTGGTTTAGTTATACTGTGGCTTAATAAAGCATGAATCAAGGTGTGATCCAATTCTTCCATTCTGCCGTTCGTAGCTTGGTTAAACGCGATCCGTAGGACTTCTGTTCCCATTGCTACCACTGGTTTGCTGAATGATGGTGAACATGTTGCTTCTCTGTGGAAAACATGAATAACAAATATCAATAAGGGTTAGACTTGATGACCTTAGAGATATTTTCCAACCCCAACGATTCCATGTATCTATAAGAAACCAAACCAATATTTGTGTGATTTAATACAGTAAAACAAATTAACCAGGCTGGGTTTGACTGGTAAGGACAGCAGCAACATTACGGGCAATTGTGGGTTTAAGATAATTCACTGATGATGTAAAATCCAGAAATATGTATGACTTCTGGATTTAAGTGTTTCATGCCATTGTTCCCTAGTAGCAAACTAGGAAAACAGTAATCTTTAAATTTTTTAAACCTTGTCTCACATCCCACCCCTTCTGCTTCTCTCTCTATTTAGGTTTTTTATGAGATTCTGTCTCCATTAATCTAATTTTATCTGTTTATATTGTAAAATTGTATTTTATGTGGTCTCAACATGACCCTGAGCATCTAAGCCAGTAGGTAAATTACTGGGTATCTAGGGTCATACAGCGGATACTTGCGGTTATTTGTTCTGTTTTATTTTTTCCTTTTCTTTTATTCCTTTCGTTTTTAATGACTTTTCCATCCTGTCCTTCAAGATCAGCCTCAAAGACTTGGCAAAAGGCTGACTTTAACTTGGCTAAGGTGGCGCAATCCTTCATGTCACACTTCGCGTGCTACAAATCTGAGACTTTTCTGGGCCAGTTGCTTGTTTAGCCAGAGAACACTTCTGTCTGGTTTATCATAATATTTTCAGAAAGTTTTAAAACATCTCCAGGAAACAAATATGAATCATGCCATCCAGCTTCTCTAGTGATGTATCAGCATACAATTTTCATGTCGTCTTTTACACCTGTTTCACTGTATATCCTTACAAGGGAGTTACCTCTCCAGCAGACAGGGAATACAGCCAAAGCAGCAATTGGCAGTCTCAGATAATTGCACTTCTGGTAATGAAAAAAAGCCTTGTACAATTTTTTTTTTATTTTCAGAAAATGGTTATAATGCTTTTGATCCATACCTGCATCTGTTTGAGGCAGATATTTAGAAACCTTATAGCTAGCCTGCAAACTAAGACCTTTATGGAAGAATTTGTACTCACATTATTTAGCATTGTTATTTAGTCTGACACTTGAGTAAGAGTGAGACAGATGGGGAAAAAGAAGCCAGCTTTCTTGCAACAGAGCAACAAACTGAAAGTGCTCAAGTTAAAACTGAGGATTTTGAAGAGGTCAGAACTTGTGAATTGTCTAACTGATGAGATGGTGGAAGGACACAGAAAAATAAGATGATGTTACAGTTTTCAGTAAGACCCCGTTCTGGTAGCAACTAGGAAAATAAGTTGAAGTTTTTGAATTTTTTTAATAAGTGCAGTGTTTATACATTGATTTTTGTTTCTGTGTGAATTAAATTTGCTGCTTTAATCCAAAGCATTCTGTCAAAGATCTTATAAATCAAAAGGCAGATAATCAGTTTCTAAATGTCACCCATATTTGCCATCAACATTTTCAGAGACGTGTGGTCAGACTTTCTTGTTGTCACTTCTTTTCAAGTGAATAACCTAAACTCTTCTGTATGGAATCCATAAAACAGCAGTTTCCTGCCTTTTGGGGTGAAAAAAAATGAGAAAGCAATAATGACTCTGAGTATTTAGCATAGGGGCAGCAACCCAGATAAATTTAACAGGTTTCCTTATGCAACAGTGTTGCAAATACTGGAATCTTCACGTACATAAAAATGACATTAATATAGCCTTAATTAAAATTAACACTACTAAAGGCACTGCTTGAGTAAGTACAATGGATCTAATTTCTGTACAATAATTTCTGTTTCTGAAAACCAGTCACTATAAACCTAAAAGTCTATTGTAAAATAAGAATAATTAGAAATTAAATCAACTTTCAAAAAGAATTATTTAACTTCCATACATTAGTATATTCTTTAGTACAGCTTCTAGTTTAGTTTCACATGACTTGTCTCAAAAATTAAATTTCAACATCCTTTTCATGTGCATTTTGCATATTATGTGTTTCTCTGACACACAGACCACTAAAATATTTTTTTTTTAAATAATACAATAAAATCCTTTTCTCTTAAGGTGAAAGCCCACCTCTGCACTAGATCTGTTCTTAAACAAGCAAGTATGTGAGAACATGAGAACTCCCGTCAAGATTCAAGATGCTCTATTTCCTACAGATTATATTTATGATTTAATTTATTAGTATTATATTTCTTGAAAATCTCTCTGTATCTCTTTTTCTCCAGTTCCAAGCAGGTTCTTGGTTTGCACAGCGACTGGAATTCCTTGTGGGTCTGATACTATTCAGGGAAAAGATCTGAACTCTAGTTTGAGAAGACAAATAGGTATAAACAGGAAACTGGTACAGTGTATGTTCCTTTTTTTTGAAAGATGCTGAAAATCGTTGAAATTTTAGGTGATCCTAAGTTCCATGCTAAGTGAGACTTCCCATCTCTTAGTTTGAAAACCTTCTGAGTTTTACCGTGCTGCAAACATAATTAAAGCTTGATCAAACTAATTGATCAAATGTCTCTCCTTTGTCTGCTGGTCTTTGAACCTCATTTGTGTCTTGTCCAAACAAGAGAAACAACTCCTAGTTAAACTTTTATCCATTAATTGCACTCCTTGCCATGTTTTGATTCAGTCTAGTGCAGAACAACACTGGTATTTTGGTAGTAGTCAGTGATCTTCAAATAAATCCTTGAATAAGGGACGTATTGATTTTACTAATTGGTCCGAATGGCAAGTTTTCTGTTCTTTGCATGGGGCTGTCTATAGTGGGTTTAACTTATTCTTAAATGCTTATGCCTTTCTCTGAATTATATTAAGAATTCATTATTGCTGCATTGATATATTTCTATCAGGTTCATTGCTCATTCATTTCAATTTAATAAATAAGTCTGGAACTTTATATTATTTACCTCTGTTCTTTAATGAGTCAAAATAAAATTAGCTAACGAGGACATGTATTGAGCATTTAAATTCATTCTATGCTTCCTGCATAATTCTCTACTAAAACCTTCAACTGAAGAGAACACTTAATCCTAACAAAGTTTTTATTAATTCTTAAGAATTAAGACAATCCCTTCCTTTGAAGGAAGCAGTTTTATAAGATTTGACATTGAACGTTCTGTGGCCTGAAATACCAGTTCAATGAATGAATAGAAAAAATGAAAAGCTATATATACTTAACTAAAAGCCAACAGGTTGTACATCATTGTCAGCTGATATAGACAGGTTTTAACAGTTAAGCTGCGTGCAATTAATTTTTTTCTATGATACTACTTGAATGTAGATCACTATATTCAGGGATATTTGCAACATATTGTCAGATTTATCACATGTTTTAAAAAATATTCATATTAAGGAGTATAACCAAATTTGAGGCTATTCTATGCAAGTTCTGTTCCAAGTTGTATTTGCTTATTTCAGTGTCACACTGAATCCATACATTGTAATTGTTTACCCTATCTTGTGTTTCATAAAGATAGTATTTAGTAGCATGACACACCTCTTTTAAGATACATGATGAAAAGGCTGAAGAAATTGGAGAAAATATCTAATGCTTTAGTAGAACAAGCAGGTTTTAATAAATTTTCCCTGATTATCTGCCAAGTTTTTGAGGCATCTGGGAATGAAATCTGAAACATGCTGCTACAGAATTTATACTTGAGAACAATCTTGGGATTTGCTTCCTAATCATTAAATACGATTTATAGGTGTTAATTGGAACGTAAAGCTGTACTTCCCAGATGAGCTAATTTCTAACAGACAAGAGAGTCCATAGGAAAAACTAGAAAAATTGTGAGCTAACTTTACAGAAGTTTGGTCTGGAGTTCTAGGGAGGTGAAAATTTGATAGAAGCGGTATATAAAGTCATCATCAAACTTACATAGCTATTACAATTTATAAATGAAGTTACCATGGCCATAATGGACTGTAATCCAAATATCTGTCTTTCCATGTTTGCTTCTTATTAGAATTATAATGCAAGTGGGACCTCCGTAAAAGCACTGTTACTTAACAGCAGGTATCAAAAGTCCAGTCACAGTGCTTGTGTGTCAGTCACACACCTGAATCAAAAAGGCATGTTTCCAGGGAGATGGTTGTGCTAAAAGCAATTGTGCAGAAGCTGGGAATATAATACTATGTTTTAAAATAGTTTGTATGACACACAAACATACTCTTGGACATCCAAGTAGAGAGAAGAAAAGTTGGTGATAGTCTCTTGATACTTTTGTAAAACTTACAGTGCCACTACGGATACAGGGAGAAAGAAACTATCTGGTACCATCAGTTTCAACTGTGGAACAGACTATATTCATTAAGTAGCTACACCCTGCAGCGGCGATACCCACCCAGCTTAGTTTAGAGTTTGTAATTATTGAGTTGTACTACGTTTGTGATAGATGGGGCACAAGTTGCAAAATTAAAAAAAAAAAAATCACTTGTATCCTAATAATTATACCCACCATAATATTTTCCCTCTTTCTTTAGACATTTGCTGATGTACTGAGGAACTTGTGACTAGAGATGTTGTTAAGAGCAGTCCCGATGCTTACACACTTGATTTCTCAGAGTTGTTTTCAGAGAACTGCTGAACTAAATGGAAATTGTAATTAAGCCATAGACTTTTGGGGAGGCTAATAAAGTTCATAAGAGTGTTTCAGGTTAGGCACACCCAGCTGATCGTAAGTTAAACCCATGATTAAGTGCTTCCATTGTAAGTAACAATATTTTTTTTCCAACCAAAAGGAAGCGGTTCCTGTAGCCCAGTCCCTGCAGTAACTGGTTTGGCTTTACTGCCTTGGGTGGTGTAGCAGAGGCCAGTGAGATCGCCCCTCGTAGCAGTATCAATACACATTCCTACATATTTGCAGGGTCTGGCAACTATGAGTACTGGGTTTATTTTTTCGTGACTTCATTGAGGTTGGTTGATCTAATAGCTATAAAGTGAGCTCCATTTTAAACAGCATTCAGGTCCTACCAGATAACCACCAGGAAAAGAGTGTTCTGAAATTTGTAAAGGGTTGGAAATGTGCAGCCCTCCTTTGACTGGACCTTAAGATAACAGCTGGTTTTCCAAATCCTGTTAAAAGAGCTCAATGCTTGTACTCAGACCATTTGAAATGTTTCTCTGAGACTTTCTATTGCACCAGCAAAGTCATTAATAGTGCAGCTCTTCTTCAAAGCCTTTTTACTCACTGACCCTGAAGTGTGTAAAATGAAGTAAACCCCCAAAATATCTAAATAATCAATACCTAAACCTCAACCTTTCCTTATAAGCCTTGGCAAGTTCTGCACACTCCAATAACTTGCATCTCTGGGAAATGAAAAATTGGTGCATTGCAGGAGAATATAGCCTGTGTTTTTCTCTGAGAGCCTTAGTTTTAGCCATTACTGATAACTTACTCAATATAGGATTTTAATGTCTGCTTTGATGCTAGACTTTGTATGAGAAAATATAAACTTTCCCACATAATCAGAGTCAAACTGAGTACTCCTTCAGCTTATAATTCCTTTGCTTTTTTTCAGCTGAGTACCACTGGAATTTTTTTCTTTGCCACATTTTTTTTTTAATAATCTTTCATGCCCTTATTCTCCCCTTGTTTTTTAACTATGCACAGTTCGACTAGCTACACAAGTAAACTGGAATATAAAACCTAGAAATAAAAATGAACTCTGGTATTCTGCTTATCATTCACTGTCTAATTAGCTTCCTTTCCCTACTTTAGAAGTGAGTGATATGAATAGTGACTGCTGAGGGTTAGAAGACTGCTTTCCTAGAAAAATGACAGAAATAGCAACAATGACAGAAATAGCGGGATAGATAGTTGCAGAAGGTATCACTATCATTTGACACTCAGGAAATTTCAAATTTTAAGCTTACTATATTTGTGATAGTCTGCTATTACAAATAATATAAATGACAGCTTTCAATCTCTGCCTGGTCTTTATGTTTGTGTGTCTGACTTTATCTTTTCCAAGTGGAAGCCAAGATCTGTCTTGTTTGTATCCATGTCCATGATGTAAATTTATAGTGTTTAAATTTTGAAAGCCTGGAGATCTTGAAATTTAGTCTTTCACAATTAAACTTACCAAGTTAGCCCATGCTTGCAAAACAAATAAAAAGATCTGTTTCATTCTGTATTGACACTGGAATGCAATGAAATTGTGTAAGGGACGGGAATCAATCTACCTAAATGTTTACTGCTTTAATGCACCCTGAATTTATGGGTGTGCATATTGAAATGAGGTAATTATTTTAAATAGCACCTATGCGTTTTTAGCTAAAGAGGCTGTGAAATTACATTTCCTCTAAATTATCACTAGGTTTGTTTGTATGGGTTGAGTACACACCACAGGCTGCCAGAGACCTGAGGCAGCAGAGGAAGCAAATACCAGTCTTGTCTTTCCGTCCTGCTGTTGCGGGGAGGGGAAGGCAGGGTGATGAATGTCACACGGCTGTGAATACTTGATTGGAGTGTTCTGCAAGGTGGATTATTTGAACTTCAGTGCCTGCAGCTTGTGAAGATCAGAGGCTGTACCACAGAAATGTAGACTGAGAGGGACCTCTGGAGGTCTTCTAATCCAATCTCCTGCTCAAAGCAGTGCTAACTTCTAAATTGAATAAGGTTGTCCAGGCCCTTGGTTAAACAAGCTTTGAAAATCACCGAGGATGGAGATTCCAAAGCCTCTCCTAACCAACTTCTTCCTCTTATTATGAAGAATATTTCTTTATAGCTAACTGGAATTTCCTTTACTGCGGTTTCTGACTATTGCCTCCTGTCCTTTCATGGTGCACCCCTGGAACAGGTCTAGCTCTGCAAGCCCTCTTTAGGAAGCAGAAGGCAGGAGTTAGCTCTCCCCTTTTGCAAACACAAAAAAGTCTGTTCCTCCACTGGACTTTTCCATTTTGAATATATTTCTCGTGTTGTTTATGGGGCCCCAAACTAGTCTTGGTATTCCAGATGTATCCTCGTGATGCTGAGTAGGAAGAAATAACCACTTCCTTTGCCTGCTGGCTATGCTGTTGCTAATGCAGCTGGGTATGTGTTTGTCTGCATTGCTGCAGACACACTGCTGACTCATGTTCAGCTTCTCCCTCAGATCATTTTCTACAGAGCAATACAGACAGACAGTTCCCAGCCTATTGCAATGCATGAGCTTATTCCCTCCCACATACATGTATTTGTCTCAGATACAAGAAAACTTCTGGTTGTTCTGGCTTAAGTAGATTCACGGGTAAATTGACATATTCTTTAAGAAAGGGGAAAACATCAAAACTTAAACTGACGTCATTATAAACATTAATTTGCTTTCTGTTGAGGATTTCACAGTTATTCGAATTACAAGTACATCATAGCAAAGAGATTTTTAAACAAAAAGGTGTTAATAGCAATTGATTTTGGCTCTGCGGCCAGGCAATAAAAAGGGTCTTTGGAATGTGCAACTTTGTACAGCAAACAGATTATAAATACTAGGTGTTCTGCACTGTTTGGGTGGAAATGTATGATGGCTAAATCTTCCCTTTTGATGTAAACAACAAATTCTTGCTACAAGTGTCAAAAAATTAATTCAGTTAGCACTATTACAAGGGCTTAATTAATTAATTCACTGTTGCCACAGTTATCAGGGAAACATTATGAATATCAAGTGGATATTTTTAACTAAGCATGCTCTCAGGTAGTTGCTGTTTTTAAATACTGGCTGTAGCCAGCTCCAAGCGTGTAAATTCTTGGACCTGGAGTTCTTGATCCTCCTCTCCTTGCAGAGAAGGCTTCCTCCTTCCACTGTTTCTTGGCAGAATCCTATTATGCAGCCTCCTAGATGGCATCAATAGAAAGTTGTGCTGCTTGGAATTCATACTAATGTGATTATCCAAAAATTGAAGTAGGGATTAAAAAGTCTTCTATGTGTGTTTCTTTATATTATTTATCTTCATCCATTTATCTCAGCAGTGAATTTATCATGACTGGACTGACATGTCCTTTGCTGTTAATTAATACAATGACATTTGTACTTTGAGATAAGGGCATGCTAACAGATGGATGAAAAGAAACTAAGTTTCCTTTGAATATGTGACAGTTTTTCAGCCAGCTATTTAAAAACAGATGAGGGCCAAATTCTACTGTTGTTATGATCTTACTGTATGATCATTTCAACAAGGTCACAAGACTTTCCTCTGTGTGTGTGGAGGGGGAACTGTTTTCATACAGAATATTAGTCCTGAAAGAAATAAGCATTCTATTTACACATATAGAAGAGGTTTCCAGTCTTCCAGGAAATCTGTTTGAAAACTATTTACAGTATTAGTATGCAAATTATATACTACATACTAAATGGGAATCTTGCAGCAGAGCACTCTGACAGGCATCTCACTGTTTGAACTATGGTAGTCCAGTTAAAAAAGCAACACAAAAAGAAAACACAGCTGGATGTAATTGTATCCACACACATACTTATTACGTTAATGGGGGCATACGAATCAAATGAAATGTTGTCCAGCAAAGGTTTTCCCAGAAAGACTTTGAGTTATTTTAGCAAAATGTTCAAATAATGCAAGCTTTTGTGTTTTTTTAATTGAAAAGATGTTTGATATTTATTCCCGAAAATTGACAGATGAAGTGAGTCAACACCAGAGAAACAATAAATCCCATCCCATATCAAGTATCACTTTAATAAATATTCTTCAGTCAAGAAGAAAACATGAATTGTGGCCCCGATTACATTAAGTACTTCCAGTGATATAATTTAAATCAGATTATGAGAACGGTATTGTATAGCGGTAGTGATATATGTCTTAAACTCCTATTGTTACCCCAGATTGTCAGGTTAGTGATAGAGCCTTTAGCTGCCTTCCCTTTTGCCCTGAAGCTTCCTAATCCTTCCCTGCCCCTGCCTTCCTGCTGCTGCTCTCCTGTGGGCTCCCCTTAGGTCACACCTTGGTCCAGTTGCTGTCCTCACAGCCTCTTGTGAGTGCCCCTGCTGAACTATGCCACAGCAGCTTTGCTGCAGCCTGAGGGGTTTTAAACAGACAGGTGTCAGTAAGAATCCACTAGGTGCTGTAGGTGGTCTGTATTGGGTTGGGTCTCTTTCCAACCAGCAAAAGCTTCACCCTTATTTCATTCCTCAAAATGTCCCAGAATTTCTTGTTGTGTCCCTCACATCAATCTGCACAGCTCTGGCATGTAAGTTACCTGGATAAGGTGCTAGGGCTCTTCATACCAGTTTACTGCTGGTGGACTTGAAAGAGGCTTTGGATGACGTTTATGCCCTTTTTCCCCCCCATCTTTTCTTTCTTCCCCTCTCCATTTTTAGGAGATGCTTTTAACAAACCATAACTGAAAACTAAACAAATAACAGTTTGTGCCTTATGTAAGTGCGCCTGCTATTCAAATGGCTGCATTCAAGGGCTGTAGATATTGTTAAAAGCTTGTCTTCTTCACTGCCAGTTGCTGCCATAATCCTAAAGTAGACACATTGTTTTCTTTTTAACTTTATATCTCAGTATACTGCCCTGTGAAATTGCTTTCTGCCTTTAAATTGACCATCATGCAGGATTTTGTATTTTTCAACCTGTCATTGTCTTTGAGAGCTGCAAGTTACTCTGAGTTTAAAAAACTACCATTTTTGTTCACAAGCACAAAGTGTACCTTCCCAAATCTACCTCAACAGGCATGTCAGATGCAGTCTTGAGAATATTATCTAAGTGCCTATTTTTATTCTTAGTGATGAGGAACTGTTTATACTGCAAATGTAATATGATCAAACAAACATTATTGTATTACTTTAAAATAGAAACTTACTTATTGATTTAAAAATTATACTGGATAAAAAAAAAACAGTCTGTTATTTAAAATATTTTTCAGAGACAAAGTACCATTGGCCTGTTTAATGAAATGTATTTGTTTCGTGGCTCTGCCTGTATAAGAAATGTTTAAAATTTTTGTCTGTGAAGATTTACATCCATGTCAAGCATTTTACATTATGATAAGAAAACAAAGCATGTATCGTTAGTGTGATAATAAGTCCAGCTTGGTTGTCTGGCAAGTAAATTCTGCATCTAGCTACTCCCATTAAAAATACCCAACCTGCTTTCGCTAAAAATCTGCTCCCACCAGAGAGCAGATTTTGTACTTCCCACTCTCTGTGACAAATGTAATCCCTCTAAAATCAATAGGTAAAACCCACCTGAGACCGTAACACTTATTATTAGTTGTTTCCCACAATGGGTAAAGAACAGATTTTTGCAGAGTTCATACTTAGAGGGACGTGTCAAAAGATGAATTAGGAGAAAACAGAGGCCTTGTATCCTTTGGGAAGCTACAGAGTTGTGAGAATGAATCTTTGAAGGCCAAATCAGACCTGTTGAGAGTAATTCTCTTTAGACTGCCAGTCTTCTGGTTAGGCTGCTGAAGCCTGTTTTGGGGGCTTTTCTTTTGCACAGTTCTATTTATTTTGTCTCATTAGGTCAACCATGCTTCTTAGAGGCATAGCTAGAATGCACATGGTATGGCTTCCTTGGCAAAACCAAAGCAGAAATATGTGATTTGTTTCTTTTATCTTGAGAATTTATTTTATTTCAAATTCATGATGTCACGAGCTCTAAGCATGTGGTCTTCAGTGTCTCACTTCAAAATTCCCAAATACTGCCAATAGCAAATTAATTTGAATTAGTACCTCTCTGTGCTGCAAGTGTGTGTTATAATATGCATTTGGATATTTTCTGCTCCTCTGTACATTGATTTTCAGTACTTTCAGCATAAAGACTTACAGTAAAACTTGTCCTAAAAACCATCATAGGGTCCAGTAAACAAGGCTGAATAGCAAAAGATTCTCTCTTATATTAACCCAGATAAAATGGTACTTGAGATGCTTCCTTAGACTCTATGTTATTTAGGTTTTAGGGACTATTGCAGAAGGACATCAAGTTATTCTGTGCCTCTGGTTATTTGTTTTCTTAGCCTTGCAAACTGAGGAGGAGTATCTCAATGAAAAGAGTATGGAGTTCCTTTGCAGATTTTATCCTTGTGCTTTCCTTTCTCTTTCTTTTAATAGCCTGGATGTGTGAACACTACTGAAGTGGATATAAAAAAATCTTCAAGAATGAGAAATCCACATAAAACAAGAAAGGTAAGTACTGTTATTATATTAAAAGCAGGAGGTGGAGGTAATTTATAGCATGAAGTTCCATAGTTTCTTAAAACAATTTTTTCTTACAGCTGCAAAGAACAAATACATGAATGTATGTTATTATTTCATAAACTCTTAAATGAATTAGTATTAACAAATTTGCTAATGTAAGTAAATGCTATCACATAAGAAAGATTTTGGAGAAATACACAGAGACTATGAAAATAAACAATTTTGCACGCTTTATTCATGTCATAGATTGAATAAGGTACGTTAAAATGTTTCTGACAGTAATTAAGGAAAAATAAATTAAAAATGCAGTGTAAACTATAACAGCAGTTCTTCTTGTGCTGGTCTTAATGAAAAGGGTGTCTCTAGTTTACAATTATGCCCCAAATGGATGACCAGAAATTGTGGAGGAAATTACCTTCATCTAAATTAGGATCCAGACATGAACACTGTAAGTTCTCTGGGGATGTGTAGATGGATTGGAACACCTTCTTTCAAATCCTTTGTATTGTAATAATGTAGATTGACTCCAACTTTAAAGTATTCCCTTCAAGCTATATTTTTGTGTCAACCCATGGAAAAATATGTTTTAAAAAGGAAAGTGGATTTAGAGAAAGTTTTAGCTTAGCTTATTTATGGTAGTGAAAGATCCAGATTATCATAATTTACCAAGCAGTAATTGCAAATTTGGGAGTCATCCAAATAATGAATTGTGATAATCCACCTTTCATGATACTGTTTCTTCTTTTCTTACTGGTCATCTTTGCTTACTGTAAGAGCTGCTTTTCAGTGTCATCCCCCATGTTTACTATGCTGTTAACATAGAGACATAATAAAAGTAGATCCTGTGTTCTATGGTGTTATGAAATCATGGGGGGGTGGGAGTCTTTATTTTACACTATGGTACAGAAGCACAATTTTATCTGAGTGCATGGCTTATTTGCGGTTTCTTCAGAAAAAGATGATCTTGGCTAACTTCTTGAACTCACTGTACTAAAACATCACATTTACTATGGGTATGTGTAGAAAGCATTGTCTGAAAGCAACTGTCATTGTTCCATATTTTTTGCATAGTCTGTCTATGGCTTACAAAACGACATTCGAAGTCACAGCCCTACCCACACACCAGTACCAGAGACTAAGCCACCTACAGAAGATGAACTACACCAAGAGGTTTGAAAAATAACTACAAACATGTACTTTTATATGAACATTTTAGGGAAGTAGGTATTAAACCAAAAATTATCTTAACTGAGAAGTTGTTTAGAACAGATCTAGCAAATGTTTAGTAAACCTTTTCCTTGTTTCAGGATATATGGATTTAGGTGTGTAACTTCTATTAAAACTAATGAGACAAAACCTGACATTTTTTTGTATCTTGCATTAAACAGTTAAAAGCAGTTAGCAGCAGGCCAGTTAGTGGGTTCTTTGCAGAGCTAGAACCATTAACACCCTTAGCAGTAGACAGCTTGCTCTTCCTTTCAACACTGATTTGAGGTTTGGGAGTATACTTACCTCTCCATGTACGCATATCTGGGTTCACACATCTACTGTTCATGCTTCATTCATCTTTCCTGAGGTGTTAGAATTGGGAGAAGGTAAATTTCTGAAGAATTAGTAGTTCTCTTAAAAAATCTAAAAAAAAAAAACAATTGGATTTCTGTTGATGAACCTTTAAGGAAAATATTATATTGGGTCCTCTTTTTGTCTCTGTATGATCTTTTCTCTTTGATGGAAAATTCTATTTATTTTAGAACTACGCTGGTGAAATGTTGTTTTAACTCAGATACATTTATTTTCTATGCCCTAGGATAAATTAAGGTTAAATTACAGTCCCTAATAAAAAAGTTATGGAAATAGAGTCAAGCAATGAATTACTCATAACACTCTTGGCCTTCCTTTCTTGCAGATTAAGCACTGGCAAATGCAATTAGACAGACATAGATTAAAAATGTCAAAAGTTGCAGAGAGGTAAGTATATTGTCACATCTGCTGTTTTTTCAATTAGACTGATAACTATTGGGGAAATGTCAGTATGAAATAGCTTCAAAGAGAGAGACAAAGGAGCTCAGGTGTCATAGAAATAACTGATCACAGTTTACTTTAAGTGAGAGGTATGAAGTTCTGTTATTGATAAAAGATGGCCCAGATATTCCATGATATATTTTTGATAAACCCAAGAATGACTGAAAGAGCCTCTGACCAAGCGGTGACAAGTTTCACCTTGGATTGGCAGGGAAACTAAATAGAAATAG
Source organism: Ibidorhyncha struthersii (assembly GCA_013398815.1). NCBI lineage: Eukaryota > Metazoa > Chordata > Aves > Charadriiformes > Charadriidae > Ibidorhyncha > Ibidorhyncha struthersii. Next base: position 955,335 of record VZSZ01000057.1, on the reverse strand, counting down.
GTCTGGGGTTACTGTTTTGATATTTCAAAAGGGCAATCACTGACAAAGCAAGGGAAGTGATCAGCAGAGCTGCCTGGGTGAGGAGCTCGGTGCTTGAACAAAGTGAGTCTGAGCTTACTTCAGGTCAGAGGATGTAATACTAGTAGGAATCTTTCTCCAAATAAGATGAAAATTTGTCAAGAAGGGGCTAGAAAGCAAATAAAATAAAAAGCCCCTTGGAAAGACTAACTACAGCTTAGGTAGAGAAGAAGTAGAGAAAAGGAATGCTCTATCTTACGCATCAAATACAGAGATACTGAAAATAGCAGAAAATTGAGCTGCATAAGACTTAGTAAAGGAAATTAAGCCAAATACAAATGGTTCTTCATCCTCTTTATATACATTTGTGCATGTGTCTACTTATATATGTGCGTATACATGTACACATTCAAACATATATTTATAAAGAGAACAGGTTAAGAATTCGTATTTGCTGAACAGTAAAAATGGAATACAGACTAAATATAATATAAATAGGAATGAAAAGAGAGAATATTTGTCCTCATTTAATATTTCAATAATTATGAGGAAAAAGGAAACATGGGAAGCCGGAATAAGGGCATGGGAGATGTAAATTATGAGAATACAAGCAAAGTTTTTAGTGTGTTCAACTGGGTCAGAACCAATTCATGAATACTGGAGAATCTGGAAAAAAAATGGGGTTTTTTTAGAAAGCAATATACTTGGGAGTAGTGCCATTTGATTTGGAAATAATAAAAATATTAACTGTGTTTCAAAGAGGAAAAAAAGAGTCCCAGCAGCTGCAGGGCCAATAAATATGACCTGAATGCCATGCAGTGTTTTAGAACAGATTTTAAAGGAACTGGTAATCAAAACCGTAGGGGTATAAAACGTGTTCCTTTATGAAAGCAAATGTACATGGAAGAGGTTGCTTGATTTAATTTATTAGTGCCTAAAGGAGCCTTAAAAGGGGCTATGTTGAAGTATTAGGGAAGGTTGCAGTTTATTTTATTTCAGCTCTTGATAACACCTGAGCCATCCCTCCTTCTTCAGGGCTCCACTTTCAAAAGGTTTGAGCAAACCTATTTTAGCCTGAGCTTGTAGCTGACTTGTGATTGTGTGCACACCCGGTTACCATGGTTCAGCTGATGCAAGGTAACTTGTTAACTGGGGTAACCCGATCAGGTTTCCTCACCTCCTGACATGACAATGTTTGATGCTTTTGTTTTCCTAGTCTATTAGCTTATACAGAGCAGTATTTGGAATACGATCCTTTTCTTGTGCCCCCTGATCCCTCAAACCCTTGGATATCAGATGACACCACTTTCTGGGAGCTGGAGGCAAGGTATATAATTTTATTTCTTCTCTTGGGGTAAGGGGGTATAACAGGTGTTTCTTGAAATGTGAAGATTTTGGACAGAGGTATTGCAGGAAAATACTGAGGCAGAAGGGCAATGCAGTATCCTTTTGGTCTTTCCAGATTTACAGTTTTGTAAGGTGGGAAGAGCTATGGATTAACAAATCTGTGTAAAAAGTTACAGTAACCAGTTTCCAGGGTTCCACTTTGGGGAAAAAATGCACCTTTTAAAATCTGATAACATTTCCTAGATGGAAGTCCTTATTTTTCTCTCTAAATGCATGCGTATTACCTTTATCCTGTGTAAGTACTAGCAACCTGGTTGCTCATCTCTGAATATTGCACAGATATAAGCAATCTGGAAGGTGAAAAATCTGTGGTTGAACTTTAGGACTTAGTCTAAATTATGAACACAGAATATTAGAATACTGAAATATTGCTGATTGGGGGTTCTGGTTTTTTTCTTCTGTAGCAAAGAGCCAGGACAGCAGAGGGTGAAACGATGGGGGTTTGGCATGGATGAAGCTTTGAAGGACCCTGTGGGAAGAGAGCAGTTTCTCAAATTCCTGGAGTCAGAATTCAGTTCAGAAAATTTAAGGTAAATGAGAGGGATTTTATTTTGTAATAGTTCGTAAGACACATTGTTTTTTTTTTCATCTGATACCTTTTAATTTTGTGACCCCTTCAAAATTTTTCCTGCATCTTACCTTTCAGAATCCATTCATGCAGATTGCTGCCTGCTCCCATACTCAGGCTGAGGGATGGATTGTTATAGTTAGAAGAGATTCACATGCAGCATATTTTCCCATTCATGACCAACTTTTTGTCAAACTACCCATGTAAGAGCTTTTCTCTCAGCTTATTTTATTAAACAGGTTTGAAACATTGACCTGTTCAAAGCCTGTTCATTATCTTTTATTAAGTCAAATATTATGAGAATGTTAAAATTTTTTAAAATTGAGAATTTATTGAAAAATAAATAAAGGATTTAAATGTAAATTTCACAGACTTTCACTGTTGGTCAGGTTTCGGGGATCGTTGGTCTTTTGAAAATCTTCACTAAGATTCTGGTACTTGTGGATCTGACACAGCAGTAGTATGACACCTAGCTCTCAAATGCCACACTAATTGCAAAATGGAAAGGTGCTGCTAGTGTATGGAGCTTAAATATTTTTTTTTAAAAAGTATATATACAGAATTACTTTGAAGTGAGGGAGAACAACTATCTCATTTTTAAAAAATGATAGTTCGTCCATTGGCTGGTATCATTTGGTTGTCACTGTTCTAAGGAATATTTTGGTAAGAGTTATTTCAGAAGGATTAATAACAGCCTTTTTATAGATAAGTCAAACTCTACATAGTACAAAAGCATGTACAACATATTTTTCTCTTTATTCCACCTTCTTCTCAGATGTCATCTGTATCACTTGGCATTCGCCAGTAGCATAAGGAGTATAAAATCCTATTTGCACACATTGCAGAACTCAGAAAAATCCTAAACTGTTTTTTTTTCTATGCCAGTTCTCACTCTGAATTGGTGCAGCATAGACATTCATATGAGAGCTACATTTATGTAGCATCTTAAAAGGGGCACTTAGCATTTTGTGGTGTTGATTCATAAATGCTGAGTAATTGCACAGACCTCCTTGTTGTTAATTGTCAGCAGAATAATTGAAGGTGGACTTTTCTAAATTGCTGACCACGTTCATGTTCAAGCACTGAATTTTGCATCACAAATATATATTAGATACTCTAGGTCTTAGGATATTTTCCAACTGATTTTTTTGCTATTACCCCATGGAAATATGGCCTGACCTGAATGTGTATGTTGATAACTTCATTAGTGACAGACACAGATATATTTTTTTTAATTAAAAGATCCAAGTGGTAAAATGAAATTTAAAAAAACAGAATAATATCAAGAAAAAGAAAGTTGTGGTTTTTTTTATTTAAAGAGCATCCAGGTAATTCCTTATGCAGAACAGCTGTTCAAACATGAACCTGTCCAGCGCAGTGTGTGCTGCAGCTTCTACGCTTTCTGTGATTAATTTGTCTCTCTGCCAACTAGGCTGTTACCCGCATAATCCCTAGCAATTTCTTCTAATCCTATTTACAATGCTAACCACAGGCAAACTGCAAGTGACCGATCCAAAAAAATTCCCTGGAGAAATTTGTTCAGAGCTGATTCCTTGACATGCCATCTACTCTTCTCTCTCTCTAGATTCTTATATCGCCATTATAAAATATAATATCTGAGCAACAGTGAATATGAGCTTAAAGGCTGTGGCTGGGAAGGATCAGGCAGGGAATCAAACTTGCACTGAAAAGACAGCTGGGACCCTGGATTCAAGCGACCAAGTGCAGTACACAGATTACAGCAGGGGACAGCAGACACTAGAGAGAGATTCAGTATTAGTTGATTTAGAAGTCTTATAATTCGCTTTGGTGAAAGAAATGGCAAAAATGTGAAATGATAATCTACCAGATACACTGTTTCTGTTCAAGTCTGATTATCTTGTGTAGCTAAAAGTCCCAGTGTTAGTGTTTCATTAACTTGGACTGAGAGTATCTAAGCTGGCTCAGAATCTCATTCCTAGTGGATATAGATCCTGTCTTAAACAGGACAGGGATGAACAAATGAGCTTGTGAGTTAAAACTTAAGAACTGTGCAATGATTAGGAATGGAACTAAGTTTCACCTTATTACTTTGTATCTCTGTGCTTTCTTCCTTTGCCTGTAAAGTGGGATTAATAGTATGTCACTCTCTAAAGGGGTGCCGTAGAGCATAGCAAAGGAATAAAATCGTCTAAGCAGTTCTGTCGGTGCGGTAGCTTCATTACAGTGTGACTGAAGTTTGCGAACACCCAGGTTGGATTCTGCGTTCACCTAATGCAGGCTATGACTTGTAACCTCTTGTCACCATGCAGATTTTTTGGAGGGATTGGTTTGCATGCGGCTCCGTATGCAGAACAAATAGCTAAAGTAACATATGATTTGGATAATAGATTTATAAAATCCCCACTGCCAGTTACAAAAATGGTGACCATTGTTTAAAATTCACAAGACTTAAGTTTGATCATATTCCAATAGTACTAAGCTTGGTCAGAAGGCTGACCAAGCACTGAAAATGCACTTTCAAAGAGAGCGAGACAGTGAAATGAATCTTGCTGCAATGTGGCACTTGGAGACCTAATTCTTTCGTCTCTGTGGAAAATCCTTATTCTTCTCCATACACTTCCTTTGTCTGTAGCGCTGCAGAATTCTTTGGATGGTTAATATTCATACGCTGACTGTACATTTGCTCCCAAGTGGCTGTTTTGTAGGAATTGCAGGCTGTAAAGATCTAAATGGTTTCAGGCCCGCCAATGTGAAAGCCTGTCCAAGTCATCATGCAGTATTGCAGTAGGTGTGATCTCCGAGGCAGTGCAAAGACTGCAAAAGCCTCCTGGGTTAGTGAAGGGAGAGTTGTGACAGGACATCATCCATGACACACAGAAGGAAAAGCTGCTGGACCCCTTGCCCCTTCCTTTGATCGTAATTTATTAGCTTACACAATGTATGCATCAACAGCGAAAAGGGGCTTTGAGTTCCGGTTGTCCAGGAAAAAAAGAGAGGGACTGAGGAGTTAGCTAAATTTAGATGTTTTCTCTCAATAAATTTTCTCTGACCATCCCCCTGGAAGCTGAGATTTTGTGAGGTGTTTATTTTGGACTCATCCATTTAAGTTGTAGAAATGTTCTTTACTGGAGATAAAGGCTTCAATTATGTCCTGTAGAAAAGAAAAACAAAACCGCATGTATACACTACTAAAAATTTGCAGTGTTACCTACAAACCATTTCAGTCATAGTGCTTAATTTTGTGTTTAACTTACCTCAGTGATCCCAGTTATTCTTTTAATAACACCACAACAGTGCTGTTACTAGAGAAGAGGGAGAATGGTGCAAGAGATTAAGTTTTCTTTTTTACGCAGCCTGTTTCACTTTCACTCTTTTGCTCTATATTACTGATCGCCACTCTTGATTACTTTAACTGCAAGACACTTCTGTCTTCACTGGTGGTGGAGGAGAGAGTTCTGCATGTTACAAAGTATGAAGGTTGATTAACTGTCCTGGATGTCTGTCCTGCAAGTCTGAACAGAAGTGTTGGTAACGACACTTTCCCACACAGTATGGGCACTGGTAATGTTTATCCTTCACAGTGCTGATTATGAGACCCTTTTTTGGGTGCTACTAACTTGACCAAAAATTTAAGCCTCAAGGCTGAAATTGCCTGTGGTTTAATTCTTATTTAGACTCAAGCTTAAACTCCAAGTCCCAGCAATGTTGCCATTTCTGCAGATTAGATGAGAAGGAACTAGTTGTAAGATTTAATGGTTTTCTCTGTCATTTTCTTGAAGACCTTCAGCACTACTATGTTTTGAAGCTTAAAGTTGTACTTGGCAAGAAGGTGAACTTTGCAATCAAAGAGTAGTCTTTGCTGCCCCTAGAAAAATGGTAGCTGATCTTCTCCATGGTTTGTTAAGGTTTTGGTTTGCTTATGCTGAAAATGCTGAAAGGTCCTCCGCCCTGTTGTGGAACATGCACTGGGTGCAAAGCTAACGTAATTCCCACTTCACTGGCTCCACACTCTGCCTAAACCTCACACGTTTTGTGGAGAATCACTGCAGCTTTTCTCTCGCTCTGTGTTCCGATGTGCTAAATTTAACTGATTGGCTTGATCTGGGATCTGCTGATGACTGCATCTGACATTTAGGTCAGTTCATGGGACAGAAGCTGTGTTGCAGCTGCGCTATTTATCTGGCAAGGCCACCCTCGCTTTGAAGGTAATCCAGCTGGAGGACATAATCCCCAGATGTCTTGCAACATGTGTCCTACAATGTCATGTGGCTGGATGTATGACTACCATGCTATACACTCACTCAACTACAGGTCTGGTGTGTGACCCAGCGTGTGGCAGCCCAAATGCTGGGACAGAAAACAGCAGTGTGGCTTACACCAGCTACTCTGTTCAAGTGGTACTGAGCATTTTCTAGAAAGGATCTCCATGGCAAAAGCAAACCACCACCAACAGGAGATACAGTTTCATCCAAGGGCAGAGAGACAGAACTCTAGTTCCTTCTACGAAGTAGCACTAAGTTTGTGTAGATCGTTGTCCCAAAAATGCAGTTGTGTTCCCTTTCTCCCCTTTCCTGCCCTTGCACGTATTTACTGTTGTGCACTTTGTACTGTTTGCTACAGGAGTCTTCTCTTGCTCTGGTCACTGCTCATGAGGCAGAGAGCTGTAAAAAGGGACAGGGAGCTCTTCTGATTTGAGGCCCTGTGCTGAGGTCTTGCAGATTCTATTTCAACTTCATCTGTGCTATTGGTTGCCATGGGATATTTGGAAAAGATATTTTTGAAAATGTAAGAGGTGGCAGCCTTATTTTTGGCATTTCCTAACTTTGCGTGTTTGACTTTAACTCTCAGTGGGAGGAGGGCAAGCATTTTTTCTTGAAAGATCACTAAGTAGATTAAAATGTTAAAATGTGTGTTGGCTGTGAAGTAAGCACCCTAGACATAACACACCGCAGAAATCAGCATTTTCTTCCCACTTTTACAGAAGTTTCTATATTTAGAACCTCACATTTTCCGTAGGGTTTTTGAATGCTAATGTCAGAAGAGTAAAATAAAATTAATCTGTTAAAGAGCTGGTGTTCACCCTGTAAGAATGTGTCTATACAACCTGCCTGTTCTATGCTGGAAGCTGAATGTTTCCTCAAAGATGTTAAATTTATCTGCCATCTATTTCCCCATAACTGAGTATAACCTACTATATGGAAACAGTTTACTTGCAAAAGAAAATAGCATCCTAAGGCATGTTTGTGGGGACTTCCAGAAGTATTGGCAGTGATATATAATGGAACAAACAAGAATGTGACAGCTTTGAGCTAGATCCTCAGGATGTCTGCAGGGTGATAGAAAATGTGTGTTTACAAAGAACATCCTTCCCTTTCATTTTTCTATTCCTTACCTGACTTCGATACACATGAGTAATCAGTCAGTCCCAGAAGATGCATTTGAAGGGGTTAGCACCGCAGGATATACACTTTTAAATGCAAATACCGAAAGCAGCTTAAGGAAACCAAAGTAGGTTGCCCAAATTTGACAGAGTGAACTGAATTAGAGTTTGTGAGCTGTGGAGTTTTTAAACTTGAGTTATGAGGTCTCTATTCTTACTGCATTGCCATCAGGCTCTCAGGATACCTCCTCAGGCTCTGTGCAGAGCTATGTTCAATTCACATTGTGGTTCATGGAGATAAGTGATGATAACAGAATCTTTGAAACTGAGGTTCTTCTGTTGGCACAGACTCCCTTGGTGACCTTGGAGAAACCACTGTACATTATTACGTTATTAATATATTTGCAAAACTGGGACAGTATTACTTCTCTGTCTCTTGGAGAATCTTAAGGGATTAATAGACAGAAAGATTGTGCTTAGATACTGTGGAAACTGAAGGTGTAGAAATACATAAAATAGTCATCTCAGCAGAGTGAAGCTGACCATAGCGGCTTGTGTGCGATGAGTGCGGGCCTCTTCCATCTGTGCTACGGAGGAGTGCGTATTTAACAAAGTCAAACTTTAGCTGAGCTCTCAGGGTGGGGGGAACTAAGTGGTCTGCACCACATCTGAGCATGGGATCCTAGCTGAATTTAGAATTAGTTTGAGTACTGAGAGAGCCTGGACACTCATTAAAAAAATAACAATAAAACAATCATAATAGCAAGTGAAACGTGATGATCAAAGCTTATAGCTAGCTAGCTGTGATCACAAAGTGCTCAAGACCTTTCTAGTGATGCTGCTGCAGACTGAGTGAGAAGGGCACAATGAATTGGCCTGCACTGTGTGCGGCTGCCAGATGTTGGTTTGCTCAGCAGCAGAAAAGAAGAGAGAATGGGTACTTCCATTCAGCATCTTAGTAAAAATATGCATAGAAATGCAATGCTGAAGAAAGAAATTAAATTATAGCGAGCAAAACAAATGCTTTTCAAGTTTATGCATGATTTGTGGAGTAACAGTAACAAAATTACACTTACAGAGCTTATAGTTTAGCAGGACTCAGAGAGATTAATGTCGATAGCAAGACCGTAAGTTCTTATTAGCTTTAGAAGGAATGTCAAAAAGCAATATATAAGGGATATAAGCCCTTGTGGTTCAGGTGAAATGAAATTTCAGTTTAATTCCAGTTAAATGGAAACCTTCCCGTAAGCAAGTTACACATACATAAGTAATGAAGGATTTCCCACCCGTCCCATGAAGATGCTTGTAATAATTTCTTCTTAAGGTGGACTGACTGTCTGAGACAGTGTACCAGAATGCTGATCCCAACATAAAATCAGATTTTTCTTATTTTATCATGTTTTAGATGAAAACTTCAGGTACTTCATTATTTTTAAGAGCAGAGTGGGAGCACTTGGTTAATGATTATACTGAATTAGAAATCAAGATGCTATATTGTGCCATAGGTTCTGGTTAGCAGTAGAAGACCTGAAGAAGAGGCCTATCCGTGAAGTTCCTGCTCGCGTCCAAGAAATCTGGCAAGAATTTCTTGCTCCAGGTGCACCCAGCGCTATCAATCTAGATTCAAAAAGCTATGACAAAACCACGCAGAATGTAAAGGACCCTGGAAGATACACATTTGAAGATGCTCAGGTCGGTTTGCAATCCTATTTAGGGACATTTGAAATAGAATATTGACTAGTGAAATCTATATACAAAAAAATAAGATATATTTGGGAATTGAATGGTAATGCTCTGTTTCCTAAAGCGCCATTTTGGCAACGCAAATAGATAACATTCTTTCTTTCATGAGATCTATGAATTACTAAAGATCTTCAAGAAACTTCTGTGCCTGGTATGGAGTCTTCAAGTGGACTTCAAATAGAGCAAAGCATATAATACAGTGAAAATTATATTTTCATGTTCCGGTTTTCTTAATTGTCTTATTCAGCTACATTAAGAGAAAAGCTTCCCCTTCACACACACTGATTTCTAGTTCTCAAGGTCTGTCTCTGAAAAACATTCCTTGATACAGGCTCAATGTCTGTTCTCTCAATACATGTCCAAAATTGTTGTTATAATTTAGAGGAGTCATAGGTTCCCATTATGAAGAGACTATGACCCATGCAAGAAATAACATTTTTTAACAGCTTATGCAGAAGTATTGTATTTCACGGATGTTGTATATTCTATACCTTATTAAACATTGGGCAAAAATCCTAAAGATCTGCTCTTCAATAATCAGTATTACAGCAGTAAAGAACAGTCTGTAAATGTCTTATTTGGCTTCTGGGGGTCTGGTTTAGTCACCATTTGAATACCATCATCAAAAGGTACTTTTGACCAGAGCTAGATTTGTGACAATATTTGTATTTTTGAGATTGGAAGTAAAAGTTAACAAAACAGTAAAATACAAATCTTGGTTTTCCTTAGAAGAAAACTCAAGTACTTCTGTACTAAATATGACACTTCATGTGACTTATAACTTAATATTTCATCTTTGCAGACTCCTGAGAAAAGCAATAGAAAAGAATTGGATTCACAGTAAAAGTAGTAGAATTGGTACCATCCTCTCTTTTTCATCAGCAGCCCAGTGATGAAAATTTAATTATTAATGCAAAGTGAAATGGTGTCAAAAGGAGAGATTGAGATCATATCCCTGCAGAATTTCCTACAGCTTGATTATTAGGTCATCATCTAGGGAGTCAGGAGATGCTGTTGCAAGTTCCACAAAGGAGAGAAGGGAATTAAATCAGGGCTTTCTACTTTTTGGGAAAGTGCCTTTGCCCTAAATAGGAGGGGGAATAGTTCTACCACCTTTTCATTTTGCTATTATGAGACTAGCAACCTATGATGCAACAATAAACTTTTCATTAAACCCTATATCATACCCGTTGTTTTGAAGTACTCTGCATTCAGCCAAACACACAGTTTTTGCTTGAATCTGCTGAGCCTCCGGAGATATAGGAATGCAGCATATAGCAAAGACATAAGTTACAGATATAAGCAATCTAGCAAGATTAAAAGTTTAAAAAAGAAGTCTTTGTAGTTGAGTCCATAAAGGACAATTAAATTCCTTGCCAGTATCCAATTTTTTTTTTTTTTTTTTTTTTTAATGTGTAAAATTTCAACACCATTTTACTTCCAGGTCTCTCTTATCTTTTTTGTTTTCCTTCCTTTATGGAAGATGTGGAGTATTCAGTCTTTATGCAAGAAGGACTTTTCCTCCTGTCAGACATCTGCTTGTTTGATCCAGTTCAGCATACAACTTGAACCTGGAAGCCTCTCTTTCTCAGTGAAAAGGGGGCAAACTGTACCTTCCGTGTTCGGACTTGAAGCTTTAGGACCTTTACAGAGTTCTGCACCTGAAGTGGCAGGGTTTTTTCCAGAGTAGGGCTCTGCCTCTGCAACAGGCTCTTTATGGCCTGCCAGTTGGGAAAGAGACCACTTATAAGTCATTCTGGCAGTCAGCAGGTCATGGAATTGTGGTTAAAAATGTTTTGAAAAGCATTTCTGGACTTGATGGCAGCATGGAACTCCATGTCAAATGAAAGCGATACATAAGTAAAAATAGATCGACTGTGCTAAATAACACCCAGCCTCAATTCCTAACTAATGTGTACATTAACAATACTAATACAGCCTAATTTAGTCTTGCTTTAACAGGTTGGTTTTTGCAGAGAAATAATATTTTAATGCCCATCACCATTGATATGCACAACGGAAGCACAGTCCTTTCTGCTCACTGTTGGCTGCACTGGCTGCTTTTGTAGAAACTGAGTGGAATAAAAGCTCCCCAAATGAAGCAGTCTAAGTTCTGAATATATAACAGAATTTCTCTGCTTAGTGCAATAAATGCAACAAAAGGCACTTAGAATAATTTCTAGAGTTTCTAATACAACAAACTTAAAAATCAGCTTTAATTTTACCTTGCCATAATTTTCAAGCATGGTGGTTTGTTGTTTTTTTTCTCTTCACTAGTTTTATGCAGTAGCAAGCTGAGAAACAGCATTTACTTTACAGTTTCTTTGCTGTTTCCCAGTTGCTGTGCTACAAGTTTACTACAGTAAAAGGTAGGGTTTGAGTAGAAAATAAAACAAAAATAGCTAACACAATTCAGTGGATTTGTTAATTTTTTTTTTTCTTAGGAGTATTTCCTATTCCGATTGCTTTTTCTACAAATCTCTTTCCTAACGTTATAACTAGAACTAGAATTATAAAGTGTCCCACATCATAAATTTTTAGTTTTTCATATTTTACAGAAATAAGAATGCTCCAAAAAGAAAAGTGCTATAAATGGCTTGTGTCATTTGTTTTCTGGATAAGGGTTTCCAAATTTTCATATGCCTCTGAAGAATAAATATCTTGGAAATTAGATTAGCCTGGAATTGTTTTTCAATTTGCATACGTATTTTCCTTTTTGTATTGTCAGCTGGAGAGCAGACTAAACATCTGTCAAAGGATGTTTTCAAGAGTAGCCAGGGGATATCCTCCCTAACTCAAGCACTTATTTGTGGTGCTGAAGCAGAAACCTAGTACCTTTTCCCAGCCTATGAAGTCAGAAAACCATCTCCCAAAACTAATTCAGAAATATGATGAGGAAGGACCCACAGCTCCTGATTTAGTCACTTAGCTAAACTGACAAATGTAAGGGAGGTTTGAAACTGGGCTTTAAGCTAAGACTCAGCTGTAAATTCTTAGAAAAATAATTCCGTAGTGGAAATAGGGACAATAAATTAAGGGAAGGTGTGTTGTGTTACAGAACAACATAGGTGGGCTTTTGGCTTTAAGAATAGAGAGCAATTCTGCCTTAGCTTCAGAACTGCAACCTGCTATCCCGTAAGACTCCCTATTTAAAATAGTGCTAGATGGTATACATTCCCCAACTGAAACATATACAACTGCCTCCCATTTTACGTGTATCTTTTGTGGGAGTAACAGCTCCTTCTTTCCCTTTCAGGAGCACATTTACAAACTGATGAAAAGTGATTCTTATCCTCGTTTTATACGATCCAGTGCCTACCAGGAGCTGCTACAGGCCAAGAAAAAGGTATTGGTCCATCTTGCCTTTGTCTTGCCACTGTGCAAAGCGGTGGTTATGTTTGCAACAATACTCAGTCTTCTCTCCCCTGTGCCAGTGCAACTGGATATCTGGTAGGTGACCAGCTTGGCGTGTTTGGAGGGTCACATACACACAGGAGTTCAATATACATATATGTGTATATATCCTGCATGCGGGCATGTTTCAATAAGTTAATCTAGCAAAACTTATTTTTATTTTTACATCCCATATTGTACTGTTTTCTCTGTTATGAAGCACCTTAAATTGCAAAGTGCTTTACAAATACATTAAAAAAATAAAATAAAATCCCAGAAGAATAGTCTTTCATGTTTGCAAGTTTGCTTATGTAATAATTGTTGTTCTCTTTATTCCACCTATAAAAGCTACAGAATGTGTTGAGAAACAATCTTATTCATATGAATAACTTCTAATTTCAGCTATAAATATTGGGGCTTCCTAATTTTGTTTCTTTCCCTATTATTACATGAATAGTTTTGAGTAGGCTAGGAATCTGACTTGAAAGACTGATCATGTCACACTTCGGCAAACAGAGGCTCATATCTTGGTATGTAATGTTTGCTTAGAAAAGACCAGATTATGGAATGAGTGCTGAATAGACACAGCCCAGAGTATGTGGAGCAGCTTGTGCAATGCAGATTTCTATAATGATAAGTAATTTTGTTAGTGGGCTCTAAATAGTAACCACCTAGAATCAGCTGGGAGCCCTGTGCCTTGCAAAATCAGGGCCCTGATTGTTACCGGAACAAGGTAGTTACACAGCATTCTATTGTTTATAATGACAACCTAGAATTATATGAAAGTACTGTGTGATTTTGTTTTTTGTTCAAACATTGATTCTGAAGATCCAATATAGAGAGAGATGTTGAAAATACCAGAAAGCTACAACTGTCCGTGTGAAGTCCTTAAGTTTGTGAATGTCAGTTCATTAACACAAGATGTGCACTTCATTATTTCCTTTTATTTTCTTTTAAATCAAACCAGTTCAATCCCCATGAAAAATTATTTTTGTCGAATACTACATCTGCTTTGCCCATCCCCTATTTTGCAGAGTCCCATTACAGCTTCATACCTGTGTTTGCTTCCTGATTTATACAAACTTTGTTTTGCAGCCCATTGTTTCATCAATCCTTCTTTTCTGCTCCATTTTTTCTTGCTTTTCTTTTTCCCCTCCTTTTTCTTTTTGTTTCTTTTTTTTTTATTTTATTTTAAATTTAAGTTGGAAAACACTCTGGATCGTCGAACATCTTTTGAGAAATTCACACGCAATGTGGTAAGTTTGTTGCCTCGGAAGACTAGTAAACCTGATGGGACATCCTTCTCCCCTCCCCTTCGCTGATCCCTACTTTCCCTTTTTGCTTCTCTAACCTGACAGTTAAAAGTATATTCATCACGGTTTGTGAATTTTCCTAGGAATGACAGCTTTATAATCTGCTTTCATTACAACCCCTCCTCCCTAGTCCCTTTCCCACTGACCTCAATAGTCACAAATGGAGGAATGAATCTTTGGGAGCCATGCTTTTTGCATTAGGAAGCATGAAATTATTCACACTTTTTTTCTTTCAATTGTAGTAAAGAATCTGTGAAAACCTGGTTGATGTTGTTCCTTTTTCTGCTGCCTCCCAAAATACTAAGTCTAACAGTTTGAATACATTGGATTTCCTTCCTGACTCCTTTTTATTTTACTACAAAATGAGTTTGTCCCTTTTTTTTTTAATTGGGCACAAGGAAAAATAAACAATAATAATTTCCCCATCTTCCTTAATGTCTAGCAGAGCTTCTTCAGGACTAAAGAATTCGTGCTGGTGATGTGCAAGGGTTTGATTGGGATTTCATTTTGATAACGAACTGCGAGAGCTGATTTTTTTTTTTAATACATAATCTTCAAAAGCTGTTTCATGAAGGTAAAAAAATGAAGGCTGGTAAATTTGCTGTGGGCATTCTCTTGCCACTTGCCAAAAGATCCACTGATTTCCTGATATGTGGGATGCTTTTTACTTATCCGGTTTCTTTGGATTTTTTTTTTAACATTGTGAAAGTTCAAACTAAAGCATTCAACGCATTTATTTTTGTAGGGCAGAAACATCCCTATTTTCCCATGCCATAAAAACTGTACACCAACACTGAGGGCGAGCACTAACCTGTTATGAAAAGAGGTAGAAAGATCTTGGATTATACTCAAGTTTGTCTGCATTGTCTGTTGAATTGTGCAGGTGACGCTGCTGTGTGTGCGTGTGCGTCCGTGGCTTTTTCTGTGACCTGGTTAGTGGAGCTGTGTGCGTTGAAATGAAAAATATGAGAGCTTTCAGCAAAGATCATGGTTTTTGTTTTTTAGTTTCTAGGGAAGGAGCAGCAGTTCTCAGAAACTGCCTCCCATATAATGAAGCTCAAGAGTATTTCCTCAAGTACTTAAAATATGCGTTCTAGTAATCAAAAAAAGAAACACAGTGAAAGAAAAAAAGTCTTGTAAGGCTGTGGGAATATCTCCCATGTTAAAACAAAACTGTAATTCTTTAACTGCTTTCTTATAGGTAAAGGCTTCCTGTAATATGCTTTGAATCCACTGTAATCAGGAAGAAATTTGGATTCAATGGGGCAAAGTCAGTAAAGGACACTAAAAAGTAAATAAACAGCCACAAAGGAAACTCTCCCAACGTTTGAAACAAAAACCCCTATATTTTGCATGGTGGTGTTGCCATAGCATGTTGCAGTGTGATTTGTGTGCTGTCTAAGCAGGTTGATCTATAAAACAATGTTGTACGTGATAATATTATACTTTATAATTACATGGAGGTGTTTAATATGAAGTTCAATATTAATAAACAAGCCTGTGTTAAAAGTGTAATGTAGAAAGTAAGTAGTATATCTGGGACCTCTGAGAGCCAGGCTTTTTCCCACTCACAGAGCCTGGCAAGCTGCAATAACTATGTTTATTCAGGGGAGGTTAAACAGCCCACAGATCAGGAATTGGTTATGGTAAAGAGTACGTAAACAGCTGGCTATAGGAAAACAGAAAATAAGAAATAGCAAGCTGCAGACAGATGTGAGGAGAATACAGCACAAAAAGGGAAAACGGGAAGACAGACTAGGAGGCACTAAGACGACTCTCTGATAATCCTGCTTAAACCAGCAGTTCTGTGCACAGACACTGGAGCATTATGCCCTGCAGGTGTGCCCGATTTTCATCATGCTAATCTCAGGGCAGACGTACCAGAATAGCAGGATGCCAGAGGTGCAAGGCAGGACAAACAAACCAGATGTGAGCTAGAAATGGGAACGAGGATTTCAAGATGTGAAGTGTTAGTACTTCTTCAGTAGAAGAAGATGATTCTTTTTTTCATGGAGCAAGCTATAAAATAAAAACTGTGGTTTTGCTTTTCCTCAAACTACTACCTGTGAATCCGGGTGGAGTCTGTCAAGTCAGGCCAGGTATGAAAGTAAAACATGTCACTGTTAGATCTATATTCTCTATTAGATCGGCAGCTCTGAGGCTTGCAAATATATCCAGAATGTTAGGATGCTCAGTTGCAAACCTTTTCTCCAAGATGACTGCATTCACATCGCCCACTGCCCCAGGACCCTTTGCCCCCAGGCATCCTTGTTCTTCCATTCTTGTTTTCGATTATAACGAGTTTATAATGTGTAATTGTCTACCTTGGTGCAGTGGTTCCAAACAGCAGTGATGAGGGAAACGTTTCTCAGAATATCCTACGGTGTACTGATTAACTTGTTCAACTGTGAAGTGAGGGACTATAGTATAAATCTGTTCTTCTGATTAATACAGAAAATAGGTGTGAAACAGGTCTTCTACAACCTGGATAAGTGCTGTCATCTCTGAATGATTTAGTAAGATGAAAATTATAGTTTCTCTTCTCCTCTGATGGTTTAGAAAATTTGGACTAATTTCACTTATATCAAAGTGCGTTTGTATTGAACTAAACTAGACCCCAATTTTTTCCATTTGAAGTGTTTTTAAAAACCCAGTAACCTTGGCTGTGTCTAGGGACTGAACCTGAGAAGACAGCCTTGTAATTCATAACCTGATTTGATAAGACAGAGACTATAAGAGCTTCCTGATCAGTGATGATTGAAAGTGGGTTATACTTGCTCCAGAAAGCATTTGTTAAATTAGGAAGTTTAGAAACTTTGTAAGGGCAAACGCTTTCTACTATTCCTTGAATTAAGTGGAAATAACTTAATATAATGAGTCATTATTCTAGTCCAATGGGGGAAAAATAAAAGCGGAGCTATATACACTAAAAAATCCTCTAGGCTCAGCTCTGCATTTCTTTGACATTGGAGACTTTTCTTTCCAGAAAACTTTCAATAAGTTGGTGCACTTTATGAAAGCCCTAAATGTTCAGCTTAAAAACTTTGGCTATTTAGCTTGCTCTGTGGATTTTATAGCGCAAAATTGCTAATGCCTTTAGCAGTCCACAACAGACAATATGAATAGTGTTAGAAACATGTATTCACGTACAATATAGATAAGGTAATAGCAAACTGGCATTTGCTATATGTAGTATTTATTACCAAATATTTTATAGATTGAATCTGAGTAGTAAGCAGCTCTTCTTGGTTTGCCTCACTTATTCACACTCCCAGGTATTGTGTGAAAATATAGAGCACGTACACTTCAGCACTACTGGAATGGTGCCACTGGGTAAGTGCACTGCCTTGGAGTAACACCAGCAACCACAAGTGTCACAGCTCTGACTCAGAGGCACGGGGAGCAGTGACAGTGTGTGCTCTGTGCTCCCCCCTGGCCAGCTCAGCCCCTCAGGTTTCTCTTGGGGAAAAATTAAGGTCTGTCACCTGCAGCTCCCCAGGGAAGTGACTAGGGAAGCTAAAGGCGTAAGTCAGGAAGCAGGAGAATCTCATTGCTTGCCACAGTAGTAAAGAGAGGGAAACCAGCTGTTTCTGTGGCATTTAAAAACTGAAATTCTTTTGAGGAATTTACATGGGAAAAAATATATTAAAAAAAAATCAGGATAATTCCTCTATCTCACATACTAACGTCTACATTACAGAGAAAAAAATATGCACAGTGAATATGCACTGATAACATTGATGTCAACAAAGAGGTCCTTTAAGGAAAACTGAAACGAAGAGATCTCATTTACAGGGCAGTGGGCTAATTTCATTTCCAACCCGTGCAAATTTTCTTGTCCCGCCAGGAACTGGGTTAGCAGGGCAAGAAGGTGCAGTCTGCCTCCTCAGAGCTGTCTAGGGGGAGACACTCTATCATCGCATGTTGGTGTCATGGCTTCAGACACCACCATCAGTGTTAGAGTTTCATCCATTGCTGCCCAGTTATAGAGAAGGCAAATAACTGTGCTTGTTGCAAGTTTGTGATGTTTTATGGAATTACAGCCAGTACAAAACAGACCAAACTGAGTTCATATATTAAATTAGAGAGCCATCAGATGATAATTATCTTCACTCGTAACCTTATAAACAAGACCCCCTTTAATAACCCTGAGTTTAAAATCATTACACCTTACATTACCCATACTCTTTCCAGCTGTTTCTCCCACTTAGCTGGAAGAACTTGCTTACCAGTGTCCTTTGATATTTTTCCCCTCCAAACCAGTAATATCAGACCATTTCATGAATGAGTTGTGAAATGTGAAGGCCATTGAACACGGCACATTTTCACAGAGGCTCAGTCCAACGTCTTAACATGACATAGCAAATGATGGTCTAGAGATAGAAATTAAAACTCATAAAAATAGCTTACTCAGTTCTTATCAGTGGGGCATAGACTTTCCAGATACTTAAATCAGTGTGATCTCTTGTCATGTTAAAATCTGTCCCTTTATCAAGAAACAAGGCAGACAATATATCAATTTCAGCCATTAATCAAGAATATTTTTTTTCTATATGAACAGGTAGAGCTTAAGTACACAAGGCACTACTGTGCCAGACCAGAAGTCCATCTAGCCCTGAAATCCTGCCAAGGGCTGTATTTTTCTTGAGCACAGCATTATGAGTGAGCTTCAGTGCAGTATCAGCTGTGGGATCTCATCTTCAATGTACAGTCACGGAAGAAATGCTAATTAGACTTTTAAATTTACTTAGAGGTTATTCCTAAAATTTAAACCAAAAAGTAGCTAGTCAGAAAAAAAATCACAAAGCTTCTTATTTGACAAATACAAAACAATAGTAAAAATAATAAGTATTTGTAGAAATTAAGGCTTTTTCCTTTTCAGGACAGAGAAGGCTTATTGATGTTTGACTAAAAAGAACTGATGAAATAATTGAAATTTTTGCTTTGGACTAATAACTAGTCCAAAAGTCTAGTTTAAGGATTTTGTTAGGAATGAAGTCCAG
Organism: Ibidorhyncha struthersii; assembly: GCA_013398815.1. Classification (NCBI taxonomy): domain Eukaryota; kingdom Metazoa; phylum Chordata; class Aves; order Charadriiformes; family Charadriidae; genus Ibidorhyncha; species Ibidorhyncha struthersii. Next base: position 936,528 of record VZSZ01000057.1, on the reverse strand, counting down.
GCTAATGAAGAAAATCAAAAAGAGCATCTGTAGGACACGGCAGTGAGGACTGCCCTCCTTGTCCTGTTCTGCAGTGACTGGAGCTAAGCTGTGGCACTCTGTGATGGAAGAGAAGAGCTGAGGAGTAGCACTTGCACAGCCAGGTCCATCTAAGCGAAGAGCCAGCACGTACCGTTCAGGCATTAGGCCAGTGTCTGCCATTTCCCAGCTGACAAATATTTACCTGAGCCTTAAGCTATTTGCAGGAATGAGAACCACAGAGAGGTATAGAAACCTGAGGGGTCAGGCCTAGGGCAAACATACTAAAAATATTTGTCTAGTGCACCAGTGCCTTGGAAAATCTTACATGTTACCTCGCGCTTAGATGGTTATTCAAGTCCAAACTACCCCATCTGCCAAGAGTTTGTAGGTTAATGACAAATGAGAGCAGCTCGTCAGTAAATGTAAAGATTAGTGTGGAAGGAGCAAGAAATCAGGAGTGACACCCGGTTTGGAACGAGCGAAAATAGGAACGCAGTTGCTGAGACGCTGCCTCCCGCCTATGGACCACTTCAGGAAATGGTACAGCCCTAATGAGAAATGAACAGAGAACTGCAAATCCCTGCAACAGGCAGAGGGATTTTCCTGAACATGCAACCACTTAGTGCTGCAGCTGTGCTGCCAGCTCATGCCCCAAATTCAGTAAATGCTAACCTCCTCCCCTTCCTCACATGGCTGAAAGAGAAACACACCTGCACGGGTGGCTGAGAGCAGCGTTCCGTGCTGCTGTGGAAATGGAAGCAGAATCCTGACCCCCTGCGCGGCGCTAAAGCAATTTCCCTGTGCCAGAGGAGCAAGTGATGCCTAATCTTGGAAAGGGACCTACTGTTTCTGCTCCTGTGCCTCTCCAGATGTGCTTCTGTGAGAAGATGATTATACACCGGCTCTGTGTGTAGCGCACTGTGATGTCACTTGGCGGCTTTCTGTGCCGATGCCGGCCGAGCTGCCGGCGTGCTGCAGGTGTATCACACATAAGCAGATGGGGAATGGTGAGATCAAGGAGGGTCAATTCTCACTCTGCATCTCATTTTGCTCACAGTGGGGTTCACGCTGTTTCTCTGTTACGCCCGGTCAGATGCTTGGAATTCTCATTTCTCGTTCTACCAGTCTCGGTCCTGGGGAGTAGCATCTGCTATGGCAATAAAGAAATATGAAAAAGGAGCCCTTGAGGTTGCTTAGCAGAAAGGTAGACAATTAATCCTCTTAAAGGAAAAGACTTGATCTTCCTCTGCCATACATTTCAGCTCCAGCCCCTATATAAATTTTGTATTGATTTCTTGTAAGCCACTTAGGTACTGAGGTTGTTGCTGACTCGTTTTCCAGATAATTTGAGGAGTTAGTGTCATGCTGCATAAATAGGTCAGTCAGCATGTTTGTATTTAGCAGCTCGTAAATCTGCACATGGTTTTGAAATTCCCCCCCTAAATTCTCTAAAAGTACAGTTGGAAAGATATCTCTGTGTTAAACAGTTAATACACTAAAGTAGGGACACAAACACTGAGGCCAATTGATTTTGATGTACTTGCTCACTGCGGCTGCTGTGCTGTCTCCTTGTACTGTGACTCCCTTGTCAGGGTAAGTGTGGGAGTTTCATTTTGGCTCCTGTATTATTAGTAAAATCATTAAATAGTTTCAATTCATATGTCCAAAGTGCACCAATACAACCAGAAGTCCTAATACTGTTTAGAACTTGGCCATATACTTCTAAATGTTAATGGCAAGATTATATTGCAAATATTAAGGGTCTCCTTTTCATTCTTCAGGCAAACATCTACTACTTCTTCCAACTTTTTTTCCAATTGTTCTTTCATCTCATTAGCAAAGGAAACATTTTGCTGTGTGTGATGGCTCATATGCTACACCTCTCAAAACTGGCCTTTTAGATTTAGTTTCCCAAATCAAAATTTGGCTTATGGGAATGCTATTAACATCGTATCTGGAAGAAATAGCTGTGCTCAGCTCTTAAATTATGACCCACAAGGGGTGATCCTTACATCAGTCTGTAAACTGAGTGACTGGAAGTCTCCTAGAAGTGATAATTACAAAACCCTACTGTACAGAGCTAAAGTAAAAGTGCACTCTGGAACAAAGTCTGAAAGAAATATTCTGTAAACTGGAAGATCTGAATAAGAAGGTGGGATAATTCTGTATTTGGGGCTGCTCTGGATTCTGTGTATTAAAAGCTTCTTTTCCCAATCAGAGAACTAAGTATGATTCAGAATAAACATGGAAGAAGATCTCTTAAGGAGGGTGTATCTTCTAAGTTGTCACTTTTCCAGCTATAAGATAAATTAGGACTACTAATACCTGGAAAAAGAGCATCCATTGTTGTTGTTGTTCAGACACTTCATGTCTTTAAGAAGTGTAATATTCTCTGAGGCAGGGAGGGGAGGTGGAGGAGAGGAGAGGACCATCCAGAAAAATCCTGTAGGGCTTAGGAGAAAATGTATCCAAAGACCGGCAGTATCCAGGGAGCAAGTGATGTAGAATACAGAAAAAAAATGTCATGACAGGTTACTGTGTCTATAGGGGAAAATTCCAATAATATGTCGAATAAGGTTATACAAGTCAGATTAACTAAGTAGTTGTTTTGGCCTGCTTTTAGGTCAAAACTTCCTAGTTGATGTGATATCACAATTAATTCCTGAGATGCTAGCATTTGGTTACAGTCATCTATGTAAATTCCGGGGAATTTACAACTCCTAAATAATCAGTTGTTACAGATAAGAATGAAAAATTATTTCACAGATCTTATCCCACAACAAGAGCTTGCATGGCTTTCCAGTGTGGTATTGAGCAAATTGTTTTAATAACTAATAGAGACCTCCTGGTTTACTTGTTCCAATTAACTGGTTTATGCAGTTCAGTACTAAAGGGAACTCCTACATATTTACAGAAAGTAGCCAGGCCGGTAGACCTGTGAAATTAAGCACAAATAACTTCATCAAAGGCAAAGATAAGCGTATGCTCAATATTTTCCTAGATTATATATCCAAGGCTGACAATCACGAATCACCTAATGAAACACTTAATTTTGGACATGCTGTTTTAAAGTGTATTCCTGTGCCACACAGCTGTTGAGGCTTTTTTGACTATTTAAAAAGAAAAGATGTCTTAATATAACAGCTTACCAGTTATATTAGAAGAAAACATGATTTAAGGCTCAACAAGCGCCAAGAAGCTGTGGATTTAATGTAGGTAGACAGTGACAGAGTTAAAGCTAGACACAGGGAAGAGAGCGTGCCAGGAAGGGCACTTTCTGTCTTTCGAAGAAGTGAGTATTAATATGGTCAGGTGATATGGTGATCCTGCTGGATGAGCAGTCTAACCCAGCACTGCAGATCATGAGGTCCCTTCAAAATTTTATCACAGGGGAAACATTCATCCTAATTTGTTCAACTTATATTTCAGAGCATGAAGAATAAAATAGTTATTCCTTTGGTGAAGACCCACTCTGATATAGTGCATTTGAGCAAATGCTCGAAACCGACTTGCAGATCCCTGTGAGCATAAATTTAATTGATAATGACAAGAGATACTAAATTGTGTAACTCCACTAAGTTATAATAGAGCAGATGACTTAACAACTCATAGATATGGCAGAATAAGTTCATTTACCATTTACTGCAGAAGATGTAACATCTCCCCATAGTTACAGTATTTCTTGCTGCAGTCTCCTTGAAATCAGTTTGATTTTTCCGAGTTGTGCACTTAAAATGAACAATACAATAAATGTAAGTATTAAATATCTTACTGGAGAGTTAGACAGAGCCACTTGCTATTTAATTTTTTATGATCTATTTATGTTACATTATCAGGGTACGCCTGTGGTATTTTGAGGAGTGCTGTAAGCTTGCTGCGCCAGCTCTGCCTCTGTTGGATCAGAGCCATGGTAGGATGGCCCTAGGAGAGCTAACTCCTTTTATGTGGCCTTAGGAGACCTAATTCCTGTTATGTGGTTTCATGGCTTTTGTCTGGCTCAGATAAAGCTCAAAGCTGCCTGAAATATACCGTGGTGATATACCCTACACCATCCTGTTCACACTGTAGACCTAACTATTACGGGACAGTAATTATACCTTATGGAACCGCATCATTGCAACAGGAGGAACGATGAGGAAAATAACAATGTGGAAATCCAAAGACCTTCAAAGCAGTGCTATGCAGTCACATGTAATATATCTTACTAATGTTCCTTATAAATAGTAAATACGGTCTCAGCAACCCAATAGCTGTGCTCGTGGAAAAGCTGCTTTCCTGCCTATATGCAATCTGCCTCTTACTTTCTTACCCGAACTTTAAAGTAGCTTTTGTCTTCTGTGACAGAGCTACTGCAGTTTGCACGTTCATCTTTGCAGCACAAGGCACTCTCGCTTGTAGTAGCCTTCTTCGAGTTCTGCGTGTCACTGACAGCAAAAACCTCAGCATTAGTTTCTCCTCAGCCAAAACCAACCTCATTCGACAACGGCCTTTAAATTTGCTGGCCCATTCTGTGGAACGCTGCAGCTGGCTGGCAGTGCAGGTGTTTGAGCGTAAGGGCTTCCTGCGGTTTAAGATTTGACAGACTCCAGTTGGTGCCCCTAGTTATTTGACAGTGATATGGCAACACTAAGTGGTTGCTGATGAACAGGTTTGCAGTGATCATGCCTCTGTTTTCTGTTTTTGTTTTTTTGTTTTTATCTTTTCCTCAGGGGAAATCGCTCACATCAAAGAGGTTAACCAGTCTAGTGCAGTCCTACTAAAAGGATCACCTTGTAGCATGGAAGCAGACTCAAATCATTATACATACTTTGTAGCTCACTGATTGCCTGACTCAGAGGACAGTAGAACAAGATGTTGCATGAGCGAGGACCTGACTTGTTTTCTTTTGTGTATACTAAGGCATTACAGACTCCGAGGGACTCTCTAGCCTTTCGATGCCTCCATTTCGAAAACTGTCTGCTCACTTCCTCCTTCATATCAAGCTGGATCTATGTCTTTTTATTTTCTGCAAGCTCAAGTACAGTGAAAAAAAAGCTTCTGCTAGGCACAGTTTATTAAAAAAAATACGTCAATCAAAAACTGGAAGAAATGTAAAAAATGCATATATTAATAAATATACATATGGCATCACATTTATTGCACAATAAATTAGCACAGAAGGTTTCATTTCACTGATGTATTCACATTGAGAAAGAAAGCCTGTGTCTTTGTCTGTTGTCTGTATATTCTCTGTTAATGTTTCTTGCATTTATTTTTATACCATATTTAAAAAAGAACACCTTTTACTCCAGATGTATTAAAGTTGATCCTTTCTCTGTAAATTTGTGTATGTTTATATTGTTGTTTTATCTTTCATTAAAAGATGCAGAATCTCTTTCCTTTGGGAAGTTTGAGATTTTAATATTGAATCTGAAGTTTAGCCAAGAGCAAAATCATCCCCAAAAGTCATACACCTTGCGCTTTCTAAAAAGTGACATGAAATGGCATTTTCTTTCTCTCAGTGACACCTAAACAAGCACACCTTATTGATAATCATTTACTTTTTATTTTCTTTTTGTCAAGCTAGCGGCAGAGAGACCTTTCCAGCTTGCTCATCATCACATAAGCAAACCTTTCTTTAAGCTAGACCCGTACTAGCGCAGCCCGCACAGCCATTCAGTCGCTACCCAAGACCGGATCGGCTGAACTGCATTTCCTTAGGAACGGGAGCGAACAAAGCTGGCGGAGAGCACAAGTGTATACTTGCTAAATAGGGAGGAGAGTGTTTTTTTTCTCCTTGCTGTCACTTGTGATACACTGCAATGTTTGAAGCTGAAAAGGTAGTGGTTTGGGAGTGCTAAGTATACTGTCTGCAGAGCAAACCTCGGGTAGTAACGCAGGAGGCTGTCCTTTTAATTCGAGGGCTCTATTCAGGTGTACCGTTGTATGTCTGCTGCCGAGATTACTCACGCAGAGACCTATTGACAGACTGATGAGAGCATGTAGCCATTGCCTGTGAGACAGCAGGTATGGTGCTTCTGAAGCTAAACTGAGCTGGAACCAGAAATCTCTGCTTGGCCTAAGAAACAGCACTTCTGACTGAGAGAGATGACGTAAGGATAGCAGGCAGAACCTCTGAGTAGAAAAGCGATGGTGGGAACTAAGTCAAACGACAAAATGCTGATACCTCCAGGGCATCGTAGGGTGCATAGCACAAACAAGCTTTTTTAGCAGTGCACAGGACAGACTCAGGACAGCCAACTCCAGTACCATCTGTCATGCTGCCTTTGATTTGATATCGAGAAGCAAGAATCTTGTTTCAGAGACTACCAAAGCTAAAACTGCACACACACACGCGCACACACAAAAAAAGCAGGCCAGTCATAGACACAATCAGGCAATAAATTTGGATACATTAATGCTAGGGGCATCTCATTTAACATGGGATACCTACCTGAGTTGCTGCTGCTCGGGACAGGGCTCCTGCCCAGAACAGCTGTGGGCAGAAGGGAGCTGAGCTGCCTTCCACAGGGAATGTTTGCATCTCCTCTGGCTCTGTCAGTAGCCTGCTGCAGCCGTTGCCCTGACTGCAGGACCTCTGAAGAGGTAGTTTGAATGAACCTGGGACCAAACACATTATAAATCACCATGAATGGCTGTTCCCCAGGTTTTTGCTCGGTTGGGGTTTTTGAAGGGTTGGGATTTTTGTTTGTTCTTTATTTTCACGTGCCACTGTTTCTGGTTTCTAGCTTGGATGATAATCACTGCTTTAAAGTGTCTCAGTTTTTGTTAGCACAATTCTACTAAGCTTTTGTCAAAAACACTGGAAATGCCCCATGAGAGCTTGATTTCATCAAGAGCTCCATCTAGGTCAACTCAAAATATTCACAGTCTAGGGAGGCCAGATGAATTTTAATAAATAGCCACATTGAACCCCAGATCTTAAACTCTGAGATTTAATTTTCCTTTACCACAGAAATGTGAGCTCTGAGGCATGAACCTGGGGCCAAGCAATCCACAGAAATTTGAGCTTTGTTTCACTTCTCAGTGCCAAATAGAGATATTTATTTCCAAACTCCTGCTGCCACCAATTGCATCAGCTGGTATATTGCCTGCTTTGCCTTAGGAGTTAACTAATTAGATACCAGTGTTTACTTTGAAGAATCACTCCTTTCTAATAACTAATGTTTCAAATTATGCATTGGGTATTTCATGCAACTTTACCCAAAAGATTTTTTTTTTTTTTTTTTCTTTTTTCAAAACCACTTTGGAACACCAACTGGCTGATAAAAAGATGTGGAGCGTTTGTATTCCTGAACCCATTTTGTACTTATTCTAGTTCTTTTCTTTCAATAAATATGAAGTCTCTATTGACTGGATGTCTTTTCCTGTATTTGCACAGGATTTAACACGGTGACTCTAAAGTAAAAATACGCATTGTTAATAAGGATTTCAAAGTAGTTAGGGAGCTGTATGAAGGTTTCACTTGAGTGTGGTTTCAAGTGACACAAATCCACTGTTACAAGAGTGAATTTGGCCCAAACAGACCAAATAAAATCTGTTCTACAACCAGCTGATTTTTAAAGGGTTTGTTGGCGGCCTTTTGATACTTCACCTGATCATTGTTATCCCAGTACTGGGAATGGAAACTCCAAGTAGGCACAATCATCCTTTTACTTCCCCACAGACAAAATATAAATGTTTGTTTCCATATTTATATGAAGATCCATTTCCAAGAATTAAGATTAACTCAGATTAAGGCATGTTTGTACAACCACTAAACAGCTGAAGTATGATTTTGGTTACACAATGATATATCCATTAGGAATTTCAGTGAGGCCACGAGTCTGCTGAGGAAAAAAAGGACTGAGAGAGAAACCCAATCTGAATGGACTACATTTCTGGTCTCCTGGGGAAGAGCCATCACTGCTGCCCAGGAGGCTGGAAACACCCTCTGTTGGGGGTTATTAATTCTAAAATTCATTAAAATAACCACCTGGAGCTGGGAACTTCAGTCTGAGAATTGGGATTCATCAGACAGTCTCTTTCCTTATGCATCTTTGTGCATAAAACAGCTCTTAAGCATGCAGGAGAAAGAAGCATTTGCTGGTGCTGCTGCACCCTTGAGACAGCTTTGTGCTCCCAGACCAGCCTGGGGAGGAAAATGGGCAGTGGGAGAGACAGGAGCTTCCCTGGCACCTACCTGAGAACAGCGAAACATTCACCCCTTCTTCCTTAAGGTGCAATTAAAAACTGTCCTTCAACCCTACAAAACTGAAGCGGGCGGAAAAAGGCTGTAAACAGTGATGAGAGAAATTGCAAAACGCTGAGCTGAAACAGTAGTGGAGACCGGCCAAAAATTAATGAGCTGAAGGTGAATAAAGGAGTAAGAAATGGGAATTAATTGTGGTGACCAGAACAGAACCGGCAAGGGAGGAGAACTGGGGAACTGAGTAATTAGGAGCAAGAGAGGCTGAATGCAGCTGGTGGGTTGCCAGCCTGTTGGCCACAGCCATGCAGAGTTGGAATCAAACCCCCCAAAATCAGACAAGAGCAACTGTGGCTGGACATTTAAAACCCAACAACCACATTTCTTCAGCTAGAAAACAATTAATACCAAATATAGAGAATTGCCTTTTTCAAATTATACCCCTAAAAGTGTTTGAAATCGTAAGACGTAAATGCCAAATATTCATCCAAGAAGTAAGAAATAGTCATCCAAGAAATAAGAAGTAGGAGGGCAAAAATCAATTCCAGAAAATGAGAGCTATAGGAATGCATTTAGGATGTCTGTTTTTTTTAAAAAAAATGAATAAAAGCCAAAGCAGAAAAATAAAGTGAGAGAAGGCTGCTTTCTTTAAGTAACTGGAATAAGGAATTGGGAATCACCAGTGATTTGTTTGTGGCTCTTGCATTTATTTATCTTTATCCCAAGTGATTAGCAGCTGATTGAATTTAGATTTTAAAACTACCATATTTTTAATTTTCTGTCTAGCTAGAGATGTCATGCATAGAACTAACGCCACTGGACTTATTAACTTAAGTGTGTAAAACATAGGAATCTTGCTAAAAGAAAGTTAATAGCCATAATGATCAATATAAGATAAGGTTTTAGTCCCAAGATATTCAAGGTAAATTAGCAACGATTTCTTTAAACATATTTTGTGTCCACGGTTCATTTAAGCAAGTTACTAAGTGGCTGTGAGTCATATCAATCTGCCTTTTGATCTGACTGTGCAGAACACATTAATGCTTTTGTCTCCTGTGAGTTGAAGACTGGCTGAAGTCCCAATATCAAAGAGGTGGAGGGGAAGAGAAGGTGACCTCTCCGAGGCCGGGCTCCCCTTCCTCATGCTGTTCCAGACTGTGGGGTCCTCAAGTGACATGTGTACAAATAAATGGGTTTTGTTTGTACAGACGTTGGCTTGAGGAGTGCAAAGTCTCTCCAGACAGCCATTATCTCTGCCACTATAATTCTTTTTTCCTAATATCTAAACTAAATCTTCTTTGCTTCAATCTATCCCTGTATTTTTTGACTAGGCTGCTACAATCACTGTAATGAAATGTTCCCTCCCTTTTGCTCAAACAGGGAAATGGCCACTGCAACATTACAGCCTCCTTTGGTCTTCTTACTGGCCTTTTCTGAAGAGCGGAGTGACTTCATGGCTCTCCATTGGGTTGGGGCTGTTACAGCTTGCTTTGGGGAGAGTGCCCAGGGCAGGCTGCGGGGATCCCACCCAGGTCTGATGGGAGGAGGGCAGAGGATTACTGTTGTATTTCTGTCTGTACACACAGCTGTGGGCCTTGCCCTTTTTTTGCAGTAGATGGCCACTGCCAAATTGTGCCAGCTTACGTGGCACGGTGATGCTCAGATCCTTTGCAGTAAAGCGGAGCTGGTTGTTCCCCTTTGTGCATAGCTGACTCTACTTGGATCAGTGAGGTGTCTTCAGCTGTCCATTGAGTAGCATCTTCGTTTTGCAGACCATCTTTCCCTTTTACCAAGGTCACTTTTCTTCTTTGATTCTAACCTGTGAAATACTTGTAGTCCTTTTACTTGCGGGTATTTTTATGTGTGGCTGAGAGTGTGGAGTCTGCTGGCCTGATTCTTTAACACAGAAGCATGAATGAGGGTGAGTGCCATCATCACTGTTTGCCAGAAGGGATCTAGATGTGTAAATTGTTAAGAGAAATTGCCGTGACAATAAACTCTGAGAATCTGCTCAAATGCTAGATGATAGTCCTTATTTATAAGTGCAGATGTGGACAGTAAATTTCAAACAATATTAAGACACGATTGTAAATGTTACCTTGTTAGTGGCATTTGCACAATTTTTATTGTACTTTTCCTTCATTCCCAAAATATAATCTCCGCATTCACTGTCATTGTCTTTTTTTTTTTTTTTGATTTGACTATATTTTGAAATCTATTAGATTCATCCCAGATGTCAGCTTTCAAAAGAGATACTGTTTACCACCCTTGCACTTAACCTTGTGGCTGCTTCTTCCAGTGTATCACATAAATGAAGCATTTCATTATTCATATAACTTTTCTATCCACCTCTTTACTCCCTTCCCCCTTTCCTTTTTGAAAGATATGCAGCAATGGCATATGTAACGTAACTTACTTTCCCACCTTTCCCATTCCCAGAGGAATGTATAACCTGAAATCTATGACCTTTTTTGAGTTCATCTCTTCTGATGCGCTGGTCTTTATACTGCTCGTCTTTTCTTTCAGACACTCTTTCTTCTCTCCCCGTCCCCCCTCAGTAACATCTTTTTTAAGATTCTCCATCTTTTATGGTTCTTTTCCTTTGTTCCTCTGATCCTCGTTCCATTGATCCCTCCTGTATGTTCCTATGGTGCCCACTAATGCTCTTTACACTTACCTCCTCTATCTTTCTTGGAACTGAAAGAAATTACAAGGAAAAAAAAAAAAAAAAAGAGAAAGCATTAAAGGAAAAGCAAGCCAGCGCTGGGGCCAGGGCTGATGCAGAGCCATGACCTGATCTCAGGGGACTCTGCTGCCCCTGGGTGCCTGCCTTTCCCCTTCCGCACCTTCCCCACCCCGCTCCCAACACCTCTCCACTCCTCCTCCAGCTGCCACTGCCCCTCTTCTTGAGACACTGGTGGGGATTCAGACATAACCACGCAAAGCATTTTGAGGGAGGGGGCATAAATGTGGAATGTCATCAATGGCTAGACTTTAAATGTTCTGGTGTTTTAAAGGAGACACTAGCAGCAAACTGCTGAAGATACAGTGCAGGCAATTGAATAGATAATGCTCAGTTAATGAGGGAGTTGGTTTCCAGAAAGTTGGTTTTAGGGAACAGTTAAGTTTGTAATTCCTAAGACAGTTTGGCTCACTCCATTTCTCCTTCCTCCACCCCACCCAGATTAATTCAGCAGCCTTGCTGGGTCCCTGACTAGCGAGGCCTTGCCAAATCTCTCTTCTCTTGCTTTCCTTCTCAGTCATTTTCCTCATCCTTTTCTGTAACTGTTGCAAACCCCAGGCATGAGGGAACGACTGCCGCTGCTCTCCCACCCATGCATTTGTGTGCGGGGTGAGGGGGCGTTTTTGCATATATGTTTGTTTTCTTCTTGTAATGAGAGCACTTGGAATGTCAGACTTTAATTTTGTTCCAAAGGGCTTCTTCCCAGTGCAATTCCTGTCATAAAGAGCTGTATCAACTACTTTTTCTGTTTCCTTGTGCATTGTCAACATTCGGGCATATTTTGGGGAAAAAAAATTACAAAACCAAGAACTAAAAAGGCCAAACAAACCCAACATGGAAGATCTGAATTTTAAATATTTCTTCTGCTCTTACTCAGAGCTGACTGGAACAACAGACAAACAAGTTGACCTCTACTCTCTACCTGAGCCCCATTCCTGTGTTAACACTGCACTTCGGGCTTCCCATATGCGCTGAGCACCTGCTGACCTTTCAGTGCCTCTGTTGGCATCTCCCACTGTTTATTCCTGCCCCAAACTTCCAGCGTGCTTCCACTGAAATCAGAGATGTGAAACCTGTAAGACTGACTTTGAAGTGTAGTTACCCTTTACTCAGCAGGACAGTTGCACTTGCTAACTGGATGTCAGTTGTGGCACCCTTTTGGTATAGGAAGGTGGGGTTGGGTTTGGGTTTTTTTTGGAAAGACGGTTTGGACTCCTCCTGCCACTCCCCGTGCCCCACACCACGCCATGTGCTGGGAAGGCGTGGGAAGTCTCTAGAAAGCTTTTGAAGGCAACTTCTTTCCACCAACAGCACAGACTAAGGAAAGCGGCTTTGATCACTTTGTGGTTTTTAATGAGAAAGAAAAACCCAAGGGTTTGGAGGCCAAAAGACCTTGAGGAATAAGAGAGAGAGAGGAAGGAGTGATAAAAATTAAAAAAAAGCATAAAAATAACAGCTGGGATAGTGACATCAAGGCCCACCACCAGCCTCTCGTTATGGCTATCACTTACTTTCTGTATCCTGAGAGCCCTCACGGATGGCTGTCGACCTCCTGCTCTGTGTGTTTAATCCTATGACCAGCGAAGCATCACAATTCAGCAGAAGAGAAGTGAGAGACCACAGGGGACACGTGTGTTTGGTGGCACTGCCTGACCTGGGGTTCAGCACTGGCAAATAAAAGGCTGAGCATTGGGAAGACAGGAGGACTTTGATCTACATACCCTCCAAACCATGTAAAAGCCCACTGCTTTTATCTTTCATCCAAATAATGATTTTGAATGTGCTGCCCCAATTACATTGGGGGGGGGGGGAAAGGAAGATGAGAAAGAAGAAAAACCTTTCCGTGCCCAATGTGGTGAAGAAGTCTAATGTCGCCCACAGAAGCTGCATCCTTTTCCATTTCCTTCAGGAACTCCTGCACCAGGATGAAGCTCTTTACTCTGCATTATTGAGGCCTCACAGTCTTGTGCATGCAGCAGCGGCGGTGGCTGCCTACTTCTTCTTGCTCCACCAGAGAAAAGCTGTCTGCAGCAGTCAGCACCAGTCCTTCATGTAATGCAAACATGGCTTCTAACGGCTCGCTCCCCTGGATACTCTCCCTTTCTGTTTTATTGCTAGTGACATGATAGCACCAGTGTGGCCGGTGAATCAGCGCAATTTTGGTACAATACTGCCAAAATTTTAATTCTGCTGAGGAAAAATGTGTAATCTGAATGGTACTACTTACTTTGACTTGTGTAGTGCTGAATATGAAAAATATTAATTATACATATTTATTGGATGGGACACTTTTGGTACTCATTATAGCCCATTATTTGAAAAATCTAGGTATAGCATAAAAACAAAACCAAAAGATGGTGGTCAAAATAATTTTCTTTGCCATGGTAAAGCAAACTAGTTTTGTGTTATCCAAAGTTTGGGGGTTTTCTCCTTTTTTCTTTATTTTTCCCCACAGGTCTGAAGTG
>VZSZ01000057.1:892266-922935 GCA_013398815.1 Ibidorhyncha struthersii | reverse complement strand
CCGTGGACGGGCCCGCGGGTGTTCCCGCGGCGCGGCGGCCCCGCGTCGCGGGCGGCGTGGCAGGAGTGACACCTCGTGGGTGCGCGCAGCAACCGCGCCCGCCGGGGCGCCCACGCCGCCCACGCGGCGCGAAGGTGCTGTTTCCACCGACGGAGGGGTCGAAGGGTTGCAGGAGCCCACGTGTCCCGAGTGGGCAGTGCCCGTGGGGGGGAGGATTGGACCGGGCGCCCGGGCTGCAGCCGCTGGGCTGTGGGATCCTGCCCCTTCCCACGCGAACACTCCCTGTCCTCCCCCTCTGCCCTTGCAGCTCTTTTTCCTGGCGAAAGGGTGGGTTCCCAAAGGGAAAAGGCAGGTTGAGGTAAACAGGGGCGCGGGAGTCGGAAATGGAGTGGACGTGGCGAGTAGGTGACGGTCTGTCCTGCGCTGAGCTTGATATCGAGCTGCGTTGCCTCATTAAAAGTTGGTGAGACCAACATATATTTTACTGATCGCACGGTCAATAGCTAAAACAGAGGTGTGGCACAACTGACAGTAGCTGTTAACTCAAAACCCCCACCTTTTTTTCGTATCCCAATAAGAACATGGAATATTTTTGTTCGGTTACACCTGAGGTGAGCGTCTGTTAAGGCGGTTCCTGGGAACCGACGTCGCTGCACTACAAGGAATTCCTCCTGGGTTATTGGGATTGTATCAAGATACGTTTGGCTTGTCTCAAATTGACTGCAGTAGCTATGGGCATGGATTTAAACAATGAAAAATCAAAAGTGCTGTGCCGCTGGCTATAAAAGTAGCCCCAAACGAAGAAGAAACAGCGGCAGCCACAGGGCAAAGCCAGTACATCACGGCCTGATTGGACTCTGGACCCAGGCACAGGCTGAGGGCCGATGGAAGAAGTAGTTATACAGATTTGACTGCGAGTGCCTGGGGAAGCCTGTGCATGTCCCTGGGAGGAAAGCCCAGCAGAGAGCCCCATTCCAGCAGCCTGCCCGCAGGGAAGGTGCGCTCTGAAGTCATGCATGGAAGCACTGCTCCTGGTTGTTCCTCTGCTTGCATCCAGGGCAATGGAATTTCAGTCCTAGGATCTGTAAGCAAACAGGCTGGCCAGAAGGAAACCTGCTCCCGCCTAATTGTGGCTTTAGAGGGAACCTCATGGCAAAGGCTAAAATATCACCAGTTAACCACTGCCAAACTGCAATGGTACAGTCCTTACAGCTCTCCACGTTTCACTTGCTGTCTGTATCTTGGTGAGAACGAGAAACAAAATCTAAAAAACGTGTTTGAATTTCATGGGCTTCCACCTGCATAGTTAAATTATGTTTTGTGGGTGCTGCAAGTACATGGGTTTCGTTTGCACTGATTTGGGGCTGGCTTTCCCCTCTTCTCCAGAGCCCCTAGTCCGTGTGATGGGATTGCTGAGAAACTCTGACTCTATATTTCAACCTTTTCCATCTCATATCCCATTCCGGCTTTACCAAAGTATGTGCACTCTGTCTGCGAGGACAACAGGCAAACCAGGGGTGTGCACCCTAATGACCTCAGGCGCTGAACCATTTTGGGGAGGCTTTTTATGGAGAATCATGTACGTGGAGAGCTACTCTTCAGCTTTGAAACTCACAGGATGAAAGCAATGCTTTTTCTCCGTTAGTAATAGGCAGCCAACTTTCATAACATAATGTTTAATGAAAAATATATTAGGTATTTGTATGTAATATTTTTTTAAGTCTGGAATGGACGTTATGGAAAGCAATTGTCCCGGCTTTAGGGGATGGAAAGAAAGTTGTCTTCGCTTGGATATATAGCACTCCCCTTTGTGATGGTGTCATTCGATAATTCCTGCCACATGTTCTTATGAGTAGGATGTTTTTGTTTCCTTACTGTGTCTCCCCCCCAAGTCCTGCTGGGTAATATTTCAGATGGTCACGGTCAAAAAAAAAAGCATGTGACAACTTCCAGATGTTCAAATAATCAAAGCGATCTGCAGATCTAAGGGAGCACACCAACAAACAAATGAAGGATAACTTGAAGGGCTGCAGTCTAGGTGGGGGGTCACGTTCAGAGGTGGTGTAGCAGGCTGAAGGATAGTCTTTTAATATCTGGAGAATTCACTGATGTCTACATCATTTGCTAAAAATGAGACAGTCTGATGATGTGTCTGGGCAGGCAGTAGAAACTGAAAACACGGGGTCTGGTCATGGTTTTCCCGCAGCTTGGAGCAGCGCTGGCTTCCCGGGGGAGCCAGGAGGGCTGTCACAGTGCGGCATAGCTCTGAGCTGAGCTGGCTGCTGGGCTCCAGCTCACGTGATGTGGCTGGAGCTAAGAAATGGGACCATGCCCTGCTGCCATCTGCACCGCCACCGCATCTGGGGCTCCTTCCTCGCTGAGCTGGTGGTGCCTGAGGCAGTGCTGCATTCAGCTGAGAGAGGGGAGGACACCTCTCAGAGCAGGGAAACACACCTGCTTCTGGCTTGCTCCTAGCTGGCTTGTATAGGCACCTGCTTAGGTGGTAACTAGTCCAAAGCTGGGTTTTGGGAGCCCTTCATCACAACCCTTCATCATCCCAGATGATTTTTGTTGGTCCATCTTCCCAGCTTTATAGAAACAGACAAGACAATTGGAAATGTATGGTGGAACACTGTATTCCTCTTTGGGAATGTAAAAGCATTTGTCATCAAGAATAAAAGAAAAGCTCATGTTAGTCACTGGCAACCTGATGTTTGTAGAGGTGAATGAGCACAGTTGTGTAGTGCAGCATGTATGGAGGGGCAAGCAGGAACAGTAGGATGGAGGCTGAACATTGCTTACTGCTGTCGCACAGGCTGAGGGGTCCTGTCTCTGTTCATAGGAGGGACAATGTTCCCACCCCACAGGACCCTACAGCAAGTCTGCCAGTGCCTTTTTGTGCGCTGGCATTTCATGTGGCTGTTCCCCCGCTGCTGACGGCACGTCCTTTGAAACAGATGTGCTCTGCATCTGCCCACTGCATTCTCAACTGGCACAGCTCTGCTGGAAAACTCTTTTACAAAACCTTACATGTGGAGCCATGATGGGGGGTGCATAACAATAACAATAACAATAACAATAACAATAATAATAATTATTATTATTATTATTACTACTTCTTCTACTACTGCTGCTATTACAACTACTAATTTGTTTGGAAACATTGCTGGCTCAAAACCTGGCTCAGCTGCTGATGAAGAATGGAAGATGTGATCCCATCGAGGGAGCTTTGAACGTTGCTGTGACTCCTACAGGCTGATGCTTTTGAAGAGTAACTGTTTAGGAGGTTGCTACCAACTACTCTTTCACCTTGGTAGTAAGGCTTTCTATGATTTTCCGGGCAATCCTATATGGGTCTTTTACTGCTTGGTTTTGTTCAAAGAATCCCTTTGTACGTATATATAGGGGGAAAGACTAATACACTGCTCACCTGGAAAATCAGACCACGGTGCCTGTGTGCCTGGAGGGGCCTGAGTCTGAGAAGGGCATTGGTAGCAGTGTGGGGGCCTTGGAGGAGGCACACCATGGCATGAGTAAACACCCAAAAGTGAGGAGGATGCTGCAGCTCATGAGGACACTGCTACCTGAATGTGCTGGAAAGTGGTGGCCATGAAAAATTAGATCTGAGCCATTTAACAGATACTTATTGAGAGTAGTCACCTCTGTGCTGATTCATGTCTATGAGACTGAGATAACAAGGTCATCTTATGTTGTAAACCCTGAAAATGTTTGGAGGCCTGTGTTCTTCTGCTAGCTGGAGCATCGACAGCGTGTGCTTCCATCATTTATAATGCGGTTGTCAAAACTGCAGACTCTTTGCCTACGTCCACAGGGAAAGTTATAATTACCTGTGTACGGTAAATTAAAAATGGAAACTATTCACTGCACTGGAAGCTGACTCAAGAAGGACAGATCATCAGTGGGGAGACATGATAAGGAAAATAAAGCTACTGCATCACAAACCAGGAAACTGTGGAAGAAAAAACCAAGCGGCATCTATCTACTATCTACCCATCCATTGGTCATCCACCCGTCTCTCTACTAGCTACATATTTGGATGTTTTTATTTAAAAAACAGGCAAGGGAGAGGCGCGGGGAAGTCTGGCTGGGGCAGGAGGAAAGCGGCTAAGGGACCTTTTCCCTGGCTGGTAAATCCATGCCTGGTCTCCCTTCAAGGCTTCGTAGTTTAGAAAGAATTGCAGTTTGTTCTTCAAAAGATGTGTTAGTCTGTTATGGATTAAGAAGACAATATGCCTTCCACATTTAGTCTCCCCATGAAGACTGATTTTTGGAGGATTTGCTAGTCACTTCATTTCAGACACATTTCTTAACATGTTTGGATTTCTTTGTGGTTAAATTTAGTCTCTGCCTTTCCTGACTCCTACAAGGCTTGCTGCGCGGTGTTTGTCCTTTCATGGTCATCACTGATACATACCCGCCGCCTTCATTGCGCTCTACTAAAATAATTTTGTCAGGGTAAAAATTACAAATTAAAATATTCTCTCAGAGGGAGGACCCCAAATATAATTTTGTAACAAAAAAAATCCCCAAACGTTTCCAAACTGAACTTAATTTGAAATGAAAGATAAATCTTCCCTTTTGCTACTACCCAGATGCGATCTTCGCAAAGCTTCAGACATGAATAATCTCTCTGAATTTTCCAGCTATTTCAATATCCCGGCCATACTGAACCCAGCCTGTGGCTGTAGCAACCATTCAGGAAAATCTGCAGACAAGGCCTGACATCTCTATCCATTAAAATCAATGATCACGCATCTTTTACTTTACTTTCTTAGTTTTTGTTCCTTCTGTTGCTTGTTTGCATCTGGACCTCCATTTTGCCCTTTTAATGGGAACCTGGGAAGTTCCCACTACTTTCCTGTCTCTGCCTCTTCTTCTTTTAGAGTCTCCAGTCTCTTTCCCTTATTTTAACAAGCCGTTATTCTCATCTGTTGATTGAAGATCTTGGCCAAATCTTGATAAAATCAACAGAAAGGTTTTCCCTGGAATTTTAGATGCGTTTCTGTTGTGTTTTTTTCTTTCCTCTCCCTACTCTTCTTGCTGCCTGGCTGCCTGACTTAAACAAATATTTTCAGAACAACTTGTCCTCAGTTCACTAAACTGGTAAATAATGGATAAATATAGTTTTGATTGGGAACAGCCTTCTGGCAAAGGATGGAGTACAGCACTAAAGAAGAATTTTTCTCACCTTGAGTTATGGGATCTGGTTGGTTAAATTAAAACCATTTACTTAACCTGCATGTACAACACACAAATATCAGAGATGTCCTTCAGCTGTTCTGATACTTTGTGCTGCCTACACTACACTAGTTACAACACCTGGGCAGTAATTCTATTTTGTGAAACAGAAATAGCCTGGGTTTCTTTCTTTCTTTGTATCAAAAGCAGCACGAATCTAACTCATATATTTAAGCAAAGACTTGGGCTTATTCTTCCCAGTTGTTCTTTTTTTTTCCCCCACCATCTGGAAAGGAAATATTGTTCTGTCATAGGCTTCAAGCTTTAACATGTAACAATCGTATTATAAATTCCTCAGTGTCCTAAGGCTGGCTACCTGCCTCCGTAACTCAGTCTTGCTGTGACAGTACTGTCTTCTTATCAAAATGTACTTCACCAAGCCTACAAAAGGGATGTTGCTATGTTTGTTAGGATGAAACTTTGTATATTGCCTACAAAGCATACAGAGGACTTTTATTTGTCTATGTGTTTATTCACGTGGAGGGGCTAGAAATACAAGTATTCCAGTGTTCTTGATACACGTAGTACAAATAAAAACCCAACTCGCAACACTAATATGAATATGTCATTGTATTTTGAATTTTTATTGTAATAAATTATAGCAATAGTTCGCACAACCCAGCTATTATCTCAGATTGTCTCTCTGCAGAATCACAAAAACAATCTGAGTCATCCCGACTTGATTCATGTTCAGTTCCTGTTTGGGAAGGTTTCCCTCGCCATCAGACTGCCTGGCAACATTTTTTTCTGTGAAAACTCAGATTCTGTGCAACAGTCCCACAGTCTATGGTAGGTTCTGCAGCATGAATCATGGAAAATATGCACTGTAGCTGTTTATTTTTGCAGAAGTCCATGTGGAAGAAGAGCCATGAGATTTTTTTCTACATGATACACGTGTCTTTTTGGCACTCTGATGGGAATTGTTCAACAGAGACTTATCAAACATATCAAAAGGTGCTCAGCATTTGAAAGAGGGAAAAGAGGTGTAGCTGACATGTAGAGCTGAGATTGAACCAGTTTCAGAAAGAAAGAGAGTGAATTTGCTTTTATGAATAAAGCAAAGCACCAGAGAGTTGTTTCCCTGTTTCTCCCAGGGTCCTCTTCATGGTCTGTCACTAAATTCTTGTGAAACTTTTATTTATCTTTGTTGTGGCTTTCATTTCACCTGCGTATAATAGTTATTTCAATTAGTACATGCAGAATATATTATTTCAGTTAGTTCCTGGAGCTGATCAATTAATAAATAACTTTGTCACTCTCATCTGAAAAGCATGATAGAAACAGAGAAAAGGACTTCTACTTGCCAACCTTCCATACATCACTTGAGAGAGACGTCTCTGAGCTGAAAATTCAGCACAGTGACTCTATATAGTATCTTAGATATAAAATTAATAATAACGTGTGAATTCAGGGAAATGAAGCTACACAGAATAATGATGATACCAGCTAACATTTCTGCAGTTAAGCAGTTCAGCAGTTTCTTTGTTTCTGATAGTGTCCTGCAAAAATACAGTACTAATTTTACTATTAGTAACAGAGGTAGTATTAAGGGCTGGTAAGAGAATAAAATCATCACTTCAAACATTGGCAGATGTTACAAAGATTAGAGTTATCATATATAAAGGAACTCTAGAAGAAAAAGGCTGAAGGGCTCGGTCATTTGATGGCTGAGCAATGGTCATTTATGTGGTGGGCAAAAGTGAAGTCAGAAGCAGAGAGATGAGGTGTAGGGGCTGCGCGTGCTGTTGGGAGCACCCTCCACGGGGGAGCACTGAGCTTAAACAGGACACACCGGTTGTCTCCAGGGCATCAGCTGGACACGAATATCAGAAGCAAAACTGGTTGAAAACTAATGTGACCCCTGGGAATATGCATTTTTGGCAGGGAGGCCTTGTTTCCTCTGAACGTGCGTTGAGCTGTGAAGCATGGTGTTTGCTTCAGGCACTCCTAAAGACTGCTGGAAAACCAGCTCTGAAAGCAAACAAAAGACTGGAAAGCACCTCCTGGTAGAAGTTGTAGGTACACAGTCTTTTAAACGTATCAAGAAAAGGTTAATGGATTCCCGCTTACAAACAGTAAGTATTTAACTTCAGGACTAGCACTCTTCCAATCTAGCAAATAAAAGATATAAAAAGATCTGGTGGCCGGAGCTGGACAAATGCACAGGAGGAAAAGGCTACGCACTTCACCAGGGAAATAGTTAGCTACTGGCATGGGTCACAGTAGGTTAGTGTGGCTTTTCTACCATTAGTAATTTTTAAATCAAGAATAGATGTTGTTGAACTTTTTAATCTAAAAGATGTACTTGAGTTTAAACTGGATCAAATTCAAGGATGTTCTGTGTCCTAAATTATGTGGTTAGGTGACCACATGGCAACTCCTGCGTTTATAATCTGAAAATCCTTTTGCTCTGACAAATAGGGCTGGAGGTACTTTTACTGGGATTGAGAATTTGGATTCATGGATGCTCGTTGTGTTTACTGGGATCAGCACTCACCTTTCTTCCTTCTCCTGAACCAGCTTAGCACCGACTGGTCCGGGCTACAGAGGTGCACTAGGCAGACCTTTCCTGCCTAGCCCAAGGATGCTCCTTTTTCACTTATTTCTCTCCTCCCAGGCTGGAACCCCACATTCATTTTTCCGAGGAGCCAGGAGCCACCTTGAACCAGGGAACTTCTGTAGCGCTTTGAGAGTAACCATTCACAAAGACCTTACAGCTCTGAACTACAGCACGCACAAAGAACACTTTTTTTCTAGCGACTACAAAATGCTGCAATAAGCTTTGCTCAAATGAAACCTCTATTAGCGGTAGTGGAGCTTTGTGTGTTAGCCACCAAGGATTTGACTATCAGATAATTGTGATTATACATTCTCTTCAGAACAACTTGCATTATTTAAGAAGAAAATCAAACTCCAATCAAGCTGTTCAGAGGTTTTGAAATATTCAGATGTAGAGCTCCCAGCTTCCCTGGTTTAGCCACTGGGGTACAGTGCAAAATGCTGCTGAGCAGGCAATAGTCTCAGGATTTATTGCAGTCACTGAACTTACAAATATAGAAAGTTCACAGAAAAAAGCCTGCTCTCATGAACTTTCAATCAGCATTTGCAAACTAAGAAGCCATAGATTATTTATAAAAGAAATGGATGCATATCTGTCCTAATGTTTAATAAAGATAATATGTGAGAAGCATGAAACAAGTCATTTTCCTCTGCAGTAATAATATATTTCTTCTATTGGATACAGGACAGTGGCAATAGCATTTTAAGCCTTTTGAAGCTTTTATATTCAGAAAATGATACTCTGACAAGGATTATACCAAAAATACAGGTCTTAGAATGGGAATTGTCAGGTCAGATGAGACCAAAATTTGGTAATGATTGAGTTCTCTTTAACTGATATATATACACACGCCATTTAAATAAGATCTTGATACCAGAAGGTAAACTGAACCGTGCAATATGATCCAGCAAAATCTGTTTTTCTAAATGCTTTTTGTCTTCAGGAAGACATGGGGACAGTGATGCTATTGATTTTAAAAGGTCATATCACCTGTTTCTGGTTGCTTTGGCTATTGGAGTATGCCTGGCCTGAAAAGGCAACCGCTTATTTGGCCTACAGTTGCCATATACCCTGTAAGTGCCGGCTCCCTACGCGTGCTCTCCCCCACAAAGTATTGATCAAGGACACATGAACGTTACCAAGGAAATAACATGAATTACATCTTTGCCATCACAATAATGGTGATTTTTATTTCCCGGGTGGTCCCAAGGGACATGAATACAACCTCCAGCCCCAGACCGACATTTACCGTCCTGTTGCCAGTGCAGCTGGCTCCAGAGCTGGGAGTCTGGTAAGGTGAGTTGAAAATATTATTTCTTCCCTATGCACCTCATCACCAGTTGCAACTCAAATATATTGAAGAAGTATTCTCTCTTTAAATATATCTTCACACACCTGCATTTCAGATTTATATTATTGCCAATTCACTTTACATTTTGCATCACACCGAGTGCCTGCATCAGCTGTTGATATATGGGCTCAACAAGAAGACCAGGAGGGAACTGAGGAGAGGGGAGAGACTAAAATGAAGTGTGAGCATACTAGAAGCATCTCTAAGCTTGGGTCTGGGTCTACTGAATCTTTGGTAGCACATTGTTGCGCTCAAAAGTGGAGTGGTTGTTGCCCATCGACACTGGGCAGTTCCCAGGAGCCCGTTCTGTCCACTGGCACTAACCACACCTGCAGCACAAGGTCTGCTGCTCTGTAAGCACAGGTCCTGCTCATTTAGCTTGCTCAAGTCTTTTCACTTAAGCACACATGCACACACACACAAAATGCTTTTTTTGAATCCAGCTCCTTCATCCTGAAAGGATGCAAAGGTGCCCGTGCTTCTTGCTGCCAAAGGACTGCCGAAGCCTTGCATTTCTGGAAGAGGTAAGTGGTGGAGGAGCTGGACCTGCAAAGGTAAGGAGGAGCATTCCTCAGAGCTAGAAATTACAGCACAACTGTGGTCAAGATCCCAAGCTCCAGCTTTACTGATGACAGTAAAGAACCTCTAGTGACACTAAATGCTGCTTTCCTGCTGGTATTAGTATCAGGCAAGGAGATACTACAAGCAGTTGCAAGCCAAAGATTTCACTCCATAGGACTTTATTAGAATAGCAGAAGGTAAAGCTAGATGATGGAAAACACATTTGTCAAGAGTTTGGTATGACAGACATCCATTCCTGAGCTCTCATGCCCTGTGGTATCTGCTTTACATTCCTACACGGGGTTTTCAAACAGTGAGAGGAAGTGGTCAATCCTTTCAAATTTGATAGAGCAACGCTGGCATTGATTTCTGTGGCTGCAGTCATGTGTCAAGAGATTATCTGTGCTGGAACAGTGAGTTCAATACATGTCTACATCCTTGATACTTGAATCTCAAAAACTTCACAAACAGAGAAGCTTTTTCTCTGTTGTTTTTTTTTTTTCTCTAAACACCAGCTCTCCATAGATGTAATCATAGTAACAGCCATCACAGTTGTCCTGATGCTTTGGCAAAGATTTGGCAAAGTGCAAATAGGTTTTCACACAAAAATAAAAAGGGGAAGGGGGAAAAAATAGAGTTTTGAGTAATAGTGGTAAAATGTTTTTGTTTTTCAACATCATGCATGTCAGTGCCCTTAGTTTATAAAAGCTCAAGTTTGTTTGAGCTAAAATTAAAAAAAAAAAAACAAAAAACCACAACAACTTCACTCCTCATTTCCATCTCTCCTTCCAAAAGAGAAACCCTGGCAGGACTGTGTTTTAATGCGGATGCTGGCAGAGCCACAGCCCAGCTAGGTACCAGGCAGCATAATGGTGGGTAATGTGGCGGGTCATATGCCAACTGAATTCATTCTGGGGAACGCAGGGATTTGGTTCATGTTCTTAAAAGCTGCTGAGGCCCTCGTCTGCAACCCCAGACAGTCTTCAGAGAGCATCCAGCCCTCAGACGGAGTTTTCTCTGTGCAGAGCTCATCTAACAAACACCCTGCGCTAATCAAAGCAAGTCCATCCATTGGTTTTAATCGACTTTGGAAGCCAGCTCTGTAAAACAAATACCTGTGGCACCAAATATCTAAATCATGGAAAACACAGCCGAGCATCAGGTCCTTGACATGTAAATGGTATGAGATTTCTGACTAAATGTTTCTAAAAGTCGACTTGATCATAAGGAAAGAAAATTAACTGAACTCACGGACACGCCTCATCTTTTTGGTGACCATAGGAATTACTATTAGTGGGTTGTAAAAAGATTCAAAAACGCTGCCAGAAATTACAAGTTAACTGGGATGTTTTTGTGATCGGCTCTTTGCCTATTTCCCTTTAGAATTAGTGTTTTTTTATTCATGATGCTGATTTCTTTTTAGTTGCTCCTTGTCGATGTGCTCAGGAAGGTGGGCAACGTCAAAAGCAGGAGAAACAGCAGATGGCAGCACCAGGCTGCTTTATATGGGCTGTTAGTGCAAACAGAGGAAAAAATACGAACCGAGCTGAACAAAAGTTTCTTAAGAGTTTGTTTGCTTTCAGATCTCCTTCCTTTCTCCTATTCTTTTGGATTGTGGGTGTTTTTTTTCTGCCTTTTTTTTTTTCTGCCTTTATTTTTATTTTTACTCACTATTGGAAAAAAGAACAGCAGAGGAGGAAAATTGCTCAGTCAGGTCATCCTGTATTGATTTAGTAGAAGATAGTAAGACCTGATGTGACCTGCTGAAAAGATGACATGAGGTTACGGCCTAGCCTACCAGTGCTTCACGTCGTATTAAACACTCCACAGGGGCAACATCTGGAGGGTTAAACAACCGCTGGGTAATGCAATTTTAAATACCACTTCATCAAAGTAATAGACTCCACAGGACCCTCTTGGGATCTGTAAACTGATGTGTTCCAGGCTTTGTGTGCTGCAGCCCTTTTGTGTAACACATTAAGGAGAGCCTGATAGCTCTGACTATTGCAGAGTGATAGAACTGAGGTTTGCAAACTCATCGGCAGCACACCACCTCGCTGGGCCTGGGATCAAATACATGGCCTTTATGGTTTTTCTCTTCTCTTTTTTTTTTTGCTCAAAGCTTGATAGTTTGTATATTCAAAATTCCTGTAAGCTGAGGAAAAGATTTTAGAAAAAAGATTTACTCTTGAGTCTATTTTAACAGCAGTGTATGACCTTCAAAAGGAGATCAGATCCCATGCTTTCTGTTTTCCAGAGTAGTTACAGAGGAGGGAGCAAATCTTCTGTGTGCTCTTCGTAACCAGCCAAGCTTTCAACCTGAATAATAAGCAGATTCCTCAGGTCCTTACCAGACCTGGTTCCTTTCCTGCATTCTTCAAATACAACTCAACCGTAGCTCCAGCAATACAAATCGTGAAGGAAATGTGGTTGCCAATTTGGTGGACCATGGAAGGTGGTGCCACCATCTAGCTGCAAATCAACGTACCTGACAATTAGTAGAATGGTGTGAAATTTTCCGAAATAGCTCCTTCCACTATTTCAGAGCTGCTAAGCAACAATTAAGAAAAGTCCCATTAAACAATTAATCACTTTAGGGCCATTGAATAATTAATCACTTTAAGAGAGGGCAGCCCAAGAACCTTTTCTATTGCTTTCTCATACAACATTGGCTTTCTGAATCCAAATCCAGCAAAACTCTTAGCCCACACAGATCCCTGCGTCTGGGCAGACAGAATTTGATAGCTGTCACCAACTGATCTTTGTCACTACCAAGAACATGTGGAAGGACACTTGGTAACTCCTTTCCAGAGAGAAGAATTTAGGGTAAGGCTTGCAGCCAGCGTGAGCCAGTGGCATTCAGCTGAGGTCAATGGAAGAAAGGCTCTGATTCTTTCCGAGCGAATATCTGCCCTCACTGTTGTCCTTGCTTGCAGATCCTTCTCTCTGCTTTACTGTAATCATTTCAGATCAAAAAGGGCAGCGGAAAATTCCTCAGTTACCTGACACAGTTTCAGTTCAGAAAATGTCTCTGGATAAGTTTTTGTGTGATGTCTTTCAAAGAGGGATGTTAATAGTCGTCACAGAGCAGGGGGAGGCGGTCTGAAGCTGACTATAAGCCACCATTGCACTTTTATTCCTTTTACCAGGTTCTTGTAAACTGTGGGAGGTTATAGAGAGACCAGAGAAATGTGGTGTTGTATCTCTGTCTCCACTGAGCCATATAAAATAGTCAGTCTTCAGCTACATTAGTGTCAGCAGGAGCACGGACCTGAATTGTCCCTGAAGTGGGTGCTGCAGCCTCACTTGACATCCTCTGTGCCATTCCAGCCCAAAATGTTTGTATCAGGCAGTCCTCTTCGCAGCTAATCATAATAGGTAAACTATTCTTTGGGGATTATAACATTTATGAATGCATATATGTGAAAGATGCCCTCCCCTCACTGAACTAGTTTGTGGCCTATACTTTAGAAACAGAACTTACTAAGAATGCAGACATATGAGCTACTGTAATTTACTTACTGGAATTATTTTCCATCCCTCATTACTGCTGAGTAGACCACGGCTGCCCTCCATCTGTGGAGAGGTCTTCATAAGAAAATGGGGAGCAGTAGGGAAACAGCATGGATTCTCCAAAGAATGCATTAGTTTATTTATTTATTTCAAATGTCTTTCATGTCTTGGCTTTGTGCATCTTTTCCAAGAAGCAAATGCTTCACAGATGGAAAGAAGCAATTTTCAGTTGTAAAAATTCTAAACAGTTCAGGTGAAATGAAAAACAGAGCTTCCTGGAGACACACCAGCTTTTTATTATTATTATTATTTTTTCCCTAGCCTCACTTTGACTGTGAAAATATTCACCCACTTCCAGACTTTATAGCATGAGAAATGCCCTGCCTGATGTCTAATCTGTGCCTGAGGTATCACTGCAGGGTCAATTAGAAAGGAAGGCTCCTATTTCCACACAGACCCTACACGTCTGCTCTGATTTTCTGCAGGGTAGATCCACGGTAACCCCACTGCAAAAATCGAGTCTTACATAAACCAAGCTTATACTGGCATAGCGCCTCTTCTGGAGGGAGCTCTGCTATTTTGTCATCAGGAAAAGATCTAATTTGTCCACTCTGTTTTCTGTTAATTCAGATGGCTAGGTACTGAAATTAGGGAAAAAAATCACAGGTGATTTGTGAGAAAGTGTAATGAGCTTATTTTTAGATACCTCCCGCTGCTGATAAAACCTCTTAGGATTTACAGCAGATCAAATTAGCAGGAGCTTTCGTAATTACCCTCAGAACCTTTGGATATCACACACTACCTATAAGGCACTTAAATCTCCCACACGCTCCCCACGGGGAGCTTAACTCATCCTCCAGGATATCTGCCTCAGAGCCAGACACCTATAGCCAGATACCTATACATCTATGATCTGCTATGTGTAGACTGAATCCCAGCAGCGGACAAAACACTATCTCCTCGGCGTCGCTGGTGGCTGTGGGTATGGAGCCAGAGTGATCCCCACGCGGGGCAGGCATCTGCAGTGGAGGGAAGGAGCACGGGGGACCGGAGCTGCCTCTGGGTGACGGGGGTTTCCAGCTCCATGGGCTCTTAAATCGTTCGGGAGACTCAGGATCAGAGACGGAGGGAAGTACAGAAGAAGGCCTGTAATTATTAGCTGCTGCCGCCGCGTCTCCAGGAAAGCAGCTCCGGAACACAGTAATGCATAATGCTCCGTCACTGGCTCACTTTGGATGTTGCAATGGATTTTAAAATGTGCATTTGACAAACATGTCGTGCGGGGCTCTACAGGAAGAGAGAGAAACACTCAGCAGTGGGTGCTGAATCAGGGTCTAAGTGTGTAATCCAAGGTTATTTGCTATAAAGTCTAGGACATTCCCTGAAAAATGTTGAGTTGTGCAGGAAATGTCTGGTTACTTGTGTAACTGTTTGCAAGATATACAAACTCATCAGGCTCTGACTCCTAAGTCTTATGACAATAATGCATTTTCTTCCAGACATGTTCAATTGCATATCTGATACACATACTGCTCAGCCAAAATGACTTGTTAGTGATTTATTTTGAATATCCAGCCTTTACCATATGACATCACCTCCTTAACTTGATGAAAAAAAGGTTTAGACTGAATTCTTCCCACTAAAAATAATGGGGCAATGGTTTCTTGATGCCAATATTTACTGATATCAAAGCAAAATATTGTCTTGGTTATTTGTCTTAATTTAGCCCAAACAGTACACAAAGCACAGTGTACAAAAACAATATGTTCTTTCTTCTAAACCAGATCATCACTTACTAATTACTATATGATTTGAATGAAAACAGAGGCATGATTCAGTGACGCTTTATAGAAATGATCTCACGATATTTAGAGGTTTTTTCTTACCTTGATTGATAGAGTGGTCATATAAGATGACTTCCTATATCTGCCTCCATCCAAAATTTCAGAAGGATTGCTTTTTAATTGTCCGTTATACAAACTATAGCAGAATAAGACCCAGGTCATGTGCTAAGATCTCTGAGAAACAGCTACACTATGTGCATGTATACGGACAGTAATATGCATAGTGTGTATATATGTGTCTCTGTGTGTGTGCATGTGCACATGTATATAATCAATTTTTAAACTTTAATTAAAGCTTACAGATCCCAATGGTATTTGAACATTCCTAAAATACAGGTGTTGCATTTGTGTTGGATCGAGATACATTTTGCACAGACCATTTAATGTGTCTCAATCCAACACAAAATCCAACCCTGTATTAGAGAAAGTTAATGTGAGAACTGATATGCCCAGAGAGGATCCTTTGCTTCTGAGTGTGGACCTGGATGCAGCCAGAGATGTGCCTTACCTTCCTGTGATTTCTGTCCTATTTGGAAACTCACATGGAAACTCAGGGGTTTCAAGCTCAGGTAAAGCATCAAAGGAAAAGTAAATTAAAGGAAGGACTGCCACATGAATACCTAGAAGACTTTGTACAGAACTAGTCTGCTTCAGCACACCAGGAAAACAAGATTTGATCCAAGATTTTTGACTGAGGACTCTAGGACATATTTGACTATGAATGAATCTGTCTCTTCCCTGTTAGATTTCTATTGCCTAAGAAATCTTTAGCAGAGGCTACGAATGCATTTATCTCAAACCTTTCTAACATAACACTCCTGTTTACAGGTATTCAGCAGATCTTTTCTTCCATCCACATTGGGCCCTTTCTCCTCCTGCCTTTTCTCTAACAGTTCCCGTAGCAGGGTCCCGTACCAAGAGTGGTGTGGTGTAATGGGAACCATGTTGTGTCAGTGCTGGACACATCAAAGCCCATTCATCTACTCCTTCTGTGCTTCACTGACTACGAACATGCCCAAACAATGCCAAACACATCCAAGACGAACTTTTAGCCATAGCTCCCGTGTAGCTTCTGCATGGAGGAGGGAGGAGAATTTCTGCCCTGTTGCCACTAGATGGAGTAAAGCCAAAACTGTAGATGTAACTCGTCTTGGGACAGAAATCCATCCCTTTCCTACATAGTTTTTTTCTTAAATGAGTCTATTAAGTTGAAAACCAAGGCTGTCTGGCTCTAGAGGGGGTGAAAGAGCCCTGTTTATTTTAGTATGCTGCATTGATTTGTAACTAGGGTTCACTCAAAGGATTCATGGCACATGGACTTTCCAGTTCACGCATTGGAGAACTGAAGTCAAACTCTTAAGAGATTGCTTAACTTCTTTATCTAACAGCACCCAATTCAGATGAGTAAATAATGAGTCTAAACTATGGAGAAAGCCCCTGTGCTGTGACTATGCAGGTACACAGCTTCTATCTTTAGGCATCTAAGGTATGTCATTAATATCGGTACATCATTAATATTGGTACTGACATCCTTGAAGAAGTGTATCGATAGTCCATCTTCCCTCTTTCTCTTTCACTCTGTTAGCATGCCTTTCACACTTGTCCGTGCAGGCATCTAAACTCCCGTCCTCTGCTCAACTAATTACATACTAATAATACATGAGGAAAATCACAAAATATTTCCTCTTAGGGTGTGGTGAATTATAACACTTTTCACAGCACAGGTGGTATTCCCAGATGTGCTCAGCATTGCCCTTATTTCTGTTTCCAACTAGGGGAGTTCTACTATTGCCTTAAATGGCAGCTGACAATAAGATAAAAGTTATGGCTTCTGAAAATCTACTGCATACAGATGTGTATTTTGGAAAGTACAGTGCAGTTTGAACGGTTCATTACGTTGTTGTTTTTGTAATTGTGACAATTCTGTATATACATGAAACTGTTGAACCTTCTGAAAGAAAGTCCAAAGCTGTTTTATGGGCTATTTTGCTTAGTTCACTGAATGGAATGGAATGGAATGGAATGGAATGGAACGGAACGGAACGGAACAGAACAGAACAGAACAGAACAGAACAGGATAATTTCATTTGGAAGGGACCTACAATGATCATCTAGTCCAACTACCTGATCAATTCAGGGCTAAGCCAAAATTAATGCATTTTTATAAAGGGCATGGCCCAAATGCCTCTTAAACACTGACAGATTTGGGGCATTGACCACCTCTCCAGGAAGCCTGTTCCAGTGTTTGACCATCCTCTCAGTATCTGTTCCAGTCCCCTGAGAACCTTTATTTCCTATGACATCTTACTTGGCAAGAAAGTAAGCGATTCATTCATACTTTGCGTTGAATCTCAATTATAAACCATTTTTTATCTTTATTCCTTCTGAAGCAGGAAACATGTCTACTTCACAAACTTTGAAGATCTTCTGCTAACCAAATGAAAGCCTTGCAAATCTCTGCTACCACTAATGCTCTTCCAGATGAGGCTGCTTGGATGTTATTTCTTTTCCACAAAGTGAGGCTCCTTTTTACTGTACTCAGTGATGAAATGATTTAAGGGAATAGCTGGTCAGAAATCCAAATATATCTCATCAAGAGCTTTTAAAAAAAAATATTGAGGAATGTTTCTGCTTGACGAATAATCTTGTATTTTCTCCAGGAAGTTTTGAACAGATTCGGGAAAAAATAGAAACTTTGAAACAGAATCATGTATCTACTTAAAATGTTCTGTTATGGTATTTTTGCATATTTTTTTTTTTTTAGAAAGCAATGAAATGACCATTTATATCTAAACAAGAAATTATATGTGTATTTTATCCCAATTGACCTTTTGACTCGAAACACCATTCTGCTTGAGATTTTAAAACTGATTAGTGGAAATTACAGGTCATCTGGACAGCAAAAAAAAGTTGCCATTTCAGTGGCATTTCAGTACATCAATTTGAAGTAAAAGCAATGTTTCTGCATGCAAGAATATTTCAACCTCTTCTACAGAGCTCCCCATGTCAAATGCTTACCTCTCCATGTTGTGGCTGCACACTTCAAGACTGTCAGGGTTTAACGACCAGAGGTAGTTTGTGAGGTCTCAGTTGTACAAGCAAAGCTGATTTTTCCTGCTCCAAGGCTAGTGGAGTGAGGCCAGAGCCAGGCATTCCCATCACGGACAGGAGAGGAAGAGTGGGCAGGCACATAAGAGGGATGAAGAAGGAGCCAAGGGAAAGCATGAGAAGTTCAGGCTTGTTGCTTCTGATGCTTCCAGGGGGACAGGGAAACTGAGCCTATCTGGGCTGCCTCCAGCCCAGGACTGTGACAGCTCCCCACATCCCAGCTCTTTCTCCAGCAAAGCAGTGGAAACATCCAGGTTAGACCTCTGGCATCGGCAGGGTCTTTTTCCCCACTTTCCCTTCCATGGCAGTATCCTGCCAAAGCAACTTGCCCAGGCCTACCATTAGCTCTGATTTTGACTAATAATTCCTTTACTTTGCTCAGCTCAAGAGTAACATGCCAGAATTTACAGGGTATTTAGCTGAGACATGTGTCTTCTGCTACCAAAGGGAATGAACCCCTCAGCAACCAAGTAAGTAAGCTAGATGGAGTTGGCATATCATAACTTTCCCAACAGGAGTTTGGCTAGGCTGTCCAACATGCTACAGAACTTTTTGACACAAAAAAATTGATTTCATTTACCCTTCTTCACTAATAAATTTATGCTTGTATTAACTCCTTCTTCCCTGACATCCCTGCTGGAGTTTTAGTTTAGTATCACATCTTATGAACATCAGATACATATATAGCTCTTGCAATTAACATAGATGTTCTTTCAGGGCTCTCATACATGTCTTCTAAAAATTCCTCATCCTATTTTCTTCACAAAACTGGGCATCACTCTATTAAAAATGTGCTATGAAGGAGCTGACAATTATTTGTTGCTTTGTTTAAACACTTTGAGTGTAGCCATTAATAGCCATATACATTTCTAATCTGTACGTGTGGGGAAATCCACCACAACTACCCAACTTCAGTTTCCTAAAAATTAGACATTATATAGAAAGGACTTCTCTAGCTTTTTTGGTACTCAGCGGAGAGAAAGAAGCACTTTCATAGGGCAAATAATTTTTTCTGAAGACATGTGTAAGGCTATGGCATCAATAACTCCCTCTCTGCCAGTCATAAAAGGGGGCCTAGGTGACTAACTTAAAGTAGGTAACTAATTTTTTAGAACCTAAAGTTAGGTCAGATAAATCCCAACACCTATGTCTTAACTTTAGCATCTAGTGAAAAAATGTTTTTATGTCAATTAAAAAGCTCTGTATCAGGAACACAGCTATGCATACGCTAATATATATGTATTTAAATACTAATGAGTCAGTCTATCTAAACCCCCGTACAGGTACAACTACATTATACTAATATGCACCAACTACATTTATTTCAAGATAAGGTTTCTTTGTGTGTCTTTCCTTCCTGACCTACCTTTCTGTCTCTTCAAAGTCTGGAAGCGATCACTGCCTAAATACTCAGTATGTGGTCATAGGTTTTTTAACTTATTGAAGAAAAAGCATTTGGAAATATCTCGCTCTCTTCATTGCATATTGCTTGGCAATATTCTATAGTGCAAAAGTGGTTTTAAAATTGGGTTGCTTCCTGTTGCTCAGCTTGTAAGCCTCAAGTCTTTATATAATTTTGCAGCTGTGAAATATCATTTCATTCTAAGGCTGTGAAGAAAATTGCTTCCTTCTCTGTTGCTCGGGCAGGACCACCAAGCAAAAGGGAGAGAGAAAGGATGCTGGTAGGGGCTGCGCCTGAGGTCAGAGCAGGGGAAAGTGAGTGTCTGGGGGTTCACGTACACACAGCATTTGTTCGGAACATGTTTGTGCCTGGGAGCAGGGGAGCCGACAGCCTGCGCCCCGCACAGACACAGCTCTGCCGGTGTGTCCTTGCCGTTCAAACCTGTTACTGAGCCACCCCAGCGCTAGGCCTGTCCTTAGTCAGGAAAGAAAATTATGCCAATGAAAGCGATTCTTTTTTGATATGGAAAAACGTCAGAAGGGGCTCGGATAAGATTAGAAAAACAATTTCCATTGCTGACCAAATGCAAGTTTAAACCCAGGTCACTAAAGGTGAAATGTCACTACACTGAATTATATAGTTTTGACTTCCCAGTTAATCCTTATTTCAAGGTAATGAAACTCAACTGTCATCTGGAATACCGTGTCCAGCCCCAGTATCCACACCTTCAAAAGGATTTTGAAAAATTGGAAAGAGTTCAGGAAACTGCTTCAGGAATGCTTTAAGAACTCTTTAATCCAGCAGACAAAGGCATAACAAGATCCAGTATCAGAAAGCTGTGTTTTGAAATATTCAGATTAGAAATAAGTAGTATAAGAACCACATAGGCAGGGAGGCACTTACTGGATTCGCCATCACTGCAAATTTTTAAATCTAGACTGGTTTATCTTGTAAAAAAAGATCATCCTCTGCTTACCTAGAACTATGGATTTGAGGCCAGAATTAGCAAGATTCTTCAGATTCCATTTGGGCTTTGGTAAGCAATAAGTCAATGAAAAGTAAGCCTTAATTTCAAGTCTTATGCCTCAGGTGTTCTCTTCTTGAGTATGCACATAAAGTTGGGACAATAGTCTCATACCCAAAGGAAAACCCAAGCCAAGTTTTAGAGAAATTCTGATAATTGGTTATTTAAAACTATTTAGATATTTACAGATGGAAAAATATATTGTCCTCTTTTCTTTTTTTTGTTTGTTCTAGAGATGTGAGTTATGATCCAAACATATATATGTTCAAAGAATCGGAGAAGAGGTTATGCTGCAAAAAACAACTATAGAAAACAATTTACTCTAGGACTCTTTCTTTCCGTACTTGTTCAATATCCACTTGCAAATCATAAGCTCATCAGATTTGGTCAGCATTTAGAGCCATTCAGCTATATTTTCATTAATAGAATTTACTGTCAATATACTTGAGACCATTCTTATTTTTTTTAATATTTGATATTCTTATTGTGATGGTTACCTGATATTGTTTATGCCACCTGAGTGGATGAGTGGTCTAACACATCCAGTGCAAATACTTGCACATTCAGATTGAAGTATGGCATCCACAGAAGTTTGCTTGAATAAAACTTCATTACTTAACCAAAACACGAAAAAGTGCATAAGCAAAACTGAAATCATTTGAAGTCCTAAAAATATTCTCTGAGTACTTTGCACCAACCAACACAATGAACATTCAGAGGAAAGTGGCATGACACATCAGAGACTTCCAATGTCCCCTTCTATTTTACGCATGATTTTTCTTGGTGGTATTCTGCCCCTTTTACCTATTGCTGCCCCATCTCTTCTTCCAATGTACCTTCGGAATTGTCAAATCCTTCTGCCACCAGAGCTTTCTCAGACTTTGCCTCATGCCTGTTTTCCTCCCGTCCTGACCACTCCAGTTCCAGGTTATTCCACTCCAACAGACCCTAGGTTTAGGGAAGTATATTACTTGTGAAAATGAGGAGGCATATGTGCAAGTCACCTTGCTGTAGCTACGCTGCAGTCCATTTCCAGGACATTTTTCCACTGCAGATGTCCAGGGCACCCGAATGAACTATATAGGACTTCATGTACATCGTACTTCAGTACGTGAAGTACTACTGCCACTATGTGTTACCCAGAGTACCTCAGGAGCTGCAGAAGTCCTATCCCTTATCTCTGAACACCAAGCCCCAGAAGCTTCCTTCTGAATTTCCTAATGGTTAGAGGGAACGGCACCGAGCCTGTCTTCTTATATAACGTTTAAGCAGACAGTGATGCTATTGAAAGCAGACCTGAAGATGTGCTTATGCATTCAGAAGTTTGTCTATTTTTTTCTAATTATGTAAGCTGGCTAAATAGGAGTCAATAGTATGAACCACACCCATCTATCACACACCCCACCACCCCTTCTCAACAAGAAGTCTCACAAAGCTGATCAATGAAAATACTGATCTAGGACTAGAAGAAAGATAATTAAGGGGGTTCTTGCCTTTTTGTTTCTGCTATGATTTTAGCTGTCCAATCTTGTTCCTTTAGCATGCATATTTCTCCTTATTCCTACCCAGGTTTACTCTATAGATCCACTAGAAAAGTGGATTATTCAGATCCTATATAGCATGGCATGATAAAAGAGGTAAGCACACACAGCAGTACTGTCATTTTTAACTTGCTGAAGATCCTCAAGTACTTTGGAACTGGACGCTTTATAAATACCTGGTTGTAATCAAATATGTCCCTTGGAGAAAGGATGATGCTTTTGCAAATGCAGTGTCAAGCACTCATGACACCTGCAGACCCTGTAAAGTAATAAACATTCTTGCATTGCCTTGACTGCTTTGTGTTCTCTATGGATGATTCCCTTCTTGTCCCTGCATAATTAAAGATGAATGAAAATATATAGCATTTTTGGGGTATTATTGATATCAAAATAGATTTACAGATGCACTTAGGCTTGTGCATTCACTATGCATTTATGTGCATAGTAAGACACCTCGTTATCTATAAACTGAATATTTAGTGGTTGTTAGGTATAGCTACCTGAAGCACCCCACCCTTTGGTGTTTAATACTCTGGCAATAATCCCAGTCTATCACCAAGAAACTCCCTGAATAGTTTGCTTGAATATTCATAAAGGCAAGCTGCTTTTTGGAAGCGGACAGACATATGCTTTAACTCAGGTTCCAGCTCAGCCTCCCACGAGGCAGCAGGCAAGTTAGGTGAGCAGCGAGTGGTCTTCATGGAAGTTGCGGCAGCAGAACCACGGCCACTGACCAGTCTCCCCCAGACCCCTGGCCCGGAGTGGGAAGACAGCCTGTCTTGCTGCCAGCATTTGTGACAGAGCTGTTCAGATGCCAGGTTTGCTCTTGAGACATATCTTATTTGGTAGGTCGGCTCTCTTATCAGTTTGAACCTTATATTTGTACCTTTGGGGAAATGGACATAGCCAGCTCAAATTCAAGAGATTCCTAGCCTCGCCAAGAAGAGGAAAAGACAATTTATTTCTTTTATTCTTAAATTCACTGTGTGTAAATATTCCCTATATATATATGCGCGCATCATTTTCATTGCATAACGCACAATATTTGGGATCACTGTGTTATTTAAAAGAAGACTCTTCATAGTGAATCCACCTACAGCTGACAAAGATCTGTTATTAACTAACAACAAAAAAAAGAAGGAACTGAAGGAACGAAGAAACAAAATGCTATATTACTTAATGCACATATATATCTCAAAGTTTAGCTGGATAATTCAGTCAGAACTGGGCAGACATTGCTGTGTGACATTAGGAGCAGAGAGAAGGAAAAAAAATCCCATCATTTACATGGAGTTGATGAATGATGTATTAACTGTGTGTAAATTGTGTAAAACAGGCCAGGCAGATTGACAAAACTTGGCAAAAATAATTCAATCCACAGAGTCAAATTATGCAATAAAAACAAGCTGGTGCTATTCAAACTGGTACATTTCACTTTTAAAAAGGCAGAAATATTCCTAGATTCCCAACAAATCATAGATTCCACTTGTTTTGGCCAAATCTCAGTCCCTTTCTAGTTCATGCAATACATGTGAATGTTTTTGTAGTGATACAAATTTTGTTGTTGTTCAGTTTTCCTGGTCCCTGAGCACATCTATTTATTCCTATGATTATGAAAAAAGCGTCTTAAGAAAATAACATACGGGGATATAGACCGGACATTACATCTACGAGGCTTCCTAAAGAACAGGACTTGCAGGGACAGTCATATGTGTCAAATGTTAAGTTACAGAATATTCTGTGCTCTGTCACTTCATTACCTCATTCAGGAGCAACTTAATATAATTTCTCCGGAGCATTCAGCTAACATGTTCATATTATGTTTCAAATACTGAAAGAGGATTCTATCCTTTTGTTTAAACTGATGATTTCAGTGAAAAGTTTGTGTATTTCCCAAAACATCCACTGCCAGTCACTATCAGTGAGATAATTTAGGTTTAATTAAATGTCTAATTCAATTGCACCATGTGATATTAATAAACTTTTCCCTTGTGTGCTGTACATATTAAATTGTTATCATATGTATTCCGTCCTCAACATATCCCTGGCAGGATTCTTGTCACTTAAAGTCTGCCCTGCTGTCAGAAGGAACCATCCATCATTTTGTTTGTTTGCTTGGAGCACCCTCCTCTGCTTGGGGTGGGTGGGGGTGGGCTACATTTGCTTTGGGCAACTCAAACATCTCCCACAGCCTGCTCGCTCTGTCATAGCGAGGAAGAAAACGCTTGTTAAATTCGAAGGAGATGCAATCTCAGTCATGGACAGCAATGGGCTACCTCAAGAGCAGTAACAGGGGAAAGCCTGAAGTACACAGAGCGAAAGAGCCGCAGCTTTCCTAATGAGGTGTAACAGTGACTTAGCAGGCTGAGGATTGTCTTTTCCTCTTGTTCATAGCTGCTGTGACATGAGGTCCACAAACAAGGGCAACATGGTGCTTTGGGTGAGTTTTTCCTCCTTTGGGACATGCTGCAACTAATTTGTCTTCTTTCATCTTAGGGAAGCTTTGAACGCTTTTTCCTCTGAAACACCAGAGATTTGAAATACCTCGAACTAAAGCAAGAAGCTGTAGCATGTTATACAAGGATACAATATCTATGGCTGGGTTATAGATCAGGTTTTGAGAGGAAACTCACCAGAAGATTAGGAACGAAGGAGTAGAAAGGAAATGTTAGCTTTTGCAGCTGGAGAAAAAATACCCCTAAGATTCTGAAACTTTCTATTTTGCTTTTTCTTCCTTTCCAATTGCCTGAACTTGTGCTGTTTGGGAGTAAAGGCAGACGTCACACAAAGAGCACCACTTGTAAGAATATCACTCAACACATTTTTCATGAAAGAAATTAACCAGGGACCCAGTTAATTACTCACAGTTCTTGGAAGAAGCTATATTGGCTGCCTTCCTGGTTCCACACATATTGCCTTTATTAGTCGTTATACGGCAAGTGAATCATACATGAGAGAGCTGGTCTGGCTCTAATATTTTGAGGTTATCTGGTCCTGTTTAGTAATGTTCCCTAGAGATCCAGATGTCCCCACAGCTCCTCATGACAATGAAGAAGGAAGAGAACTCATCCCAAATGGACTTCTGCTCTCTGCTGCTCTTCTTTCTTCTTCGGCTAGGTATTCTCTCAATCCAACCGAAGAAAACAGAGATGGAGTGGAGGTTAACTGCTCTCCTCATTCATTCAGTTCATCTTGGATTTAGGCAGGATCATCAGCTCTAAAACCACTAAAGCCTGATCAAAACAGGCTAAAAAAAGGAGTGTCTAAGGTTAATTTAGAGAAAGGGAATGACAGGCCTCAGATAGCTCAACTTTAGTTTATTCTTTTAATTGTCATTGAAAGTAGTTCCAAGCAAAAATCCAGATCTATGTCATAGAGTGTGTGAAACAGAAAGTGTAGGCCAGGACATGTGTAATGCTTTGGCATATGACATCACTGCTTTCACTCTAGATAAGCGATTTTCGAAGGCTTCTGGGTGGCTCATGTTCCTCAAACTACTTTTGAGAATTCAAGGGTTTTGTAAAGGGTTCAAGTCTTAGTGTTGAGAAGCATGTTTTGGGCCACAGTGTTCTGAGAAAGGACCAGTGAATATCTACAGACCCATTCTGCCTTAAAAGGGAATGACAGCATTAACATTTCACACCCTCCTTCCCTCTGCTTTTTTCTGTTCTTCACTAGTTACCCCTTTTCTTACCACAATCTCCTCAAAACCAGCATGGCAGCATGTATCATTAAGCCTTCACCAGGCTAAGTAGGAATCATCCCCAGGCTGGAAAAAAGTTCCCATCAAGGAGAAGTTTATTTCAGGCCCTGTGTGGACTCATCTTTTTTAATCTGGTAAAGTGAATTTGTGAGCCTTCTGGAGAATTTTCAAATGTAGATGTGTGAGGAGCAATCATTTCCTCCAAAATAGGACACAGAGGAGAGGCAACTTCCAAATACCTAAAGCCCAAGTTCCTGGAGCGTGCAGGTGGGCTCAGGGCATCTGGATAGAGCTTGGCTCAAATGAAATTTTACTGGGAGTGAAGTGAAAGAAGGTAAAGGCAGAGAAAGGTGTTAGTGCTTTCTTTTCCTTCCAAGGAGCACATGGAGTATTTATGTTTGAAGTTAGAATCAGGCAAGACAGAGAAAGTTTCATTCATGTCTGCTGTGAAATACAAAGACGGAATTTTTGACAGGAATAGTTTTATCCATGTTAATGAAGTGCATTATTGGGGGTTGGATGAAGTATTTACCCATGTCCCGGGATGGGATGTCGGCCTGTCTCAGGTAAAGACGTATTTTAGAGTTGTTTTTCATAGCATAGATAAAGTACTGAAAAAAAAGGATCCAAATTACCGCTGCTTAGAGTGCTTTTCTGGCTTGAATCCACAATGTTAGAAAGAACTCTAAATTAAAAAACAGGTGCACTATGTCCAAAGGCATTTAGGTGCCTAATTGTCTATGAAAACAGTACGAGCTGTTGAAGATCTTGACAAGTGTGATTAATCTTAAGGGGACGCGACATTCTCCTGCATTCTCGCAGCTTCTCCTAAGCCACGACCCAATGTTGCCG
Source organism: Ibidorhyncha struthersii (assembly GCA_013398815.1). NCBI lineage: Eukaryota > Metazoa > Chordata > Aves > Charadriiformes > Charadriidae > Ibidorhyncha > Ibidorhyncha struthersii. The sequence continues at coordinate 896,217 of VZSZ01000057.1, read as the reverse complement.
CTGCGACCTATTCCACAGGCGGCTGAATTATCACACAGATAAGCTCTGTGCCAAACGCTCTGCGTCAGCAGTGGGATATCATGTTTTGTAATTCCCATTCAGCAAGGTGGCTTTAAATGGGAGTTATTGAGGAGCCACAAGTGGAATACTTGTGCCAAGTGACTATAGCTGGGGTGGGTCCAGCCACTGAGACTGAGGAAACTCAAGACCAGGAGTCAGTCACTGAGAACAGACCAGCCCAAGGCTCCAGATGGAAAGTACGCTCAGGAAAACAGAGAAATCAAAGCTACCCCAAACTGAAGAGCAAATCAAGAGCAAGGTCGGGAAATCAAAGAGCTTGTGCTAAAAGTCTTGGACAAAGATGAGTTAGGACTAGAACGAGGTAAAGCAGGTTAGTCAAGAGCCAGGAGCACACAAAACCAGAGGCGATGCAAGGCAGTGAAAGCAGTTTGTGGGCTTGCACCCTGTTCCTGAATCAGAAACATATGTCAGCGGGCAGACAATCTGGCTTCTCAGGACACTGAACTCCTAGGAGAGCACTGAGCCCAGCTCCGGGCTACAGAGCTTGGCTGCTTAGTCAGGGCCTGAGAGAGGAGAAGATGTGCCTAACCTGACGCAAATTATCAGTTTCTTCATTCATTGTAGATATGTCAATTTACAAGCAGGGAAAATATGTGTGACGGAATCATCAGATCTCTCAGGTTTCTTCTTTTCCATCTTATGAAACTCTGTGAATCATGTCTCAGGACAGGAATGAGGTTGGGGTATGTGACGGACCGTACCGTCTCTCAGGCCTCCTTTGGCTCTGGGGCTGTGCTACAGCCCTTCGTGCTCTCCAGGCACTCCTGCCAGATGTGTTCACAGATCAAGACAAGCTCTGCGTTCAGGGCTGCAAAGCAGAACAGTTTCTGTAACGGCAGTGACAAAGATATGGTCCTTGCTGTGAAGGAGATGGGCACCAGTTGTTTGTGTTTCGTCTCAGTGTGAGACAAAAGGCACGGATTACAGTCATTCCTGAAGCGTGGCCACATCAGAAGTAGAATGTAGTCATGAAATCTGTAGATTAAAAGTAGGTATACGCTTCAACAGCTTGCTGAATTACAGGCTCTGTAATTGCCAGAGGCCGTTAAAAGGTTAGTCTGTTAGTTTAAGTACAGCATACAATAGAAGTCAGGCACTCACACTGGAGGAAAGATGCAGTAATATCAATATGACTGTGCTCATACCGATATTGCTAGGTAACTACTGTCTGCAGCGTGTAGCTATTCTAGTTTTAAAAATCAAAACAAAACCTGCACACCTAACTAAAGTATTTTTAATGGCATAAAATTCTGGTTGTAGACCACAGCAAAGAATAAACACGCTCTGTATTTTCTATGTCAGATCAACACCCTTTGCAGCTCTCATTAAGCAAATTGTAAAAAAAAAGAAGTTGTTTTGAATCCAAAATGTCTCAGTTAGCCCTTACTACTAGACATGTGGAAGGAATATACGTGAAAAACAAACACTGATCAAATAGAAAATGTAACATTCCTGTTTTAAAAATAAGGCATGTAATGAGAAAATAAAAATTATTTATGAAGTCAAACGACTTTTAAATCTTTAAATTCCCCACATACCTTCTAGGATTATAGTAACCTGTGGAAGGTCATTATAGTTATAAGGGAAAAGATTAAATAAGCACTTAAGCAGACATAAATAAAACGGACAGGTTAAAAGCTATTAAATTGAACAAGACTAGAGGGAAACCTAATCAGTGCTGTAAAGGAATCCAAACTAACACAGAAGGAAACAAACACAATGTTGAGAATGGCTAATAGGAAGTAGCAACTCTGGAAGTACAAAGTCTTACAAAGTCCCAAGTCATCTGTAGCACAGAAAGTTCTCCGGTTATAAGGAGGAGCACAACGCATTTATTGCAGGAAAACTTCTATATCGAGTTCAGAGCTTTTCCCCAAAATAAGACAAAGCAGGGGATAAAATTTGGATAGAGATGATAAGATGACATGGTTGAAAGCTAGTAACCAGAAGGAGGCCTCTGGGAAGAGCCTGCCATGGTGCTTGCTTCAAGAACAACTCAGCTGGAGTGCCGTGCCCCTTCCTCCGACACAGCTCTCTGTCTGTCGAGGGAGAAAAAGGGGACGCTGAAAAAAGGGGTTGAAAATGGAGTCTGATTCAAGAGTAAGCATGATTCCTAGGAAAAAAGTCAGGGTGAAGGAAGGCACCACCTTCTAACTTAGGGAATATTGAAAGACAATCAGCCCCTCATTTGGGTGGGGAGCGTGTGGGAGGAAATACACCTGCTGCAGAGGTGTAGGGGGGTGATGGCGATGCATTGGCTGCTGTGCCTGTTGGGCCGTGGCTAGAAATGGAGCTTGATCTCTAAACTAGTGATTTCATTTCTCCCAGGAAAAATAAACAGGCAATATGTGAAGGAAAATATATAATAAAAAGGAAACTGTTTTTTTTTTAGTGACTCTTGTGTTCCAGAGGTGTAGGTCCACTTAATTCACTGAGGGACATTTTTGCTAATAAAGCTTTTCAAATGAGGGATGGATTATACCGCAAGTATGGATATTTCTAAATACGTCTGGTTTTATATATTTCTCAATATTTCTATTTTTATTTTTCTGACTTTTGCCTGAACAAAAAAAAAAATAAACAAAAACGTTTTTTTAACTAGTTCTGTATGCCCCAAAGAGACAAAAGTATGCACGCTTTCTAGAGAAGGAAAAATAGCATGCAATTTTGTGGAAAAAAAATTAAATACAGAATCAATTAAAAATGTTATGGAGGTTACCATTTAAAAATGTACATGCTGCTGTCATGCAAAGGTATCTCTGCAACTCCATTCTGTGTTTCAACCGCTACAGTGTGCCAAATTTGGATAAATGTTGTCTTTTAATGGCACCTGATGTACCGACAGGCACAGACATTACTTAACTCAACAGCATCAGTTAAATGCAGGTCATTGCATTAATTAGGAGTGCATCTGTTATAACTGATCATTTTGTTCTCCCTAATTTTAATAAGCAATTTTGCCAACATGTTTACTGGAAATATTACAACATCTTTCTGCACTGAGAAAACCCAAAGGGCCTATTTATCTGGTTCAGCTGTATTCTTGTTTAAACAGAGGGTCATGCTGAAACCAAAGGCTTGCCATTTTGCCCAGAAGACAGGTCTAAGATTTGACTTAAGAGTACAGCACGTCTGTGGGAGGGACAACCTTTTTCCATAGGCCACTTATGTCGTCCTGAGCGAAAAGAATACCAACATCAAAGTTGCGCCGAGGAATGACAATCACAGCCGCTGCAATTTAATAACCCTAGATTCAGGAAGAGGAGGCTTAGCATCCTGATTTTATTTTCTGTGCATGCCATGATTTGACGTGTAGTTAACCAAGACAGGGCTAGGAACCCAAACAGTGTAAGAAAAGCAAACTAAACTCGGGCAAAGAATGCTTTGTCCTACCTCAGATTTAGCCCTCAGGTGATCAGGCGCTGCATGCTTTTAATTTTACCAGCTAGGGATATTTTCTAAAATGCTCAGAGAACAAACGTGTCTGAATATTGAGCGTGACACAAAATGTCATGAGCGCTTAAAGTTGCAGGTCCTCCGGCCAGCGGAGGAAGATGCGAAGGGAAGGAGGGCGTTTTGTCAGATCCAGGGTGAGAATGCCCCCGCATAAACAACCGGCTGGGGATTGGACGTCGTATTANCCAATCGAAAGCTGGGGCTTGATCCTCTCCGCGGGCAGTGGCTGCGCGGAGCCAGTGCCGGGCTCCCCCCCGCCGCCGCCGGGACCGGCAAAGCCGCCCCGCTCGCTCCACGCCCCGCTCTCCCCCACCGAGCGCCTATGGGCATCTGCAACCCGCGAGGGCTTCGCACCACCACCACCACCACCAGCGGCGGCAGCGGCGGCAGCAGCGGGCGGCGACCGCCCCCCCG
>VZSZ01000057.1:853625-892163 GCA_013398815.1 Ibidorhyncha struthersii | reverse complement strand
CGGCGCCCTGCTCCGGCACCCCTTCTCTTGCTTCTCTTTGCTCCCTTCCTCCTCCCTCTGCCCTCCGACGCTCATCGCCCCTCCGGCAGGCAGCGGCGCGGCGCACCGGGCGGGAGGCGGTGGCGGTGACAGCGCGGGGTCGCCCCGCAGCGCCTCTCCCCACCGCATCCCTCCCTCGTGGGCGCCCACCCTGCCCGGCCCCCCGCGGGGCCGTCTCCGCGGGGGAGGGCGCGTCCCGCCGCCGCGCTGCCCGCCCGCCGGGCGCTTCCAGGGCCGCGGAATTAAATTACCGAGGAGCCGGCGGCCGGCAGCGCCCGGCGCTCGGGGCTTTGCTCTCTGCCCCCTCGGAAGTTACCTCAACGGCCAGATGCTTTTTGGGTTGGAAGCGTCGTGCATCCCGGCTCCGGGATCCCCTCCCGAGGGGGGGGAAGGAGGGGGAATTAATCTCGTACTTGAAACCTGTGCCCCTTTGTACCTTTCTTTCTTTGCTTTGGGTTAATGCTGGTTTGTGATGATGAAACCCCCGCGAGGGATCAGCTCCAAGAGCAGATAGCATTACTTTAAGTCATGACTTGGAAATATAGATACGTGTGTATACGTACGCTGTTTTTTCCCCCTTGCAAATGAGGATTATAATAATAGAGACCCATGGCTGTCTCACAAGGAGCTCCTGCTTGACTTTCTGCTAAAGCTAAGGAAATATTTGCGCTTTCACAGGTCTTGCAGAATTGGAGTCACAGGTCTTATAAAAAATTGCAGTGGCACTTGGCTAAACAACTCTTATTTTTAGCACGCTATTGTGAAAGCGGTTATATAACTTTCGATGGGTTTTTGAGGAGAAAATTATCAGCTCATAACAAGTTAAACCTCTTTTTTCTCTGAAAGGGGAGAAATAATCTGAATGAAAGCCTGATGAGTAGAGTCAGGTGAACTTCAGCCTGACAAATGACTGCAGCAGAGATTCCCTAAGGAAAAGCCCCAGGTTAAGAATCCCACAGTCCTCCCCAGAATCACGAAGCAGCAGGTGCAGGACCAAGCAATGTCTGCACAGGGCCCTAATTAGCAAGCTGATTATCAGGCCACTTCAAGGCTATTTCATGCTAAACCAGGGAGAAATCAACATCACGTCAGAGTCTTGTCTTCCCAGCAGATGCCAATACAATACAGATACCGTGTTCCCTTAGGGGATTAGTTTGTGGCGTGAACTCCAAGAAGTACACGCTGCCTGAAATATTTACTTAGAATGCCTGATGTATTTTAACGCAGATGCTTCGTTGCTAAACCCGGTGCCTGGTTCTCAGGCTCACCTTTCCTCATCTCTTTCGAAAAGTTAAGGAGGAATAAGGGTACTCTAAGATTTTAAAGAAGAGCTCTGAGGAAAACAATCTAATAGAAGTAAGGAACAGCAATCTGCATATTGCCCAGAGCCAGGACGTGAGGGTTCTGTCTCAGTATACAGGCTCCCAACAAAGGACCTCTCTCTCTCACTTTTGTTGCATGGTCCTCATGAACTGCCACCATCCAAGACCCACAGTGAAGTCCTAAATTCTAAACACTTGTGGGTGATTACTGTGAAGCTGAAGAGAGCAGACCGATTTGCTAAATCTCTGTTATAGGATGAGTGAGAAACCTAGCAGGTAGAATTTTGCCTTCTTGCGTCTCTTGGAGCCCGCTGGCCGTGCAGAGCTTTTGTGCACGGGGAGGAGGTACGTCTGGTAACAGCGAGGTTTGCTCAGCCTCCCATCGCAGCGTGATAAGTAAGTGAAAGATGTGTCAGTGAAAAGCATCAGTAAGACCCCTAATAAGGGTGCCACAAAAATAAATGCCATTAACCCTAGGTTTGGAGGTAGTTGGTTTAGCTGACTTATTTCCTTTTTATTTATCTTTCAAATAGACTGTGCTGTCATGAAGCATGGCTTTTGATGTGGAATAGAGCAAAGGTATGAGAAGTTGCAGAATAAAATTCAGGAGATTTTTGTTTCTTTCCGTAGTATCAGGTGAGGGTGAAAATTCATATCTGAGTTGCCAGCTGAACTATGTTGATAAATCCTGTCCTTTGGAAGATGCTTACTTTCACTCACCATTTGTCAATGCTTATGAAAGTGTAAATCAAGTAGATCCAGATCATCTTCTGTAATAAATAGTTTAGTCCTGTCGTGGTTTTGCTTGGTAAATTTGGTAACTGGTAAATTCCTGCTGCTAAATTTCATAGTTCTCCACACACTACTACTAAATTCACATTGAAATAATTCTAGCTCAAGGAACCAAAACTGGTAAATTCCAATTTGGAATCAGTAAATTGGAATTTACCCATTTCTGCTGCTTGACTTAGAATTATTTCAATGAGCAGTTCTAGTCACTGAGCAAGAATTAAGCAGTCCAAGTCACTGTGCAGATTTAGTGACATCCAAAGACTCTCTTCAAGAGCAGCACAAGAAGGTCTTTCACTTTGCTCTCACAGATGCTCGTGGGTGTGGTTGTGCATTTATATTAGTGTTGTGGTTCGTGTCAAGAGTGTACTTTTGACGCCAGTCTTGCAGTTGTTCCCACTTACAGTCCATCTCCATATACTTCATGGTGGGCCAGCTGGATTCCTTTAGAATGAATCTAAACTAGAAGATGTGCTTGAGTCATTGCTGGAAATTCAGTCCGTGGGACCAGACCAGAGCTAGCCTGAAGTAAAACCCTGTAAAATGCATATAGTGTTGATGTAAAGTCTTCCATGCTTAAATGTTTTCTTCTGTATGTCTGTCGGGCTGTTCTACCTGCTAACATAGACCTGGTCCAGCTGCAGCAGGCTCGTTCTGATGCACTGGGCGGTTTGAAGCAGACACTGCTTTTCCCGGGGAGTTGGGCTAGTCCCTGCTTCTTGCACCATTGCCTACACATGCGTTACCAAGAAGCTCCTCGTGGCTCAGCAGGAGAGCACAGCCCTGCAACAAATTGTGGCTGCCCTGCTTGTATGTACACACACTGATCTCCCTTCGGTTCTAAAAGAAGATGGCTAATTTCCTTTTTTTCATAGTCTGGCATGTGATAGCGGACTACTTTTTGAGTGTGAACTTGGGATAATGCAGCCTTGTGCTCGTCTGGTGAATGTGAACACAGCAGTTGCGTTTAGGAAAGGACTACCGGTGCTTCTTCATGGTTGGTTGTCTGTCACTGGCTGTAGCCCTTCTGCGTATAAAGGTTCGCAAGGCTGTGTTTATGTTCCTCATTGCATTTGGGAGTGGTGAGAAACATTGGCTTGAAACTTAAAAACTGTCATTTAGAAATGCTGCACCGTGTTTTGTGGGTGCAGCATCTTGGTTCACTACATTTCCCACAGCACACCAGAAGTATTGCTTTGGAGGAAGACGGTGCCACCTGTGGTGGCAGTTCTGGGTCCCAGCCCATAATGGGAAACATCCTCTGGCTCTGGAGTCCAGTTGCCCCAAGCAGGTGGGAATGCGTGACGCCCAGGGAGATGTTTAGAAGCATCCACTTAAAATTTAAAGCGTCTGTTTAAGAAATGTTGAAATATTTTTTTTCCACTCTAAAGCTGAAAACTTTTCAGTTCTCTGTTGTTTGGTGATTTGGCTGACTTTTAGCACTTTCTTGTTTTTCTTTAATTTGCTTCTTTTGTGAAAATTATTTTAAATAGAAGGATTATTTTGTTACTGTAAACCATTATCTTTTGTATGAAAGCATTTCTAATTAGAAAATACATTACTGGAGCAATGAGGGATCGCATCCTTCTCAGTCAGTAACAGAAGACGGTCATCACTGCTGCAAAAACTGGGCCTCTTACCGACCCTTCAGTTTTATGCACATTTTCACAGGGATCATGATGGAAATCACAGGGCTGTGTGTGTTTAACATGAATGATACAGAGCTCCTCCTTGTTCTGGATCACTGCGAATGCTCCAAGACTGCTTTTAGAACGCATAAAATGTCGTGTTATTCGGAACAATATGAACTGAAAAACAAGAGAGCTTTTCCTTCTCAGGTAACTGTATTTCTGTTGCTAGAGGTTGTCTACTCCAAATCTGATTCCAATGCATAGCTTCTCTCTGGGATGAAGTATAGATTTTAACGTGAGTTGTGGAGATTATGGATATGTCACTTGAAACCATGCTATTTCTTGTTCTCAGTGCATTAAGTCTTTTATTACCATTTTTTAAGAAGATTTTCGAAGCTTGTTTCAGAAAGGGAAACAGACCATAAGAATCTGTCTTGCTCCAGGACGTCAAAACAGAGGGCAATCTATCTTTCAATAACCGGAGCGATGCAATCATGGCAACTTTAGTTGTAACCTGTCTTTGTCAAAAAGTCATCTTCAAGCATCTACTTCTCACATTCATTTTTTTCTTCTGGGCATAAACACGCTTATCTGTGAGATTCTGTATATGCTTTTTTTCTGTTGTTGCTGTCTACATAATATCTGTAAGAGTTATAGTGGCATATTTTAGACTAGTCATAAAACTAAGGGGGATTTACTAAGGTCATTTTTTTGTGGAGGCTACACTGCCGTGTAGAATTAGTTATACTGTAAACATATGTGGTATATAGAAATATGTGTGCTACTGTCTTTACTACAAGCTTCTTTATAGAAAGGAAAAGGTAAATTTATCTCTCATTCCAGACAGTTTTAAAGTCATTATTGTTTAGGGAGTGAGTATTTTAAGAAACCATAATTTGTAATGAAACTAAGAGGAAATTAAAACTGTGATAGATTCAAATACAAAAAAATCTCATAAAGATTACATTTCTGCCTATTTTGTGTTAAGGACATGGGAGAGGTAAAGTACACTGGGAAAGGAAAAATATATTATTTACCCTCCAAATTTCATTTTGGAACCAGTTTTTATTGAGTGTGTTGGGCAATGCACAAATACAACATCAGACTGTGGATTAAGCAGCAATAAATCTTAAAAATTTCCTGAATTTTTAACTTCTCTTATGGGTTGTTGACGTTGTCTTGTACAAACACTTGCTAGAGTTGGAAAACTGTATTGAGCTGGTGTTACAAGTGAACTAGCTGCCCATCTTCATCTGTGAGCAGTTTTGTTGTGGATTCCAGCCGTGGCCAGTTTATTCTATTACTCTGCTTAAGTGCTATTATGATAATGCTAAATAGCCTGATATTCTACAGTAGTGCTAACAAAAAAATAAACAGCAATCTAAAAGATCTGCGTGACCACATCTGGCATGAAACAGCATTTTTTTCCTGGTGCAAATCTCAGACCTAATCTCATTTCCAGTGAGGCCAAAACACTAGTTTGGCTTAGAGTTGAGCAGGATCCTGCCCATAAATCTGGCCAGTCTCCATACAGATAACATCTGGAAAGTAGTCATTTAACAATATGTGGGAGAGCTTGGGATAGGGGTGTAGATAGTGGGTCAGAGCTTCTACCCAAAATGAAAACATCCTGGCTCTCAGATGTCAGACATCCTTGCTTGAGGCATGTTTTTTGTTATGATCCATCTATCGTATGTCAGTTCCTGTTCCGTCAACATAATTTGGAGCTCAGTGTCCTTTGCGAGGAACAAGACAGGCAGAGAAGACAGGGAATATGTGAACATGTTTCATGACTTAATGGATACATCCAGTAAAGTCTCCTGATAGAGATGGCTATCGCTCGTATTTCCACTTAATTTGTTCTCTGGCTGACACCTTTCAGATTACTACACACCATGGCTTTATGCTAGGCATATTTGTTGACTTTGGTCTATATTCTTCATTAACGAAGCCCGTGAAAACTTTGCCTGATCCTTCAGTGAGAACAGCTTTTGCCCGGATATTCTTAAGAGTGAATACTTAAAAACAGAAACAAATTATAAGCACCTTGGATTCTGTGTAGGCAGGGAAAGATTGTTGATGTGTAAAGTCATAGTCCAGAAGTTGTGACTTCTTAAGGGTATCGGAAGCTGAAGATTCAAATGTCACACAAACTAGGAATTAGCAAAAATTAGGAAAATTTATTGTTTTATTAAAAAAATCACAGAAGATATGTGAAAATACATACAACAAAAATAGCATACAATGGTGCTAATGACCCTTCTTCTACAGGAACCCTGAAGCAAGCAAGACAAATGCACACAGTTGGAAATTGAGCTAGTTTCTGTCATTTGAAACTGTCTTGCTTTCAGATTCCCTAAGTCCCTTCAGTCACTTACACAAAGTTATTCAACAGCTCAATGTAGGTTGTTTTTTTTTTTTTAACTGTAAGACAAATCCCACCTTTGTCTACCATGAATTCCTCCCAAATGAAGAGAAGCTTTAAATACAAANTCCCCCTTTTTTTTTTTTTTTTTTCAGTCGTCTGTACTTGATGTTCTTTCTTCTTGAAGGAGCAGTGAAAGAGCTCCTTCACAAATGACAGTCTACTATTTTCTGAATTCTACATCCGAAATGCCAGGAATTTTCTACTGTTTTCTGAATTCTACACCCTTCCACTCAGGTAGACTAGTTCCAACTAGAAAAATATTTTTTATGTTGGTGTTTCAATAGCTGACTTTAAAAGCATGATACGTGCAAACACTATTTTGAGTACCTATCAGAAATTGCCAATTTTCTCTTTATAAAAATAGTCTTGTTTTTTTTCAGTATAAAATCTAATATTTTGTAAAACTTAAGTTTCTTTGGAAACAAGTTTATTGTGTCATTCCAAGTTGAGCCTAGTTCTTTTCTGGACATCTCTAAGGTTTCTTTAAAAGAAGGATATGATATTACAGGAAGAATGTGACTCTTGTTTGCCAGAGAGCTGTACTATGTTTACTATAATAGGATTAAAGGAAATTTGAAAGTCAACTCTAGCTCAGTGGGAAACTGATAAACACACGTTGTACTTGCAGAAACACTCTGCCCAGTGGTATTAGGAAATTTATCACTATTTATTTAGCAGTTCAGACTTTATCCGACAAACAGATTTGTTGTCCATTTAAAACTATGCCAGACGTTGAAAGACTTAACAATATGGATGTGATTTGCGGAATCTGAACTATTATCCTGGCATGGCTGTGTAATGTGGCTTAGGAGTGGGACTCTCAGACCAGAGACTCTCAAAATAAGGAGTCTGTAGCTTATGGATCCCGTTGCTTTCCAAAGTCTGTGGTTTGATTCCTGGCACTTCTGGTTAGGTCAACTATTATAGCCACACTCATAAACAGTGATTTTCAGAATCTGAGCAAGCTAGACGAGGGTGTAACTCCTTGGAAAAGTTATTCTGGAAGAGGCAAAGCCAGCAATATCTCTGGATCCATATCTGCTATTGGCAGTCTCTCCTCTTGAGAAGCAATGGCAGTCCAGTCTCGTATTTACTAATGTTTGTTTATTTGTGCCTTGGCCAGTGTTTCAACTAGAGAGTGAATTCTGGAGAAAGAAAAGGCCACAGGAATGACTTTCCATTCTTAAGTACATGTTAAGAGGTCATTTTTACATGGACGCAAAAGCTGCTTACAAGTCAGTAAAATAGAATGAAGTAATTTTGCGATGAAATGCATACAGAATTTTTTTAAAAAAAATCAAGAGTAGTGGGGAATGCGTAATCACAATGTGATACAGCTACTATTGCAAATGTTTTCGTCACCTCCAAAATGGCAGATATGTTGCAAAAGTGGGAAGCTACTCACTGCATACTTCTGAACACCAGAAAAGACAAGTGGACTATTACCACCATGTGCTGGGAATTGGTAGGAACTTCAAGACTGGCTATGGAAGCTACTGCTGTGTTCATGCTGTATGTGGTAATACAGTTATTTGATAAAAAGATGGGGAAATTACTTTATTTCTAAGCTGCTCTCAGCTTTGAAATATCTTATAAAAGTGCCTTAAAAGCAGTGTTGTGGGTTTTTTTTTGTATGAAATTTGTGGATTTGTATGTTATCTGTGAAGTCACCCCAAAATACCTGTTTCTTTTCCTCTTCACATAAGATGTGAATGTGAGCTGCTAATCTGCTTTGCGGTACTGAAATCTGAAGAAAGCTTTTTCATCCTGTTGAATGCATGTGTCAAGGAGGAATAATCTAATTTCTCCTGCATTCCTCTCCCACCCAAAATGATCTTTAAAGGTCTGTGGAACCACTGGAAATGACCTTTCCCAGCCAGCTGAGATATCCTTTCATTACGGTCCATGGCTCTCTACTGTAACCATGGCCATCGTACAGACCACCGTGTTGTGGAGTCTCTGAGACTGCCAACACTGATGGGAATTTTCAGTTTGGTTTTAGCTGCTCCATTCAGACAGTGGAACTGCGAATGCACGGGTGAGAGGTCCATACCAAGGGTTTCCTGTCTCAAGGGAGACTGTTGTGTACCTAACTCCACTGGCAGTCCAGGCTTCAGGTCATGGTGGAGCCGAGTTCTTCTGCAGATCTGTCCTGGGCAATTTCACCTGCAGAGTGAAGGAACCTCTCTCTCACTTTATCATTAATTAACATTAAACGTTGCCTATTTTGACTCTTCTGCTTAGCTTCATCGATGTAGATAGGCTACAATCAGGCTAAAATCAGAGCGCTTGCAGTTTGCTTCATTATATACAAATTGTAACTCAAGGCTGCGGCAAGTTGCCAGTTCATCTCCCCACTCAGACGCCAGCTTCATTTACTCATATAAATAACTGGATAGCAGTCAAATGTGATTGACTTAAGCTGTTACTTTTTCTGAATGTGTAAAATATGGGGAGCTTGAGGTGCTAATGCCATGCTTGTTGGCTGTTTTTTTTTGTTTTTTTCCCCATCTTGAATTTTAGGTGTAATCGTTGAGAATATTGAAATGTATTTGTCATTGTATTTATCATGGGTTTAGATTTGTCTTTACTGTTTACAGTAAAAATTAGTTGGTTTTTATAGTCCTATTAGAATATTCATGGTTAGTTTTATATTAATTAAAGAGAGGCATAGCTTCTTGATAGATGGGAACTGTAATTTAAGATACTTTGGTTATGAAGTGCTCCAAATTAGATTTTTTTTTTTCCCCAAGATATTTATTTTTCCTTTAAAAACTGGCTTATTTTACCATGATTAAGGCTGATGCCTTAATTTGGGCCTCAAATGTGCTATAAATTTTGAACTTCTAGATACATGATACAAACTGCTAACACATATAGCAATTAGTCAGATAGCAATGCTGGTGGAATTTTTTGGGTGAGACTCATGCTTCAGTTTTGCTTTTAAATAAGTACTGTCTTCTTGCTAATTGTAAACTTTTCCTAAAGCTTCTGTGATGGCCTTTTGCTTTCATCTCATGACCAAATTCTTCAAGGTGGCAGAATCTAATAGTCTCTTGAAAGTATTAATGGTCCACTGGGTATTCCTGTTTTGTTATGCTGCCTGTGGCTATGCCTGTGGTGTCCCTTTAGCTGGGCATAGGTCTAAACTTGTGCTGAAAGGGTCATCTTGCCCTTGGCTCTGCTGCTAGCTGCTAGGTTGTGACTTAATTCTGTTACAGACTTTCTTTGTGATGTCTAAAATGGTACACTCAGTATCTGTGAGAAACTAGCTCAGAAATAGCGCTGTAAATGCTGATGTAAGTGTTCAAAACACTGTATGACCTCTAGCTGACAATGTTCTTGGGTGTAGACTCCTTGCATGGTGTCTTGGAAACCCTTTTAGTACTGGGTGGCCTTAGTAGTCTAGATAGACAGTCTCAGTTGCTAAGCGTGGAAGGTCTTTGAATAAGGTTGCTATTTAAGAGGTAGCCCAAAGACCAGCATTCCCAAATTTTCTGAACAATGACATGGGCTAATAAGGGTGGTGAGGCACTGGAACGGGTTGCCCAGAGGAGCTGTGTATATCACTGGAAGTGTTCAAGGTCAGGTTGGACAGGGCTTTGAGCAACCTGGTCTGTTGAAAGACGTCCCTGCCCGTGACAGAGGGCTTTGACTGGATAAGCTTTAAAGGTCCCTTCCAACCCAAACCATTCTGTGATTCTATGGTTGTATAATGCTGTTATTGTTTGAACAGAATGTTATGGGTCACTTTACAGATTGTCATTGAACAGTTTTTAAAAAAAGTATTAAAGGCTAAAATCCTTCTATTACAAACAGCTTATTGCAGTGGTATATATGTAAGCAAATAGGAATAGTATCTCAAAGAGGTAGCCATGTCCTTACGTGTAGATGCAAAAAAAAAAAAAAAAAGGATGTTTCGCTTTACTACAAAGCCTATAAGGATTTGAATTCTCATGCAGATTTGCACACACTGAATTAAATTAATTCCTGGACAGAGGAGTAGAGCAGTGTGTTACTTCAAGACAATGCAAAAATACTTTTATACTTTAAAAAAAAAGACACCGTTAACCATGCCTTCTATATAGTGGGAAATTCTGCCCATTGTGTATTGCTCTGCTATCTTAATTATTTAACATTTCTAACTTGGGACATCCAAAGCTTTTGGTTATGGTTTACACAGGGTCATCCATAGCTGTAAAATATATTTTTACTGTAGTAGACAGTAGGCAACAGTAGACAACAACAGCTAATAGCCCTTGCACTTTTCCCTTTTGAAGTAGCATATCTAAACCCAAGTACTGTAAAGTAGGAAAGAGAGGATTTGCTTCTGATGAACTGAATTATTCTGTACATAGGCTGTTCTGGAACATTTCAGTTATACTTACTATTCTATATGATTTTGGAGGTAGTTCTAAATTAACATAATATTTAAATGGTAACTTTCAAAACAACTATGTAAATACTTAGTTTTTATGATAAAACTCATATAATTTAATTCTGGAATTATTCCATCAGTTTTTCTGGCTTGCATGTATTATAAAAGTCAGAATTAATTTCAAATTTGAGAGAAACTAGCCTAGGTATTTTGAGATATGGAGTTACCCTATCACAGATATGTCCACTAAAGAGTTGACATTTACACTTCTGAACTTCATTCTTTAAGAGTCACCTTATTTATAGCAAGATAAATGCACTTTCAGCTCTAATTGCACAGAGCGTCAAAAACATTCTTTGGATAGCCTAAGTAATCTGAAATATATCTTATCTGGGAAACCTCAGAGGATCTATTTATTCAAGAAGTTAGAAAAATTTAAGGGGTGTATACTTACAGCCTGGATTTCAGAATATACAACTGCTGCTTGTGCATTTTAGAGGACGCTTAATTTCTTTTAATTAAATAGAATGTTTTAAACATCATAAGCTATGTTTTCACAGAGTTTATAGGACAGATATCATGCCATGCTAGAAATATGTATAAGAACTTGAAAAGTATATTCAAGAAGAAAATCCAAACAGATTAATGCTTTTATGTAACTGAAAAAAAAGAAAAACGCAAATAGCGACAGAAGTGAAAAGTGAGTTAAGCTTTTCAGTGATCTGTCAGATTTAACTACAAGTTCAATTCCAAACTGTTTATGGCTTCAGAGTGTGTGTGCAGGGGTGTTCAATTAATGTTTTGGGTTTTTTAACCACCTTTGGGATTATTTTTTTTTATTCATTATAAACTATTCCCCTCACTCATTCGCTGGTTGTTTTAAATATTTTTAAATGGAAATTTAACACATTTCCTAAGAAGTCCTTAGAAAGGGCATCTTTACTGCAAGATATCTGGCTGCAAGCTAAAAACCTCCTAGGATATAATCCTTGTCTAGGAGTTTATACATACAACTTGCTGTTGTTAAGGCTTTTCATCAAGAAGTCAAATGGGATCTATTCCTTGGTTAGCGTATGTGAAGGAGCTCACATCTAGCTGCTAGTAGATTTTATGTTGTGGAACCTTTGCAAGTATTCATTGCATGTTAACTCTTGACAGATAAAATTACTTATTCACTATTGACTTATCTTTGAGGGATGATTTACTTCGTCACTATGTAGTCATCTTCGTGCTATGTTGAGACAGCAGTCTCTCTCCAAATCATCTTGTGGCATGCAACTATTTCCCTGATACAAAGTTGTAGTTAGAGGTTTGCAGAAGGAGTGTGCGGGGGAAAAGGGAGAAAGACAAGTGTTGGCATGTTTTTGAATCTGCGCTTAAGACAGCAATCATTGGTGCCTGCGAAGAGGGTTGTACATTTGTGGCTTTTGCTTGCTCCTCTTTATTGGGCTGCTCTGCAGGACATGCTGGGGGTATGGGGAGAGAAAGGTTACGTATTTAGCCATTTTTTCTTTCACTGCTTTTGCTCATAGGATTATGTTATTTTGCCCCACACACACGCACAAAAAAATCTCAAATCAAGAACCACTGTGACATTGCCACTCTGTCTGGGTCACCTTCTCATATCAGCTTACCCTTTACTTAAAATATGCCTGTTAGCCCAACCTTGCATATATATATATATACACACACACAGACACATATGTATACATATGACTTGCAATAAAACCTTGACACATACATAAGTTAATGAAAGGAGCCTTTTGCTTTTATTCTAGATATTTCAGCATGGTCTCTGAGTAACTTAGGAAGAATTTAAATGCATCTGGCCTCTCTGGCACTGTTTAGATATGTGGAGGGTAAAAGTAGCCTTTGCCTTCTTTCCTTCCACCTATTTTCACTATGCAGAAGACTGGCCGATTATGAAGGTCAAACGAATTCTACGAATAACAATGTCTTGAGTGCTAGTTTGGGAACGTGGAGCCACAAACTTTTTGTTTCATGTTGGGTAATCCACCTCAAATCTTTACCTTAGAGTGCTTAGACCTTCCTTTGCTCAGTGCTACAAAGACTAGGAATTTTGCAGGGTCCTTGCTCAGTATGGGAAGCAGTGAAGCTAGATGTCTGGGCTTGCTAAGTCTTGCAGAAAAGCAGGAGAGTAGTAGCTAAGGTAATCTGTTTTGTGCTAGCCTGCCTAGGTGGCTTCCAAACAAACTGAAGTGCTTTGTGAACTCAGCTGCAAAGTGTTGTTGAAATGCAAGCCCCGATTTTCCAGAGTAGCTGCTTTTGAATGTGGAACTGAGCAACCTAAATAATTCAGTAGAGATGTCGCCATAAGGACTATTGAAGAACCTAAAAATTAAGTGACCCGCATCAGGAATTCCCATAGGTGAGGCACACACCTGCATTCTTTGTGCTGTCAATAGGGAGAGTTTGGGGATTAGGTTTACAGCGTACATAAATCAGTGTGCCAAGGTGGGGAATTTAACTGAACTTCAGATAATAGTGAAGAAATGAGTGCCTCCAAAACCCTGCCTCTCATAAGTGGAGGCTCCCACAGAAGTGCTGGGGAAAAAAGGTGGAAGAAAGATTGAGAAATGCTGCAAAATGCTTCTTAATGCTCCCATCTTTGGATCTATCGGATGAGGCTTTCCGCTGTAAGGCAGAAGGTGGAACTGAAGGCTGGGGAGGATCGCTATGAGGGTTGAATGCATAGGTTAAGTTACACTCTGGAACTAAAGGTGATAAAATCCTCGGAGCTATAAGGAGATGTAATTAGATCCAAAGTACAGCTAGACACATTTTACCCCCTCCCCTCCACTGTCAAACCCTTACGTAGGGAATGGCCCCTGGTGCCTGTGGCCAGAATGTCACAGTTCAGAGCTGGTGAGTCTTTCAGAGGCCGTTGGGGTTTCCCAGATACTTTTGAGGGTCACTGAACCTGATTTTACTTCAAGATGAGAAAGTCCTGTATAGCAATCAATTTTACAAGTCCAAAGTTCAGCTGGGAGCTGTACACACAAAGCAACAGAGATACTGAGTTCTTCATTGATACTGTATTAGCATTGCACGAGGAGAGATTAGGATCAGCCCTCCTTTGCTTAAATGATTTGCCCAGTACAGCCAGCTGGCAGAAACTGGGGCCTTCCAGCCGGGAAGCTGTACCAGACAAGACACTTGTGTTATGAAGCCTACAGTTAATCCACACGTTGTGGGAAAGTTACCATTAGCTTCAGGAAGATAGTCAGTTATTTGTCACCATTGCTGAAAATGAAGTTAAGGGCTTCAAAGGGTCTGGCATCTCTGAAGTAAACCTTAATCAGATCTTAATTTGGTTCCAGCCAAGAGTGTAAATCTATGGGATATGGGGGGATTCTAATTAAACTTGCATATTTCTTGCTTTAGACTATATGGCAGTCATGCAATGAAAAAATCCTCATTTTGTTACATTTTTTCTCTCCACAAAGGTTGTATTACAGCTATTTCTCTCTTCCCTCACCTCACTGTCTTCCCCGCAATGGTCTTCCATTAAATTCTTCCCAGATCCTGATACTTAAGGTTGGGGGAGGCGGGAAGAGTAAGAGCTATGTGACTGATATTTAATTGTTGCAGTTGATATTTAATTGTTGTAGGCTCAAAATTCTTAGAAAGCCATGTAATGGGAGACTAGACCGTTCTTGGATGTCCCACGTGAGCCTGCTGGGCAGCTCTGCTAAACGACAAAACCAAGGCACTAACGCAAGCGGAAAAGTTGGGGTTACCATTGGCCCGTGTAACAGGATAGATGCATGGGCACCGGTAGCCCTGATTAGGACTAAGTAGGCTAAGTTTATTTAGTGTGTTACACTAGGCAGAAAACAGACATTTTTGGAGTTCTCTCTTCCCTTGTCCTTTTTCCTTCTTTATAGCTAGATGAAGTTTAGTTAATTAAAAGTAAAATACAATTTAAAATATGCAAAATAACTAAGGAAGGAACATGATACTAAGAAGAAATTAAAACCAATTTGTATTGGAATTACAAGATATTCCAAGAACATAAATGTTAATCTATTTTTTTTAAATTACTTCCTGGTAAACATTTCTGGTGTGGTTGTTTGTTTTTTTTTTTCATCTGTCAGCTGTCACAAAAATTCCTCTGTAAGCATTTGCTGATTCCTTCAAACCGACTGTGTTTTTTTAATGGCAGTACTTTTTTTGTCCACCTGAACTGTGTGAAATACCAGTGAGTCCACCTGAAGACAGATCCTTGCCTGGTCTAAATGACTATATATTTTAAACCTCAAAGACTCTGTATTAGTGTTCACACAGAGTAAAATGACCAGCTTCATTGAAGTAAAATACAGTATGTTTTTTATTGACTCTAATGAAGTCAGTGATTGTCAGATAAATCCTCTGAAAAAAATTTAAATACATATTTGCAGAGAATCCTCCATCCCTCCCTCCATACTTTTATTTCCCCTGAGCTTACTGGACACAGTGAGCAGGTGTGTGGAGTTTCTTGTTGGTAGAAGGCATGGCAGTATTATCTACTGCATGAAGCCTTGCAGCTTCTTCTCATCCTCTGCTGTACTAATCTGTTTCAGGATTCTATCATATTAAACCTTCCATTTGTTTCAGTCCTACAGTAATTCCTTGGCAATGAGGGACATACTTTTTATTAGATTCTGAACATAGGTATGTCCACTCGATCATTGCTTTGTGTTCGGTTACAAGAGAGTGTAAATGTGGCATTGGTTTAAAAAACATCCCAGATCAACGGGTTTCTCTCAGGAATAGCAGTACTAAGAGGAATTGTATAATAGTTACTAAAGAACAGTAAATAAATAATAATAAGAGTAAATAACAGTAAACAAATAACCAATATTGGTGTTGTAAGTTGCTCTTAGGTGAACGACTCTTTCCTGGTTTTTAGGAAACCACACACTGCAGTATCACTTCACCTCTTTCACATAGTCAGAAATATTAGACTATATCTGGGTATGGGAGCAGTTCCTCACAGGGAAAGTGTTGAGGAGATGCTTTTACTCTGTAGGCTAATTTTAGGGAATTAGCAGCAGTACGTAAATCAAATTTCAAAACTGATCTCAATCTTGGGAGGATAAAGAAGGCAGACAGGAAAGTGGCATTTGATTCCAGTGTGTGTTCAGTTTCTGTTTGAGGGCAATTTCATTTATTTATTTGTTGGGCTTTGTGGGAAAGGGAGGGTTGGACAGTGGATACATCTTCGCAGGGTATTGCTCTGCTTGTAGGGCAAATACCATAACTTTATGATGACAGCTGTTGACAAACTATTCCACACCTGTTAATTACGGGTATTACAAATAGAGAGAAATTTGGGTGTTTACTATCATGAGGACAATACAGATGTTTTGGCCTATGCAAACCTCGGTGGTTTGCTGCAGATCTTTCAGGGCGTGCTTGTTTCTGGGCCTGTCCTGCCGTCCTGGGGCCTCTGGATGAGAAGCCACTCAGCTGCCTTATTCAGTTGCTGGTTGTGGACTTCGGCCGCTCCATCAGCCAGTGCGGCAGCACTGTTGCCCCGCTTCAAGTTCAATGTGACTGTTGCTTGTGCTCTGAAGGGACCGGGAGGAAAAAGTACAATATGGCATGACATTGGCACGATATTGTCTACCCATGCTGCTTATTAAGCAGTTTTGACTTCTCTGCCTTAAAATCAGTCGTCAAAAATGATTTAAAAGTGTGCCCAAGTTAGCCTTATATGGGAAATGGTGTGGGTGTGTGTTTTATGGGTATTTAAGTATGCTTTAGGAACATAACCTATTTTCTAATGATTTATAAATGACATTCATCTTCTTCAACAAATAAACTAGGAATGTTTCCTCTAAATAACCTAAATTTTGGAAAACCCAAGGTATTCTGCAGAATCTTGAGTCTTGACCTCTTGCCAACAGAGGAGCATGAAACCAATGTTACATATTCTGCCTACAGGAATCACAAGAAATCCAAATTAGTCTTTAATACTGAAAGAATCTGATAGTACTTGCATTTTAAAGGTGTTAGGTTCACAATTAGCAGGTTGCAGTGTGTTAAACATAAGGCTGGCTTTGAGTAGTGATTTAGTGACCCCCATAGCAGAAGTACCTGAAGCTGTACTGCAAACAGAATGCTGATGTCTTTCTGTGCTAGCCAGCATGAAACATAGAAACCTAGAAAGATGAGAAGAGAGATGACAGAAAACTAGGCAAAAATCTATTATGAAGATGGTTCTTTGGAGCTCAATGATTGTTCTATATAATATGTCTATATTTATTTACTTAAAAGGGAATTAAAGGGACTTTGAGAAGTCATCTGGCTCGTCTCCTGTTTGTTACAATCCATTTTATCTAACATAATTTCTGGCAGATGTGATGATTATTTTTTTCTCCTTTTGTGTCACTTTCTCCATAATAATCCTGAGTAAGTCTACAAACTTAGACAAATAAATTCCAGTGCTGCACTATCTGTATCATGGTGCTTGTTAATAGAAATTTTGTCTGAAATCTTATTTGCTGATACTATTGCATTTGCATCCATGAAGGGTAAAGACATAATTGTTTCACTCTTAGCGATATCCTTTTATGTGTTTGAAAGCTATTAACATCACTCCTTTGGTCTTTGCTTCTTTGTATTAAAAGTCCCTGATTTCTGCAATCTTGACACATTAAGTTATAGTTTCTGTGTATGTAAATGTTGTCGTTTTTCCTTCTTTGCCTCCCCTCTAGAAATCTTCATGGTTTTGCTGAAGTGTGGTACCCAGAACTGGCACATAACCTATTACTTTCCAATCTGCATTTGTGCAGCCGTGTTTTCAAGTGCAAAAATAGAACCTTGATTTGTCCTTAATATCCTCGGCATACCATCAACAAAGTGCGGTGGGCATGGATCTGATGGGTTTTTTTTAAGATTTGCATACAAATTGGGTTAGCTTCTGCTTTTGAACATTTTTTTAATGAGGAGTCTCTTGTCTTACTGTGGGACATGTCAGGACAGATGGGTTACTGCGATGACCATTGTGAGAGACATCGATGCACATAGGAAAAATATACAGTCTGGTGTGCGTGTATGGAAGTTGACATAAGAAAAAGTTGCAACAGGCTGCAAACTTATCCAACCTTGATACAATTTCCACCTCTTAAGTTTAATTACAGGTGGGTAGGGTATGTTCCCTGATGCTTTTGACTTGCCAGGGTGTATGGTACGTTGCCGTGCTTTTCTTCTCATGTCTGGTAACTTCAACGGGCTTTTGGGCCTGAATACAGGAAGACAATTAAGTGTTTGCTTATCTCCTACAGTGTTAGTTTAAAGCTGTCCTCTTTTAATCAGAGTCCTAATTACTAAGATGGTGTGAGCTCATACCTCTACAAGAGCTTAGTTGTCTCTGTTGACCGTTAGGTATATTTATACATACATGCAACTGTATGTATGTACTGGAAAACATTAGCCCACGTGGTACTCAAAATCATCCAGGCTTTTGGAGAGTGAAGATGCCTTTGTTCAGTAACAAGGGAGAAGGTTAATGCACAGGTTCTGGCTAGTCACTGTGGTATTCGTTCCCCTTGACTGAGTGGCAGAGATACGAGCTGGTGCTCTTTGGCATTGAAGGCTTCACCTCAGACCCTGACTGGTCAGATGCTGTTTCAGCCTTCTGCTGAGTGAATACTCCTGGAGAACTTGTCTCCTGTTTTTCTCATTCATGTAATAGGATCATCACTCCATTTCTTACCATGTCAGGTGCCTGCACAACTTGTGCTTTTGCCTAATATGGGCAAAAATCCATGTGAATTCAATAGACAGAACAAGTGGACAATGTTTGTTATGGTTCTGGTGCGCTGTTCTGAAAGAGAGGTTGGACAAATGTTTGCATTCAAATTGTGTTATAACTTCTGATAGATTTTTCTTTTTTTTTTTTCAGGTTATTAACCAGCATATTGGTTCTGTCTCATGAGCATTTTTGTCCCGTCTGTTACCTAGAAAGTGAGCGGAAAACTATTTCCCTCCAACTTCTTTCACCAAACCACATTACTTGTTTTTTTGTTTGTTTGTCCTTAAATTCAGGTTTTCTTAATTTTTCAATGCACTGATTGCATGGGTATGTAGCATCTTCACAAAAAGGAAGAAGAGCCACCTTGCCACAGTCTTGAGTGCTAGATTCTGGATCAGATGTGGAGAATCCAGCAAGGGTAGGTGTTAGGGCAGGAAGGGTAAGGGGGACATACAACTGATGGAGAAGGAATGAAGGAGAAGGCATCGATGCCTCAGACATCATGTAGATTATTCCTATGGCATCTAACCAGTGGTTTTATTTAAACACATAAAACCCCAAAGCCTTGGCGGAAAAAAACTTTGAAATTACAAGGCAAGATACTCAAAAGTCAGACAGTAGGATGCAGCAGTTAGACTACATTTTTGTGCTTCTTTTTTCATCTTTAATATTTAGTTTTGCACTACAGTTGCAGAGCACATTTTCAAGATAAGATAAAAGCCTCGTTTTAAGTACCCCATATCCATTCAGGACTTGAGATAAATGGTGCATGCCTCTTTTGGAAATCCAGTCCTAAGTAACAGCTGTAATGTTTAAGACACTTGCAAAAATTGGTGCGTGTTTGAATACCCCACATCTCTCACCTGGCTTCCAGCGGACACTGTGGAGGAGTATGCATCTCCCGTAGGGTCTGCCTCTGATGTGCCAGCCTATACAAACATCTTGGATGCCCGTGGGCATCTGAAATGCTACTACTCATCACATTCTGTTATTATTATTTTAATTTCCTCTCACTGCTGCGGTACAGACTGTAGTCCTAGCACCAAGCCATTTAGATACAAGGACCGTGCATCTCATCTAGGAGGCAAAAGCATGCAGTTCTGTCAGTCAACGCCACCTTTATCAGCCACACCCTTCCAGTTACATTAGCCTCCTCCACCCTGAAACAGGTAAGTTGGGTGACAGCGTTCCCAGGCCCCAGTTTGGAAGGAGTATCAGGGTGCGGCTTCCCAGCTGGTTGAAGGCAGCCTGCCCGTAGGCTGGTACTGGCAGGGCAGAGCTGCCCAGCGCTGGCACGGGGGCCCCGGCGGCGTTACTGATCCTGCAGGCAGCCGGAAAGCCGGCCGGCAAAACAAAACAAAACAAAAATACCTTTTCGGCTGGATCAGCAAACTCGTCTTGCTGACTGTGTGGCTGCATGGTTGTTAGTACTGGCACGGGGTGACCGAGGAATGTGTGTGAGCGTGTGTGAGTGTGTGCACGCATGCTTGTGTGTGTGCTGAGTGGAGAAAAGGTGGTGCCAGTGGGGACCCCGAGGAGGGGGGACTGTGGCTTACGGTTTAAATGAATCAAACTGCACCCTGCACTGGGTGACAGCAAGAGATGATTTAAGCTTTATCTCAGAGGGGCATGGGTTCCAATTAGAAATACTTCCCGCTGACATTAATTGCTGTTTTGGTTATTTCTCAAGGTCAGATACAGGGTTTTCTCTGTGCCATTACTTTACCTGAAAGTGGAATTGCACTGTTCTACAGTGAATATACATAACTGGAATATATATTTGAACCCACATCCTGCAGTATTCTTATCAGAATGTAAAATTGAGAGAAAAAGGCATGGGGTTTAATTCTTTTGGTCTGTGATTATTTTCATTTGGGTTTAAAAACCTAGGACAAATGACCTTCTTAATGTGTTGGAGAGGATGATAAAATTCAGGGAGCTTAAATCAGGACCTCACCCTCTACATCACAAAGTCTAATGACAGAAAAATAACATTGGCAATGATATTATAATTCCCTTTATGTCCAGGAATTTTATGTTTATTCCCTATCTAGTAACCCAGCTTTAACAGAAAGTATGGGTAATGCCTCTTTGTACTTTCTGCTTTCTCACTACCCTTTTCTGCAGTTTTAAAAGGGTTTTTTTCAGTGTGGGGAATGTGAATGGAATTATGTCCAGTTCATGTGAGTACTGAAACTCTAAGCTTATGTTCATAAATGGGGAAGATCTTGTTGCTAACCTGGTTATGAGAAAGATGAGTAATGTGCCCCATTGGCTAAATTTTTGGATGACTGGTAGTAGTTAATGCTGTTCATTTTCTACTCAGTGGTGGTGGTGAAACACAAAGCAGGACGGTCAGGGAGCTGCGGAGCGGCTCCCAAGCTCTGTCTGCCTTCTGTGTGAATGGCAGCAGACGGCATTACCACCTACCCAGTCGTACATCTGGGCGCCCTACAGAGGCACTGGTATATAAACACGTAAGCAATGTTGCAGTCCCAAATGTCACTAGAGGCTTTGTAGGTGTGGGAACAGGAGTTTTCTGGATTGCTCACATTGACTGAAGTGACATGTATGTCCCTGTCACCTATTTCTAAAGTGTCTCTAAATCTCATCTCTGGTTTCTGTTAGATGCTTTGCCATGGATTTGGCAAGCAGCTTTAAACAAATAATATTTTTTTTTTGGGGGGTGGAGAATAGTCATAGAGAGGCCCTTGTTAAAACCATGATATTTAGATGAGCTCTTTATGTCTTCTGTACATTTATGCTGTAAATCCACTCAGTAGCTTGCCTTCTTAGGTCTGTTTCTATTAATTCAAATGTGCCTCTCTTGCTTCTGTTCCTATTCGAGTCTGCAGTGCCATGGCGTATTCTGCTTAAACCATACAGTTTAATGATTTAAGTCTCACTCCTTTTTTTCTTTTTAGATAAGCTTAAGAATCCTCCCCTTCAGCCTTATAACAAATATGTAGATATGAAATTGTGCACTTGCTTTGATGTAGCCTTTTATGTCATTCATATTGTAAAACAAGACTTTGATTTTGGGGGCAGGAAGGAAGAAAAAAAAACCACAAATGTGCCCTGTGTTTTTAATGAGCAGAGTTTTGCCAAGTGGCAATTAGTATTCCTTAGTCTTTGTGCTAATTAGGAGCTTCTTAGGGTCCTCTAAGAAAAAAGGGTTTTGCCAGGTTAGCAGATTTTCAGACAGGTGAGCTACTTTTAGCTTTGTCTTTGGTAGGTACATTTTTGGTAGTGTTTTTCTTAATTGCTGTTCTGTTTCATTTTGACACTGACATTATCCATGTTCTTATGCTGCCCAAATCATGGTCTGATCTGTATGGAGCTTCTCTACAATTTTGTGCTGGAGAAAAATTATGGAAGCTGAAATAATCACTCAAAGCAGAAGCTGTTGTTCTGAAACTAAGTAAGGGAAGAGAGGAAGGATAGCCTTGTTTTGCTAAGCCAAATTCTTTACTGAGCCTCCTTTCAAAATACAGGCATAAAAAATCCCATGGGGCTGTGGTTATCCTTGACCCATTGAGGACCATCAAGTTACACGAATTGTGGTAGCTGACCCTAAGGGTTCAGAGTTGAAACTATTTTTTTTTTTTTGTCTCTTCACACAGTGGGAATGAAAGTTTTCAGGTGAAGTGTTGATCAAACCCCTTTTTTCGAATTTGCTTTTTCACAGGAAATGATAGCAGCGTCTTTAGACTGAAAACACCTGAAGGTACTAGTTTAATTTGTGTGTATTTTTTAGGGCTTTCCTATTACTGAGACAAAAAGGTGTTTCATGTTAACTCTGTGGGTTTTGAGGGTTTAATAATTTTACATTGAAAGTATCTTAAAACCAATTTTTCTCACTTCACCTCCTCTTCAATGGGGGAAAAAAAGGACAAATTCGGAATCTAATGGTTCAGCTGATCTGAAGTGAAAAAGTAGGCCAACGGTCAGGACTTAATTTTTGCTCCAATTTGGAGATGAGTCTTTCAATACATCTAGTTCTCATAGTGTCAGAAAATATTTTCAATCTAGCCTTATTTGAAATTCCAGTCCTCTTAATCCCGTATTACACATAAGTTCCTTAAAAAGTCTACTGTTTAGGCAAGACATAGGAAAAAGTCTAGAAAAAGCCATGTTCATGGGTGCATAATGTTGTTTGTACCTGTGGTCTAAATCACTCATAAATGAATATGTGAGTTGTGTGGATGATCACTGACTAGGAACCAGAGCAAACCTGTGGGTCAGAACATTTTCCTTGGGATGATCTTATTTGGTCTAATCAACTACAGTGGGCCTTAGCAAGAGGTGCAGATGGCATTTGGTTGCTAAGCCAACTGAATGCTTGATAGGGTAGTATTTACAAGTTTAAACAACTTGTAATGGTTCTCCTAGCACCAACACAAAGCTGTGTTGGTGCTAGGAGAACCATTACAAGTAGTTTACCAAACCCTTCAGCTGATCAATCTCGCTTGCTGGTTCAGCAAGGGTTATATAAATGCTTGAAACAGTAAGTGGTAGGATTAGTGAAATGGGGTAAACTGTAATGAAAAACATGTTCTCTGACTACTTTGTAGTAAGAGGAAAAAAAACCCACCAAACCCCTGAATGAGCAAGCTTTCTGATCACTCGTTCCTCCTCTTCACAACCAGTCTTGCATTTACTGATCACATATGGAAATGTTAGCTAGTATCCAACATGGTAGTCGTTTCAGAAAGGAAGCTGTCTTGGCCACTTGGACAATTCATTACTCTCAGTCAAATCAAGCACTGACATGAAATGGAGTCTCAGTATCTTTGTCCTGTGTAGTAACATGAGGTCATCAAAGATTACCAGAAGTGTCATTTCTCTTCTCTAGATTCAAGGAGACACTGCCTGAGTTAGAGCTGGGGAAGAGGCCTTGAAGGGACCTGGAAGAGAAATGGAGCTTGCCATCTCACGCTGAAATTTGTAGCGAGATATGGCTAACGCTTTCCAAGATGCCTCCCTGACCTTTCTGAGAGTAGCTTTCTGAAAGAGCCAAAGAGAAAAATCTGTAGATTTCCTTTTACTTATTGTCTACTTCTACTGAGCTTGAAAGCATGAGTAATGGAAAAATGTTCAAACCTTAACTGTGGTGGCACAGTATGAATGGCTTATGGCCAAGCACAGTAAAAAAACAAGGTCACATTAAGTTAATAAAGAGCCTTTAGGTGCTGTTTATCTTCTGCTTGTGTTTATGTAAAGAGGGTCCCCAGTTACTATCAGCCCAAAAAAATCCCTGAGCTAGTAGTCCCAAAGTTGGAATCCTTCCCGTCTTTGATGCTGCAAGATGATAAATGCAACTGAGGTTACAAGGCTAGAAATGGTCCTGAAATTGCCTATAAAAGGGTAACTCTGGCACTTTTCTATGGGTTTGTGAGCAGAAGATGTTAGTGATGGCCTCTGTAGGCTTCTTCTTCTATCACAGGGAAAGATCTCCCCTGCCATTATTAAGACATGTGTGGACTTGTTCTGCTCCACAATGGACCTGTATGATGTGTGATTCCTTGTCACTTTCTGAGTATTAAAACTGGATCTGCCCACCTGACTCAGAAGACTGAACTTTCAAATCCGAGTCCGTTCATCTGTTTATCACACATCACTCCATTTCCCAAGTCCTGTATTTGACTGACAGCTCAGCTCCGAGACTGTTCAGCTCCAGAGTTTCAATCATTGTCCGAACTGCCAAATGAAGGTCTGTCCTTCCAAATAGCGAGGAGTTACTTCTTTAGTTCCCATTACTAGCTTTGCCTCAGATTTACTAGCCCAGTGGCACACTACTAAATGTGAAGGGAGACTGAAGAAACCAGCTTGTGTGTGTTTTTAATTACATGTTTGTTCAGCCCTCTGAGGATGTCAGGAGCTGTGAACAGTAAATGCCAAGTGATTGCCAGGAAGAAAGCCGCTGACTGCAGTGCATCGTAGACAGAACCCTTCTGTGTAACTGCCACTGCCTTGCCGTGCACATACCGACGATATCTGATTTTGATTATACTCTCTCCTCTGATGATAGTGCTGTCTCGGGTTCTCCTGGAGACAAAGTCTTGGTCAACTGAAAACATAAGCAATGGTGTAGTCAAGGACAAAGTCAGTCTCCCCCGGATTCCTCTCTATTGACTCTTCTTTCTTCCTCATTTGGAGTGAACTGAAAGGCTAACGATCCTCCTTTAAATGAGCATAACTTGCTGTATTATGTTAGTCTAGACAAAGGAAATCAAATTAATCAGCAGAAAGACTGCAAATGTGCTGTGTAGGAGGACCTGTCATTAGAGTACCTCATCCAGGCTCCTGTGGCTTGGTGTGTGTTCAGAGTGATAGCTCTGGTCTTCCTCTCGGCAGAAGAGAAATAGAATAATACTAGGCTTCAATTAGAGACAGAACTATAATTCAGTCATGGGCAGGGAGAGGGGGAGGTGAGTAGGAAGACGGCTGCTCTGCAAAGCCTAAGTCATAAAACATAAAATCCCGGTTTATGCATGGCAACAGATCCTTCTATGATTGAATTACAGCCTTCATATTCAATAACGGGCCAAGTCTGTAAACCAGAATACAGACAGAACAAATATTTACATTCTTCGGGCAATGACGGAGGGAGAATCACTGAGCAGAGCATGAATCAAAGCCACAAGAACATAGACGTGGGACAGCCACGTGTTGCCATCAGTGTGAAGTGGGAGGGATGGAGTAAGTTTCCAGTATTTGGATGTGAAATTTCCTGTAGTACAGGTCATCCTGCAGCATTTCACTGAAAATTCAGCTTTTAGTTAAGTGACACATACTGCCAATAACAGTGAGTAAACTGTAGTTTGTCCATTCATTCTGTGTGCTATACATTTTCCAGTATATCTAGAAAGTGATATTGAAATGTTTAGGTATTTAGCAATGTTTATGCTGATATTGCATATCTAATTACACTTTTATTTGTATTCCTGACTTTATAGCACCTCGTAAGTTCTGTACTTTTGACAGTTGTTGAGCATCAGCTGCTGTGATTTATTTTGGTCCAGCTGACAGCTATGACAGTCATAAACACTACTGTCAGTTTGGAAATATCAATAGACATGTAGTGAAGTAAATGAAAATTCCTTTTGTGCTCTTACAGAACAGCTTAAAAATAAGGGTCGGAATAGTTCCAAACTGAAGGGCTTGCATCAAGACGATTGATGCATATACTAGGGTAGCCAAGAAGCCATATAACTCTGAAGGTTTTGAACTCCAAATGTCATCTTTGTTTATAGGCTTCCAAATGCACATATGCAAACAACCATCAGAGCATGCGGTTGCTGTGCTTCTCAGCTCTCACAGGTTTGAATTGCATTTCAGTTGCATACCTGAATTTTCTCATATGAGACCTTGAGTGTACAGGCTTCCTTTCAGAGCAAAGCCCACAACTGAGTTAAACATTTGAAACAAAAGTAATAAAATGCAGACTCTGATGGATCAAAAAGTAAAGGGAAAAGTAAGCCAAGCAGAAGCCTGGTGTTCTTAGAGAGAGAAGAAAACATCTTGTAACTCTCCAAGTAAGTTTGTGAACAGAAGGGGATAACAAAATATTACAGGATCAACCCATGGGTAATACCGTGTATGGTGTGCAGCAGTGACTCGTTACTGCCCAGCTTCCATCTACACATAATGCAAATAAGTTTTTCTTAGCTGTTGGGCCGTCTTACACCCTGAGCAAGAGAATGGATGAAAAACTTTGAGGTGACCCACTGTTGTTTCAAGGTGTCTTGTATTACACGTGAACATTAGAGCTCACGAACTCCGATTTTCTATGGATGTGTTTGGTGTGCCAGTCCACCACAGTAACCCCAAACATCCTCTTTACTACTCATGCCTCCTCTGGTACCAAACTGTGATATCCTTGACTTGTCCACCCCTTCCCCTTCCCTGAAACATTTTTCGTGCTTTCCTAGGTACCCTGGGAGGAAACACACTTAGTGTAAGGCAATAGGAGTTCCAAAATTGCCTTGATGTCCAACTTGTTTGAAATTTGGTGAGTGGATTAAAAGATGTAATTGTGAGGAGCTGTCAAATGTATAATTACATGTTGCTTATTAACCAAAGAAAAGGCAAAAAAAGGATGAGAGGATTCCCTAGATTTAGCCTCACCGAGGAGAAAAATGCTCTTCTGCAAAACTAATCATTCTGGTAAGGCGCTTACACGTTTGCGTGGCATAGACCTGGTTGTGACTAACAAGTGGAGTTGCCTTAATACTTGTTTTATTTGTTCATTAGCATAGGTCTTTTGCAGTCTGTGCCCAGAACTACTGTAAGTTTCAGTCAGGAGGACTGATGCTTTGTCAGTCAAATTTAAGCAGAAATAAATGTAAATGAAAAACTCTTGAAGGAATAAAGCTATGCCATTTTTAGGACAACTTTATGAAAATACAGTTGCAATGGTTCTTGCAAGTGGCATATTGGAAAATAGTGGGAAACATGGCTGAAATTTTGTCTGTATGGGAATTTGCATGCTACCTAGTAGAATGGCTAGCCTGTAGGATATTGAGATAAGAGCAATTCTTATTTGAATCATCTGTGTTTCAGCTCTATAAATAGGATATTGGCTTACAAAAATTCATAATATAAACACTAGACTATAAATAACATCTTAGATTTTTCAAACAGGAGCATGACTACTTAAGACTCAATGTAGTAACTGAGGATAGTGTCTTGAATAGAGAGCCTGGAAGAATACAAGAATCTGAATCTACCAGAAAATCTGGAAAATGTAAATGTTACTTCTCTGTTGATTAATCTAGTGTTTCTCATATACAAGATTACATGCCACCTGTTGATTTTTAGAAGTAATTGCATTTCTCTGACCATTAAGAGAAGCAAGCAGAAATACTTTTGAGCACTTTTATGATGGTTTAATGTACAGGCCTCTGTTTTCTTCTAGAACAGATCTCATCCAAATGCTTTCTTCTGGGAATGGTGCAAGTGCAGTAATACACGTATATTGAAGACTAATGGTCTTCTCCCTTATTGTGAGCTAGAAAATGAGCTGTGTGCTGTGGAAGTAGTGCATTGTTTGAATCTACAAAGCAATAGATCTCCTAACTCCATCTCTGTTCTACCAAAACTCAGGGAAACCATACTGGAAATTTTCATACAGAACCATTTTCGTATACAAAAGTATAATGTTTTTAAAGTAAAGCTTGCCAAAGGGTAACAGATCTGAATTGATCAGCAAAAAGAAGAGCATTGGTGCCATGCGGTGCAATTGAAAGACTTTGGAAAAGGTCCATTCTCAGTTAATTTGTGACCTCCAGTAACTCACTTCCCCTTTGTGCTCAGTTCTGGTCCCACCATATGTTGCTCACCAAGTTAGTCTACAAATATTTGAAGTTGTGCTGCTTAGTCAGGCACTGGTCTTGGATGAGATTTCTATGTTCTGTTGTAATGCAAACAACAAAAATATAATGGAGACTACTCATTGCAAAATAGCCTTTTGTAGTATCGATTCTCCAGTGAGGAAGCAATGAAATGAGCTATTGTATTTAAATGCTGAACTTTCCCCATTCTTGTGTTGACTGTCCTCCTTTCCAACAGGCTGAGGGATGGTCACAAATGAAGACATTCGCTCAGGCCACCGCTTCCCTTCTGATTTAGTTTTTAGTTTCCCAAGGGCAGAAGTCTGCTGTTTTCTCCTGAATGAAACGCTGCCAAATGGGAGTGTACCAGCTGCCTTCTGCGCAGAAGAATAAAGTTAAATGTAGGCTATTACTGCTTGCTGGACAAAATGTTCATGTGCTGACTTGCCTGTTTGGGGGTCTTTATCTGGTGCTGAAAAGCTAAGGAACACTGAGAAGGAGAGCAAGTATCTTTTCAAGCTGGTTCACTCTTGCAGAGACATTTTTTAGATCCATAGGAGAACTAACTCTCATCCGTTCCCAGAAAGCTATTCTCCTTGTATCCAAGGAGTTTTCTTTTATTTATTCCTCCCACCCCCTGACTGTAGCATTCTCCAAAACCAGGTTGGGAGAAAGAAGATCAACCTCATGGACGGCAAGCAGAAATCTGTTTTTATTTTGTGGGTTTTTCCCTCCTTCCACTCCCCCTTTTTTCCCCAGTGTTGCATGTGCTGCCAGTACTGATGACTACCCAGACACTTCTGAGTAGGACATCTCACTCTGCTTGGGACAATTCACATGTGCTCACCAGGCAGACATTTGTCTGTGGTTGGCTCTAAAACCACAAGTTCCTGAAGCTGAAATTGCAACAAAATTTAGGAGTTTTAATCATAACAATATTCCAAAAAGCCTTTGTCCGGTTACCTGTTAATATTCAATCTGAGTTCTGTGTATTCACGTTCCCCTTAAAAATGGCATTGCTGCATTACCAGAGCTACTGTAGGATGACTTAGCTTTTACATTTCTTGCAGGTTTTCTTCTTCTTTATTTTACTTTTCCTGTGTTAAAGTGATAAATGCTGACACAGTTGTGGAATCAAATCTTTGCTACTGATAAACACAGGCCAGTATGAATTTGATAATGTCTTGCTTCTCTTAATACAGCAAAGCACTTAACACACTGGCTAATTAAGCTACAATTAATACACTTAATACCTAGCTAACGTTTATCCTTAAAAAAACCCCAAACTTGGAGCATGGTTTCCTTCACTGTTTTCTTGTAGTTGAGTGATTGCCTCAGTAATTGCATTTATTATATGTGTGTGTGTTTTTTGGGAAACACTGGTATATATCATGGATATAAGTGTCAGTGAATGGATCTCAAAGGAAAATACCAGGGCTGGGTTCACTAATACTTCACGTGCCCTCCCCCCCCGGCCCCCGAGTCTTCTGGAACTCTAGTTCACATCTTGGATATAATAGATAAAAACTGATATCTCAGATAATGAAATCTTCAGTGACTCTCCTCACAAACTCCTTGTCCTGGCCTTGAAAAATGAGAAACTTCTATCAATTCCTCCAATACTAATACTACTTAAAAAAAATAAAGTGAAGCACAGGTTTAGAAGCTATGCAAGATAAGAAGGATTCAGCCTGTGGAGAGTCTAATACCATAGATCAGTAATACAGTATTTAAATCAATATACTTTCTGGCAGGATGTCAGTGCAAAGAGGAGCATTGGAGTAATGCGATCTCTTAACTCTGATGAAGTGAGCAGCTGCATTCAAACCTTTTTCAAATGAGCTTGTCTGAAGTTCCTGAAAGAAGGAATGGGTCAATAGTTATAAACATGAATTTCTGGAGGCAGTAAAGGTAGATAAGAAAGATTGAGGACAAAACGCGAAGCAAAACCCCAAAATATGAGCTGGTTAGGTTTAGTGCCAGGGTGAGTTTATCTTCAGGTTTTCTTCATAACCGTTCCTGTCCTAAAAATAACATATCTGACAAAGTACACATTGCTGAATATGACCGGAGTAATTGGTTGAGTCCTTGATTCCTTTTATGTTTTTGTGTACAGACCAGGAATTCTTCTGAACTCCTAGCCTCTTTGGGGAAAATTCAAGATAAAGTTCTTAGGTGTAAATCTATAGTGAGACATGAAATTATCATAAAGCAACATCCTCTGAGTTGCTTTCAACCAGCTTTATCTTAGCATAGACTGTCCCCACCAGTGTCTTTTTTCTATGTACTTTGGTTTTGTCAATGATGTACTCTGTTTTTCAATATTTTAAGTTCAGTGTCTTCAGGAACTCTCTTGACAAGGAGAACTTCACAGTTCTGGAATTATGGAAGAAAAGCTGTCCTCTCCTGAGGAACGCGGGCTGCATCAGTGAAACCACCCCTTTCTAAAACAGAACAAGAGCGAGGACAGGACAGTACGGTTCCTGAGGCACGCAGACTGTAGGGAGACCTTTCCTGTTTCCTTCAAAGCTTTGTGGTGTTCCCTGTGGGCTTGCTTGGTCCTCTCTGGGGGAGAGGTGTTGGTGCAAGGAAGAGAGAAGGGTGGGCCTCCTCGGTGGGAGGGAGAGGGGAGGATGGAGAGGAGGAAGGATCTCCATCCAAGCCAGCCAGCGAGGGTACAAGGACTTTATTAAGTCTGAAAGAAATGTTTTCTCCCTCTACCACCTACTGCTAGGGCTGTGATGCAACGAAATAGCTTTCTCTCAGATCACTATAGAAGGTTCTTAGAGGGCAAGAATGGAAAACTTCTGCTTGTAAAGTCATTAATTATTGTTTTTTTAAACAATTCTTCCCTTTGGTGTTGCATGCAGTGGTTTTACAATGCGATGCTTAGTATTCCTAGTCCATGGTAACTCTTCTTTACTGCTAAAATGCAGAGATTTTGTATCTGAATAACAGATTCTAGCTGCAGTACTGGGTTTTCTGAGTGGTTTGGGTTTTTTTTTTAAGTTTGCCTTCTCCCCCACCATCCCCTCAGCCTGCGATGCGTTTTGTTGTTGTGGGTGGATGGCTTCAGTCTTGGCAATTTAATAATGAGAATCTATTAATGATGGAACGATTTACTGAGAGGCCCATAGCTCTGCAAAAAGAAAGATACAGTACAGTGCTCAGTTATTGCTGACGTTGTTGAGACCCAGGAGCAACAGTTTCCAAAGGATACTTAAAAGCAAGGAGTTAGCACCAAATGCCTCCCTTGCACAAAGATGCCTGATTTGTATAGACTTTGTGTGAACATTGTACCATTAGAATCATGCCTAACTATTAATAAATTAAATAAATAGCATTTTTGGCTTCCTGGTAGAGAATCTGATATTTCCTGGCTTCCCACATCTATTGCTAAAGCCAAGTTTTAGTTCTTTGAAAAGTTATTGCCTGGCGTGTCTTCAAGGAATGGTTCTTGTGTCCCCTCTTAAATGCTGAGAACTGACAATGTACACTGTGTTCTTACATTAATATATGTACGGCTGGTTTACACAGATTCTTTTTTGACTAGGTCTAATACAAAAGTAAGTGGGGAGTAGCAAATTTTTTGGTAATGGATTCCCACAGTCAGCTGAATAGTTGGTCCCAAAGGAGAGCTGTCATGTCTCTGAAGTTTACAGGATGGAAACTGGAAAAGGGTGATGCAGGTGGTCAAATGTGACTGTGTATGTACCGTGCCACAGAACTGTACCTCGTTTAATCTAGCCTATAATGCCTGCCTTTTGCTGGTAGTTGAAGAGAAACTATTTTCGAAGGCAAATTCTTCATCTGTTAATTAAATTCGAAATTTTCAAAAAGTAAAGTGTCTCTGAATTTATCATCTTCCTAGGCTTTTATGGTATTTTTGACGGGTGTAGGATAGGTCTGTCTATAGTACTAATTCTTCGTCCATGTGTATTTACAGGCTGAATCTATCCTGTGACTAAGCTAAACAGGTAGGCTCTTAAGTTCCATAGTAAGACAGGTTTTGCAAATGTATTTTTTTTTAAACCATTGGCCATGTCTTTTTTTTCTGAACTGCTCCCAGGAAGGCCTGGTGCAGAGTAGTTGATTGTGTGTCATGCCTGGATCAGAGTTGGATGCTTCCAGGAATGCTGAGGGCACTGAGTGCTTTGTAGGTGTTGCATGCTAAACCAAACAAATGGGTCTCACACCTGCTGATTTCCTGAGCAGCTAACATAAAATATGGCAGCAATATTCCAGTTACATCCCTCTGTCTTTCTGTCCGCCTGCAACCCTGAAGTAGGCTGATCTACGAAACAGGAATTTCTAGTCAGAAACTGCATCCTGCGCTGACAAACTGGTCACGCCGTTGATAACCAGCGGAAACGGTGGAGCAGTCACTCCACACAGCTGGGCGCTGCCGCTACCTCCGGCCCTGCCTTTCAGACCGTAGCACCCACTTCTGCGTTGGGGGACTTCTCCAGAAATGATTTGCTTGAATTCTGAGGTCAAATCCAATACTCCAGTTCCCAGAGAAGTGCCCTAACCACAAAACTATAGGCTATTTTGGGGTTTACACTACTGCCTGTCCTGCTCTGGTGCTGGATTGCTTTCAAGAATGCATGAGTTATAGGGCCAGAAGGTCGGTATGCAAGAGGGAGCCTGCCGTAGTAGATATTTTATGTTACGCAGTAATTGGATACAAAGAAGAAATAAAGCTAAGGGCAGACACAGTGATCCTGGGTCTTCCCCTCCTAGCTGAGTGCCCTGACCTCTCCAGCTTATAGAGCTGGATCTTGGCGTTCTTGCCTCCTTGGCCAAGGATTTTTTACACTCCTGGGTACCTGATAGCCCAGCTCCAGCATGACAGGCTTGATGAGTTTATGAACTCAGACTTGATGCTGATTTCCTTATCTCAAGGAGATGAAAACTTAGCATGTGAAATGTAAATGCAGCTAGGCCTTGTTTGGTGTCTACTCTAAGGTTAAGTTATTTTCTGCACCAGCTCACGCACTGGAAAAAAGGGGTGGGGGGAACTAGCAGCAGCTGGTGATGACGCTTGGAGAAGCTGAAAATTGTCGCAGGGAAGCTTCGACCAGCTCTGCCATGGGAATGTGCAGTGGGAATGGTGGGCCCAGGCCGGCGTTTGTGCAAGCTTTAGAGGCGTTGGTCTCTTGGGGCAGCTCTCACTTGCTCGGTCTCAGCCACATGCTGTCACATTCTGTGACATCTAAGTAGGACAGAACTGCCCTGTTCTTGCCAGACGCCAGATTCTTCTGCAGTACATTTTGTGTTTCTTCTCATCCCGCTCTGTCTGTAGACAGACAGCATTCACCATGTGGCTTTGCATTCAGGCTGAGTTAACCAAAATGATCTCTGAGAGCACTGAGGTTTCTCTTTTCTTTGCGTGTGAGTACTGAAAATATATGTAGTCCTTGGCATGTTGCTGGCACCAGGTGACCTTGTTTGCACCCTTACTTGCTTGAATAGGGGGTTTGTGTGCCAGGGCTTAGAAAGGGGTGATTTGCAGGCTAGTAAGGGGCAACCCTGTGATTAGAAATTCCACGATCTGACAGGATGCACATTTGACCTGCTGGTGTAAAATAGATTATTATTCTATTATGTAAACATTTTAAGGTCCGGGTTTGATAAGGATCAATGGCAGAAATAGGTGGTGTGTTCCTACCTGTCTGTCGAAGTACTTGCTAACATGCACTGGAGCATTTGGTTTATAACCTTACAATAGTGGCTTTCATTAATAATGCTTTATTAGTTATAAACATAGACTTACTGAATAAATCCTACTTACTCAGTTGAATGGCTCTCCATGCCTACATAAAACTATTTCAGTAATTAGAAAGCTCCTATAATATTTCTCTATATTGTAGTCTTTGAGTTGTTAGTTCTTTGTCAGCTTCCCTGAATTCCTCCATAGGCTTTCTATTTGACCCCATCCTTGACGTGAAAGGGAAACAGTTTCAACCTGGGTTTTGTGATGAGAGAGGGAGGGTTTGGTAAGACAGGGTTTCCCATAGGAAAGAGGAAGGCGTGGGGGAAAGAGCATGTCTGTCCTGATGCGCCTCTGAAACTGTACTATCCTCTTCCCTGCCAGGATCAGGGAAATAATACTGGAGAGGAGATATCCCTGCTGAAAAGGGCCAAACCCCCTCTCTGAAGGACAGTAGAGTTACCACAATTGCTTTGCGGGCTTGCGTTTCAAGAGAATAGTAGAAGAGTATGCCTGAGAAGTGTTGCCATAAGGCATCTTGTGGAGAGCTCACCTCTGGCTTTTTCTAGGACATGTAAGGCTTGTAGCTCCTGGGGTTTTTCCTCCCCTTTCTGTATAAAACACAAAGCAGTAGGGATCAGTTGTTTTATCTACTACTGAAATGCAGCCATCAGTGCCGAAAAACATGAGAACAGTTTGAAAAGAAGCGTGGAACGCTATATTCAACTGAAACTAATTACCTGATTAGGTTTTGGCCTGGCTGTGTGGGTTGACATCCAATGGTCTTGGCGACAATACCTGTGAGCAAAGCCAAGTCTAGTCTTGCTTCATTTAAGGACTCTGGACAAAACTTTTGGACTTGCGTGCTGAATGCTAAGCAGTGTGAAAATAGGCCACTGATTTAAAGTACCCGTGGCTACAGTGGGCGTCAGTGGGCATGGCTGCAGATGAATGAGCTTATTTGGGTTTTAGAAATACTGGTATCCATTTAAAGGTGGTTGTGTTTCAAGCACACATACTGGTGAAATTTAACTCTGCATCAGAACATGCTCCATTCACAGCTATAGGATTAGCACTTTCCTTTCCTTCAGCACTTCAAACTTCTCCCTTTAGAAATGTAGTCAAAGTCTGACACTGAGATCTTGTAAACTTAGAAAACCACCTAAAGGGATATTATCTCACCTAGTTTGAGTCAGCTTCTCTTTATCTCCATAGGGGTTAAATACATTAGGTTTGCTTTGTTAGGTGAGAAGTATTTGTTATTGCTGTTGTCATCTTCTCTTGCACCTTTGTTGCAAACACTTTTTGATCTGTTTGTGTCTTTGAAAAATAGCATGTTTTCGTGTTAGGAGTACCTATGCAGCATCTCAAGTGTCTATAGTGTTTGATGCATCTATATTTACCAGTGTTATGGTATTTTTTTGACTTGGCATCACTCTAAAGGGGAAAAATCATTACTTGGAAGGATTTGAAGCTTTACTGGGAAGAGACGGTTGAGTCTTTCATCTGTGCACTATTATAAAAATACAGTCCATTAAGAACAAAGGTGAGCAGAGCACTCTTAGAAATTCTTGAAGTGTCCTTGCCTCCAAACGGGAACCTTCTGGGCTGCACTCACTTCTGGCACCCTAGAGAGTCTCTGTTCTCCCTTCCCAGGGAGAATGACATGAAATGAAGTGTCAAATCCATTGTGGCAGTTCACTGGTGAGCATTGACTTTATGAGGAAATTTAGTACATCTACTCTGATATCCTGGAGGCGCACTGAGACAAGTCACTAAACTGAATTGGACAAGTGGTTGATGAAAATCCAAGAGCTGGTAAGAGATGCTCCACAGAACAAGAAATCCTAATAGACAACCATAGGAAAAAATGTTTTTGCCAACTGGCTGACTATTTTAACTTAGCAACTGGCTTATGCTCTACCCTATTCCTTAACATCTAAAATAAATATTGAATTCTGTCCTGTTTACAAACCTTCGTAAACCATTTGCCTAAGAGGCGTTGCACTAATGAAGTCCTCAAAGTTGTGTTTAGGCATTTCCTCTTACTGCAAGAATAAATCCATCAAGTTTTCGGCCTCCCACAAAGACAACAAATGCAAGACTGTAAGCGCGATAAAAACCCCAAGAAACTTCAGAAGCAATTTAAAATAATAAAAATATGCTTTTGAACACTTCTCGCTACTTCTACGTGGAACAAGGCTGGACAGGGACTCAGGGGCTGGAGAGGCAGATGCAAGCTCACCTTGTGTAACCTGGTATTCCCTTCCCCTCTCCCCCGCTGTCCCCAAATCAGCTGTCACAGTATTGGCAGGAGTGTCCTGAGCCTTCGCTAGCCAGGAGTTTGCCCAGCTGTTTGGCCCAGGATTTCACAGAGGAGGAGGAAGCCTTTCTGGCTGAAGCTTCTGTAAAAATCACTGCTTCAGTGATCAAAGCAGCAGTGTCCCTGTGGGGGAAAAAAGAGTAGTTGGAGAGCTTGCGGGGGGGAGGGGGGGAGCGACGTGACTTTCCACAGGGCCTGGCCTCTTCATGATAAATAATCACCCTAGAGTAGAGCTAATCTCCTAGGAAAAGTGGTGGGATTACAAAGGCGGTAGGATCGTCACTTCTTTAAAAGCAGGCGTAAAGTTCAACTCCATTACAAGTTTGTGGTTTGAAAAACGTGTCTCTCCTAACAGCTACTTGTGTTGCCATTGCAGGATGATTTGGAAATTTGCCTTGTCCGTTTTTCTGATGGCAGCGCTGGTTCGAGTAACAGACACCAGGAAAAACCGTCCTGCAGGCGCCATTCCCTCCCCTTACAAAGACAGCAGCAGCAACCACTCGGAGCGGAGGCAGCAGCTGAACAAGGAGGTGCTGGCCTCCAGCCAGGAGGCCCTCGTGGTCACCGAAAGGAAGTACCTCAAGAGCGACTGGTGCAAGACGCAGCCCCTGCGGCAGACTGTCAGCGAGGAGGGCTGCATTAGCCGCACCATCATCAACCGCTTTTGCTATGGGCAGTGCAACTCCTTCTACATACCACGGCACGTGAAAAAGGAGGAGGAGTCCTTCCAGTCCTGTGCTTTCTGCAAGCCACACAAGGTCACCTCTTCGACCGTGCAGCTGGAGTGCCCTGAGCTGGACCCGCCTTTCCGACTCAAGAAAATTCAGAAGGTCAAGCAGTGCCGGTGCATGTCTGTGAATCTTAACAACTCGGGCAAACTGTGAGAGCAGGCGTGTAGCGACTGCTTAGTGTTGCCCCCACCAGATTTACTGCTGCCTCTCCTCTCCCACTGAGCAGACTGTCCATTTTGTTGGTTTGTTTCTTCTTTTCCTTTTTTTGGTGTTTTTTTTTCTCTTTCAGGAGGCATCTCTCCAGCAAGGAAAGGCTCCTTGTCACTTGCCTACTGGAATAATGCTTTTTAATGAGCTGTTAGGCACTTCACCATAAAGTTTCACTGTATTTCCAGTATCATCTGGCGGTTGAACCTTCTGGAGTGGAGCAGGCTCCCAGAAGTTGGGATTGATCAGCTAAGTGACCAGTTGGCTGAATCCAGCATTAAATGTTTCCACTGTGTGGAGTAAAGCCCTCTGCCCTACACTCCAGTCCCCTCCACAAGACGAGAACGCCTTCTCCGTGCTTTGGTCCAGAGTGTGCCGCTCCCACTTGGAAGTGCTGCTCAGGACTGGGGGACGCGGACAGGGGAGAGTAATGAGGAGTAACATGCGAAAAGCAAGTGAGACTCTCTGATGAGGCTCATCTCCTTAAGACAACTTTAATTGTGCAATGACAAATGGTTCCAGGCTTCTTGTCTGAATGGCAGATAAGAAGCGAGGGGGAGAGGGTGAGGCGCTGGGTCGGCCACCGTGACCGCAGAGCAGACTGAGGGTGGGTTCTGATGCTGCTGTGGTTAGAGCGTATCGAACACGTGGTCTGTGCAGCAGTGTTTATTTTGTAACCTAGCTATAGTAAACAGCTGTTTAAAGTATTATAGACCTAGCCATGTATATTTTTCATGTGGCAGAATATGCCAGAGATTAAAATGCGTTGAGTAAGAGACTCGGTTGCTAGGTCAGCTGCCTGGCTTAAAATGGACATGGTTTAACTTGGCTTTCAGTAGGTTTCTGTGTGTTAGATATGCGTGTGTTTCTTACTCCAAGAAGGATGACATCCGTTTATGACCTTATATTTATGCCTGCTCAGACCGGGGAAGGTGGGAGGGTAGTGGGAGAGGAGCTGAGAACACTTAAGGGAACGCCGTTTCACTTAAGGTATAAAAGCACTGTCGCACAAAGGACAAAATATGGTCATTGCTGGACTGAATACAAAAGCTGCATCAGTGTCATCAGGTTTTGGGAGTGGTGTCTCTCCCATGATTGGAAACCATGTTACTGTGTTAGTGTTAAAGGACGAACCCATCAATCAGTGCCGCTGGAATGGGTCACAGCTGTAGGAGCGGGGAGAGAGTAAGTTGTAATTGCTACAGCACTGGTGGTCCACTCAGTTTTTGGGTCCTACATAATCAGCGTTGGTGAACACTTGCAGTTCATTTTAAATCATAC
Organism: Ibidorhyncha struthersii; assembly: GCA_013398815.1. Classification (NCBI taxonomy): domain Eukaryota; kingdom Metazoa; phylum Chordata; class Aves; order Charadriiformes; family Charadriidae; genus Ibidorhyncha; species Ibidorhyncha struthersii. The sequence continues at coordinate 854,224 of VZSZ01000057.1, read as the reverse complement.
TGTGTTGTTGTTCAGTTGATGGAGTTTAGCATGTCCTGTATATCCCGTTTGTTCCAGTTCTGATCTGTATTAGTCCCAGCTGCATTAAAATCCTATGTCTCAAAACAAACCAGCCCCTTCTCCCAAACCAAAGCCCGTGCGTGCTCAATTGTCTGAAGCTTACAAATTAAAAATGACACGCCGACTCCCTGATGCATGTCTCGCAGCTCAGCATCTGCATCCAGTGAAACCAGCTTGCTGTGGGAGCCCTTTCCCCACCGGCCTCTTCGCATGCAGCCACTTCAAGGGGTTAATGCGTTCAGCGCTCTCGCCAGCCGGGGGTTCAGTGCCACAGCTCTCCTTTATGTGAGACAGGCTGCTCTAAGAGGCTTTCAGGACTGAGCTCCACGAGAGCTCACCAAGCGGTTTACGGGGATTGGCACGGGCAGGATGAGGTTGGTCAGGTCTGGTAGCCCTGTTACGTGAACGGCCATGGCTTTTCTGCTGTGATCTTGCAGCGTGTCAGAAGTGCACAGGGAGACTCCTGGCGCAGGGATCGCTGTAGAGGCCGTGGCTGCTGCGCTGCCAGCGCGGTGCCAGCCACCGAGCGGGCACCATTC
>VZSZ01000057.1:819916-853602 GCA_013398815.1 Ibidorhyncha struthersii | reverse complement strand
TCGACTAAGACTCCAGGGATCTCAGTCTCCACTCGAAAGAAATGAACTGAAAGTCAGGCGTTTTGGACTAGGGAGAGAAAAGCACCCTAGTAACTTCAGTTAAGAAAAGTGTGCAAGAGTCTTTCTTTATCTTTAAGCTATGCCCTGCCTGGGTTTTTCACCAGTTTGCAATATGAATATGCTGCAGCTTAAAGCTCCTTCTAGGAGCTGTGTTTATGTAAAAACTGAGTTGAGCTTGTAATGGTTGAAACTGTATTTAATTCTTGTTTTATAAATGAAAACAAAAATGAAGAAATGCTTTAAGTATAATGTAATTATTTTATAGGTCTACTATTAAATTATAGATTAAATAATAAAGCTACTCTAGGGTTATATGGCATCCAGGTGTACGGGCTTTGCTTCAACACCTTGTGTCCAACTGCTCTCTAATTGGTATATTCTTTGGCTTCCGTTTGACCCTACCAGGTGCAGGTAAATGATGGCTCACCCTGACAGCTTGGGAAAGCCTAGATACTTCTTCCCTTGTCCCCCACCCCCCAAAAAAAAAGTACCTGCAAAGCAAGAGGGAAAAATAAATTGCAGTAATCCTAGGTTCTGGAGTTGATCCCTCATGCACAAATTCTGGCTTTTTGGTTATCTGACAAGGAGACAACCAAAACTCCACCACTTGCTGAACTGCTGGCATCATTTGTGGTAAGAGAAGTAACTATTACTCTGACCTAAGTGGTTTTGCTTAAATATAGCTAGATCCTTATGTAATAGGCACCAAACTACTGTGTGTGTGTGTGTGTATCTTAAGCTATAAGTGAGTTTTAATGGTTGCTATCAGCTCTTGAATGAGTACACTGTATTTCTCTCAAAAGCTAGGGTAGCATTGGTGGTTTGTTTTGTTTTTTTTTTCTCTTTCCAACCCAGAAAAAAGATAGTTGCAAAACAATCTTGAAGGAAAACTTTAGTGAGGAAAGAGAGTTCTCACACTGAGGAATGAGCCTCCATGTGACCAGAAGCGATATCTGTCATGAGTCTTGAAAGAAGCAGGAGCATCTGGACCACAGCTAGCAAGGGAGGGCTGCATCCCTTATGGCACTATAGCTGGCACCTGGAGAGGCGCTCTGCTCTCTTCCCTTCCCCATCTCACCCAAATCCTCTCATAGTTCAGCAATTTAATGGGTTGGGGGATTATTTTTTTTTTTTAGTAGGTGTTGGTTTTGAGAATTACTGTTTTGCTGTGGCTTAGCTGCCTAAGTGTGGTCAGGGCCCTTTGCTCAGAACTTGCAAGTGCCTCTGTCAGTTGGCTCGAAAGGAGCTCAGGCATCCATCTCCTCCAACGCCCCTCTCTTGTTGCCACCTGTCTCTTAGTCACTCTCCTGCTTTGCAGGCAGCTTCACTGCCCAGCACCCACCTGAACCTTTACTGTTGAAGGTACAGCCAAGACTCCGGCTCCAGCTCTCCCAGCCTCTTGCTGCCCGACTGCTGAACCACGCCACTGCGCCAGAGGCATATTCTGTAATCCAAAAATCTCCCCCTTGTGGAAGCAAGCCAAGAGTAGATGAAAAAAAAGGTTTAGGTCAGATAGATCCAGTATTTCTTAAGGTAGAGGGGTGTTGTGGGACAGGGGAAGGGGGGGAACAGTAAATGTTAAGCTCTAGCTCCGTGGATGTGCCGAGCTAGCAGGGCCCCAGTTTGGGGTGAGTGACAAATGAAGACTCCCAGTTTCTAACAGCTTAAATTTGAGCTGAAGCTGGGAGTGAGAAAACTGTGCTGAATCAACAGTCATCCTTTATCTCCAGAAAGATGCCATCTTTTTGAGGCAATGGACTTACGATTGGATGCCTTTAAAAGCAGATTTGGTGAATGTCAGGTACAGGTGGGTCTGCATGAGCCTGGAAAACCTGTTCTGTAATGTGAACCTCATTTGACTGATGGGTAGCAGAACTGAATGGTGCTGGGCATCATTTTCTGACTTCTCCCTTTGCTGACGTTCACGCTATCTTCAGAAAAACTAAGCTCCATCATTTTCCACTTATTCTGTCCATAACAGCTTAAAATTGGTGTAACTTAAATGATGTAATGACCTTGGTGTAAACTCAGCTCTACTTATTAACCTAGAGTATGCAACAAAATAATTGTGATGCAAAGACTTGCTATATCTTCTCTCAATAAAATTAGTAACTGCTTCCAACTTCTTAAGCTGATCACTGAAAAATCAGGCAAGAAAAAAAAAAAAAGGAAGATATTACTAATTGCATTCCCACTGCCACTGTTAGTTAATACTTAACTGACTTTTGGCAGTGCTTTGGGATGATGAAAGGTACTAGAAAAAAAGCTAGCCACTACTGCGTCATGACATGACAAAGTACCATGCTTCTGAAAGGCTTCCATTTGCAAGCAAAACATCACAAATTTTCTTAGCTCCTCATAACACCAGACTGTTACTCTCAGTAAGTCGTATCTGCTGCTTAGGTACAAAGGTCCTTATTTAGCTGCTGCATTTGTTTAAGTAACCGCAAGCAACATGTGGTGTTGGTGATAAACAAAGGCGGAGAATTTTCTCTGTGAGAACTCTTGTAGGACTACAGCCAACTCCAAGTGTAGTATGCTTGATGTTGCAGAAAATGGAGGAAGAGGGGACCAACAGGGTGTTCAATGTCTTTAAAACACACCCAAACAAACAAAATAACCTTAGTCTAGAATTCCGTAAAAAACTGTGTGTGCCACTGAAAAAAAAGAGCTCTGGTGAAACTTATGCTGGAATCCACTCTAAGAGCACTGTAGGTCAGCTTTGGTGCTACACGTAGCAGGCTGCTTTGCTTTGTATGGAAGTCTAAAAACAAGCTGGAGACAAGCTATATGAGAGAGAGACATGTTCAACAAATTGGTTGGGCCTGAGAAAAACAAAAGAGGAAAACCTATGTAGCCGCTTGTATCTTAAGGTCACAGCATGGTAGCACCAGCTACAGTCAGCTTTTGACACTGTTCTTCACAGAAAGAGGTTTGCAGATCACTTTCAGCATCCGTGCTGCAGATCCAGTGAAAAGGGTAGCGTGTATGTATGTGACAGCCCTACCAGGTTGCTGGACAACACTTTAATGATATAAAACAAATATATACACATATAAAGACATTATAATATGCAGATAATAGTTTTTAATGCGTGGTTTTGCCCTAATAGCAGTTTCTTGAGACTGTTATGTAGGCAGTGTTAGTAGAACAGGTTAGAAACCTAAGCCAAATGCACTGCTGGAAGGCATGCACGAGCCAGGGAAGTAAGCCGTACATAGTCTGATTGGGTAAAGGACTCTGAGGCTCCTTCCTACTGCCATGTGGGGAAGAGGTAATATATCCACATAACTGGAAATTACTGTCACTATGCTTCTGAAAGGCAAGGAAAGAGAAGCCCCGTTTCCCCCCATCCCTTCACAAAGGTATTTCCTTGGTCACAGGAGCCTGAATGGGGTGTGGTGCTGAGGGATCGACCAGTTGCTAGCAAACTACAGCGTAGCCTGACAGTGAAGAGAGAAGGCAATTATTTAATTATTATTCCTTTTATTTTCATATAAATTAACATTCTAAAAAAATTGAAATAGAAACACTAAATACAGTATTGCACATAGTGATCTTTGTTAGATGATCTATTATTTCATTTAGTATAGTAATATACATACTGTAGGTACTGAAGGGACCAGGAAGGCTACAAATGAAAACATGCTACTGTATCCTTGCACTTAGGAGCAAAGTTAAGAGGAAAAGACTATTGTTTACATAAATACAAACATGGATTTGAATCAGTGCCATTAAAATAGCTTTATTTTTAAAAGTTTTTTCTATAAGTTAGTCGTAACAGCAAATAATGTCTTCTTTTCAATTCCCCAAATAGTAATGTTACTCCCATCAACACAAAATTTTAGAACTCCATTCTTGGTAATTTATATCACTGCTAGAAATTATTACGAGTACAGATTTTCACATCGGTTTGTCAGCAACAGGAGACTTGCTTTTCACATAGTGAAAAAAAATCTTTTCTAGTGCTTGGTATATATGAAGAATAACAGATTCCTGAGGTCATATTTTGCACTCCCTTTTATGACACCCTGTAGGGTCTATTAGCCCCTGGACAGCTAGGAATGTCTCTTGATGTGCTAGATTAGACAGGGAATAACCCAACCCAGCAGGTTAGACCTCATTTCCCTTACCCCAGTGTCCTTCAGACTCCAATGTTGTGAGCACGTGTCCAATTCAGTTGCACACATTGTCTGCTTTCAGGAGTAGTGTGCTTTGAAAGAAAAATGTTATCAGTCAGGCTGATTGGTTTGGGGCTCTTTAATTAGGACTGGAGGAAGGGGTTGTTATCAGTTGAGCAGATCAAAACTAATATAGTAAATTCTGAATTGCAAATAAGAATTAAGCATGTGGTCTAAAATGGAAGCCCTAAGTGATAGATTTCAATCCTTAACCTCCCAGTCAGGGACACTGAAGGTCTGGAGGAAAAGTCTGCAATTCTGTTAAGTGTGAAATTGATGTCAACTAGTTGGTAGTCTATGTTCTGTCACTAGAATTGGCTACTGTTTTCCATAAATGCTAATCCCCATGTGCATCTTTTAATGGCTCTCTAAAGGAGTTTTAAATTAACTGTAAAGGTAATTCCAAAAGGGAAGTCATGTACATGTGGCCAAAAGCCTCTCTGACTTAAGTGATCAGCAGTTAAAACTATACTATACCTTCTAAAGTTCATGTAAAAGTATTAGCTGCTTTATATATTAACAAACTATAATAGCCAAATCTCTTTCATACTCTCTATCATACTTCTGTGCTTTTCTATATTTTCCTGCTTTTCACTTACTCTTTTTTTTTTTTCTTTCTTTTTCTTTTTTATTTTTTTAATGCTGGATTTCTGACCCCCATACCACCTGGCATTCACTATCTGGCAAAAGATGAAGTAAAAGTATGCTGCCTTATCGATTTTAAAGATAGTTACAGTAAACATCTTGTTCCACAAATATTTAGTCATGGAGGGCAACCAAACAAGTTGGGAAAGCATTGATTATACTGTATAAACAGCACTTAACGATTCAAAATACAAACTACAAATGCCAACATGAAACGGATACAAACAATTCACTAGGAGTAACATTTCTTTCCCTAATCTAAGTGCAGTGCCATGAAGTATTTGTGTTAGACAGATGTTGCCAGTAGGAATTGAAATGTTTTACTGTATCAAGTAGCATTCTTATGAAGTTCAACTTAATGCAATTTTCAGCATGTTCAGAACTGATGCAGATGCCGCTTGTTACGCATGCTGACTTGGCCTATTTGTAATATACCATACACTTTACAAAATACCTTTTTTGAGTGGCAAAGGAGATACAGAGTACAGGGAAGGTGTTTCAAGTCCGTACCTAGTCTATTGCTGGGCACTCCATTAAAGTGATTACATTTGTGAATGAATGTACAATGACACATCAATTGGTGGAAAACTCTAAGAGAACAAAAAGCAAATTCAAAAAGGTCAAGAAAGCAAATGATCAGGATGATGTAGTTTCCTTCCCCCTCACTCCTCACCCACAGGCATGTTGCGTTTTGGTAACCAGGAAACAATGGCTTTTGCTTTCCCTCTCTCAGATTTTCATACTTATCTTTGCTTTCTGAAAAATAAAATATATTAAAAAAAGCAGAAAATTGAGTATACATATAATCACATCACATAAATATGAAAAGCACAGAAATACATAGGCTAATGCTCAATTATACTTACTGTAGAATTGACTTCACAAAGTTCCTTTGAAGCTAGAACTGAGGTAGACGGCAGCTAGACGCTGCTTGTGAAATATTTTTGTTTACTTTCCTTTTCATTCTATCAAATTTTCATTAACACTGAAAGTCCCAGTTTCAGTGCAAATAATGATGATATAGGAATAATTAAACCTATAATTATTTCTTAAAAAAAAAAATATCTCAGTGTCTTTACATATGGCAAGATATAGGTCAGATGGAGAAATCCACGTCAATGTTGGATTTGGGGTTTGGGTTTTTTTTGAAATAACATCTTGATCTGTTTTCAAATAAAATTGATAAAATAAAATCTAGTTTATCATTCCTAACCAACCTATTAATTAATTTGCATTTCTTATGGTACTAACCACAGCCAACTCTCCCTAAATATTGAGAATAAGAAACAATAAATGCAATATTATTTCTTCCTTTCTCAGATTATATTAGTTAGAGTATAGTAAATTACCACCTGCTTAATTTCAAGGATGCGTCACAGTAACATAGCCATGACTACAAAGAACAAGAGAATTAAATCATGCCTGGGAGGGGACAGACAGATGAAAAAAAATCTTCTGTTATAATATTTTACAAATATAATTGATGGCCAGTTGCTACAGGTATCATTTTAATGTGAAGTGCCAGATTAATTTTTCAGTAGAGGATTATTCATTTTCTGTAAAACCAGACACGATCCTAGCAATGCTCAGGCCATCTTAGTGGAAAAGTTGCATTGAATGACTAGAATTACTCCTCCACTAGCACTGAAATTATTTATCTGTTTTCAGAAGAATAGTCAGAGCACAGTATTATCTTTTTCTAGGGGTTGCTATTCCAAACAAATCCAGATCAGTAGAACAGAAGCCACTAGTATTTGATACAAGGATCTAACCTGAAAAATATGTACCTATCACAATTCATCCTTATAGTTTGTAACTGTAGAAAGGAGAGCAAATACAGACTGAATAAGCTTGAAGACTGAAACTGTCTTCCTGCCTTCTAGGTGCATCCCACACCAAGACTGGGATGCAGACAGATGGCAGGGTGGGGCAATAATACTCTGCTCTTTCTTGTGCTACATATATTTTGCGGACTAACATTCACAATCAGCATTCAAGTTTGTTAATCTAACACCTTGTATGAAAACATTACACATTAAAAAAAAAAAAAGGAACAAAGAAAAATACATCAAGAATAACATACCTATAAAATGCAAAGAGAATAAGGTAGAAGGAAGGATAAGAACAAACGTATAGCTACAATTTTTACTTACAATTCCGGAGTCATGTTTTGGTCTTATATTGTATAGTGACTTCCCCTTTTTCTGCCTGCAGACTTCCTCTGCTTCTTTAACTCTGAAGCAAGACATAATTTATAAATATTCCAGACCAAAACCATTTCCAAAGACAGTGCAGCATATAACTTACAAATTTAGGCCTGAGGACACAAGTGGATAACTTTATTCCCCATATTTTCATTAGCACACTCCACAAAATAACACTTGCATGCCGTGGCTGTGGCCTTACCATCAGACTCTGGCACTTACAAGGACATCCATAATCAATGGCATAATCAAGTCCACTTACAAAAGCAATCAGTACTTACTATAGTTGAAGATACAAATATATCAGGATCTAAAATACGCTGGATGACATGAAGATTACCATTCAGAGCATTCATACCAAACACTGCTAAGAAAGCTCCTTTTCTTTTTATGACTGTTTAAAAATCATTCTTCATCCATTCCCAACCTCACTACTTCAGCTAGGGTTTAAACAAAGGTTCTCACTAAGCTATCTTCCCTTTCACCCAATTTTGTTTGTATTTAAAATGGCATAACAGCTTAACCTAAATTTCCAGCCGTCACTCTCTAACTTAAAATAAACTTGGCAAATTGCAGAATCATTATTAAAGAACATGATGTTTACAACCAGGGTGGCGCACATCACTATGCACATCTCTCTCTTTCCAAAGCTGAGGGTGAGCAGCAAGGCTCCCATGACCACTGGAGATGAAAGCACTTGGGCTGCTTGGATGCAATGAGAGGAGCAGATTCCAGAAGTGAGGGTCTACTTCTTAGTGCTTCCTGACTTGGCAAATAGTACCAAGTTAGGGCCATGTGAAATACCACCAAATGCCACATTTTCGATGGGAAAAATATCCTTTTTGTCATGCAGATAGGGAACAAACCATAAAAGGCAGAGGGCTGTACTCTGACTGGGAGCCTGCCAGAATCAGTCTGGTGGGTTCAATGGCACACTGTAAAATATTTCTTTACCATTTTTACTTATTTTGTGGATCAACCTTACAAATACACGTGGTTACTGAAACACTGCTAATACAGATTTAAGTTATGAATTCTCTAAGCTTCAAAGGCTTTCTGTATGATGGCATTAAATGGTGTGAGATGTGTAAATTTTTTTTTTTTGAGATGAGCATATTATTTATAAATAAGAAAGTAGAAAATAAAAATGTATATTGGTTGCTATTGCCAACAATATAGACTTTATATGGCACTTATTCTGCCTTTTCATCATTAGCCAACAGCGAAAAAAAAAGAAACAACAGTAAAATGATATTAAAGAAATGATATATCCTTGGCTGGTTCCTTGCGGTTCATCTCCAGACCACTTGCATGTCTGCTATTTCACTGAGGCTACATAGGGCAATGTGAGAATCAGACTTTGTGTTACTATTATTTTTAAATATTTTTTGTGTATGTGGTAAGGGCCAGATTTTGAAAATATGACTCCAGCTGGGTCTGCTAAGCACATTAAAAATACGCCTTCGCATTCATCTCTCCTTTATCCAGCTTCGCCAGACACACCTCGTTCTTTTCATAAGTTTCAAATTTATACTTTCAAAAATTAATTTAAACGTCAGTTCTTTTCCAGCACTTCCAACAAGCTGCTCTCTTCATTTGCTGGCCTTATATTTTATTATATGTAGGAAGACCTTTACGTGCACAGGTGGGGGAAAAAAAAGGCTTTGAAACCCATTATTTTCAAGCTGTAACACTTTCTATCTGACTGCAAATCAGATAGATTGCTGCAGCATAATATAGAAGAAAAATGTCAAACAGCCAAGTAATTCACCTTTAAAACGTATTTAAATAGATTCCGTAAAAGTGGCAGCCAAGGCATGGTGATAGCTTTAAACAGAACTTATGAGAATCATACAGAATGCAGCAAAATTCAAAGACATTTTCTTTTTCCTAAAATGCCACTTTTTCTTCTGCTTCGTGTCTACTTACATCCGAAGGAGGAAAAGTATCTGTGACATTGATCTTCCCATGATCTTTTCCAAACAGTCAGATGCATTCCAACCCATCAAAAGCCACTCTTACACAGTCAGATATAAAATAGCCCGTCTATCATATAATTTCCTTTTTTTCAAATACAACTATAGTTGGCTCCCCTCACTGGTAGACGTCGTTTAAATAAGAAAATGAAATGTTACTTCGGAGTAAATTAGTATCAAATCCTGAGGACTGTACAAGTACTATTGAGGTTATCAAAATGACTGTTTTATAGAAGCAATGTAATATATGCAGGTATTCAGACTACTCATGATGCAAATGACAGTATATGTAACATACAAAAATATTTACCAAACCAGTTCACACAGACCCAGATGTTATTCTCAGGAAATGTTAGGGAATCTTTAGTTCCAGTCTTTGTCCCATCTAAATATCCCCCTTCCAGGAGAAATTGCCCACTGCTTGCCCAACATACAGCACAGCTCTCTGTGGGTCTCACGTTAATTCAAAACAAAAATCCTCATACGGAATGGAACTGTTGATAACACAGTGATAGTTTTTTTTTCTAAAAAGGAGGTCCCGTTAGGTGTCACTGTCAGGGTAACGCGTCTAAATGTTCTGCTTCTATTAGAGAAATAGCTATTTGGAGAACGGCTGTCTCCTTTTGAAACAGCAAAATGCTAATAACAACACTACTCTGTGAGTGAGGAAATCAGAACTTCAGTGTCCCTTAGACTGTGCTTGAAAAAACGATCCACAACCTCCAGACTGATAAATGACAACCTTAAGCTTGTGCTACTCATTTTTCTAGGATTATGTAAGAGGTTCTGGTCTCACTAGTATGGTTGCGGTCCTCAAGTTTTTGGGAGCTTTTGTGAAATTCCTTGGAGTTTGAGCCTATTTATTCATACCAACGGGAATGCAGAAGATGAGAAGCATTACTCCCTCATGCACTTAAGTCAAAGCTGAGAGCTAGCAGCCGCTCAGTTCCAGTTCCAACCATATCACTGACTCACTGTGTGGGTTTGGGACAGCTCGCTGTCTCTTGGCCCCCATCCTGCTCTCTGTGCAGGAAGATTCAAGCAGTTGTATAGAGCCTCCCTGAAGTCAACATGACCTATACGTATGCTTCTTCAGCAAGACATTTCCTTAGGAATGTAAAGATAGCACACCAAAGGCTCACTGTTAGGAGGCTTAGTTTATGACCATGTTAAAACTGGAAGCACGGAGAACTGTATAAATCTACAGCCATACCTATAAAAGAAAAGTCAGCAGACTAGGGAAATACAGAGACAAAGGCAATCATTAGCCTTCCACAGTGCTAAATCATAAACCAGCAGAAGTGGTATCAATTTCTACAGTGTGGAGGGTATTTTCTGAAGACTGGTCATTCAACTAAATTAGGATTTTATTAAATGTAAAATTAAAATAACATGATCCTTCTGGAAAAGAAAAGGATGTGTTTTGATGTGAACATCAGTACCATTTAAACTGCAAGATCTAGAAAAGCAGATAAAGGGTTACCTTTGGAGTAAGGGCAATAATCTTAATTCAGTTGGAAAATAACTTTTAATTGTCACTGGCAATTTTTTGTCAACTTCCTAGGTTTTCTCCACTGGCCCTGAATGATTCTTCATCTTCCCATCCATGAAACTAACAAGATACAGGCAAACCCAGCTTTTTCTGTCAACTCTTGCCTGGTTCAAGTCGTATGTCTCACCATGGCAAATTCCTGTGTACTTTCCTCTTGCTCAGGCTTTTCCTTCAGTATTTCCCACTGACTCCAGTCTAATAATCTAAGACCAAAAGGTACAAAAATTATGTGAACACTAGTGGTTATATGAGGAAGACCGGGTTAACTGTTTAACTATGGTGAGTGGTTAGAGATTCATGAAGAAATTAATGGATCCTATTCAATACTGGGAGGAGGGAAGAGGATATTTGGAGAAAACAACACAAGAGCTATGAATCTGTGAGCCTCCCAACAGTCACAAAAGGGGAAGCAATTGCAGACAATGACATACTTCCAGGCTCTGAGCCAAAGTGACACTGCTGCTCTGCCAATGCAGAGCGCAAAGAGCTCAAAGAGCATGAAACAGTTAAAAAGACATTCCTAGGAAAGGAGTGGGGACTCAATTGTCAGGCCCTGTGTGGAAAGATAGGCTGCCACCGGGGGAGGCTGTGGAAAAAGTCCGAGAAAGGTGGGTGTTCCCCAGTTCCTGAGAATTATGACCCTTAGGCAAAGGCAGGCATGTGTATAGATTGATTTATTGTTCTGAAGATCTGTTTTTACTTAAACTATTTAGTTCTACACTACTAATACTTTCTGTTGTAGAGGCTGTTTGGTCCCTTTATATAGAGCCATTGCTCTCAAATGCAACCAAATATTCAGAAGCAGGACAGATGCTCAAGGCATGATCTGGGAGCGGGTGAGTAAGATGGAAGTGAAAAGGGACATGGTGTGCTCTTGAAGAAGCCAGGTGGTACAGTTAACTTGGTAACTGTGATTGGAATAATTTGCAAGCTTACGATGCGCTAAGCTTCTTTACTAGACTGATGCACAAACTATCTCACTTCATACTTTTCAATTTCTCAAACTCTCTTTCGGTACACAGACTTTGGTTCATTTGCTGTCAACCCCTGTCCCACCTCATGTCAAATTCTGGCTTAAAAGTCAGAGTATCAGTTTGATAGAAAAAATAACATCAGCTGCATTACCTTTAGCAATTTTTGCCTGGTACTTCTTTTCCCAAATAATTTCTGGATTTTTATCTTAATGAGAACATAATCCTACAAAAACTAGTCTTCTCAGCCTAGACAACCAGAGAGTTGCTTAACTCTCACTGTAGTAATCTGAAGAGCAGAGGTATTAACAGCAGTGGACCCAACATCAGGCCAAGGGCAGATTCTATAAATACTTAATAAGAGTGTTCATAACTCGAATCTGGACACATATCTCTTTAAATATTAAATTTAGCTAAAGCATTGCTTGCATTATATCAGAAAGGACTTCCAAACAGCCCCAACAATAAGAAAACATGTAGGGAACATAACGTACAACAGTAGGCAATCCGTGGATCAGTAAAAATAAATAAATAAATAAATAAATCGGCAAGTGAAGGAACAGCCAGTCACTTACAGAGCCCAAGAATTAAGGTCTCAAAATCTGCTACTTAGTAAGATTCAGAGCGCCTAATAATTGTCACCTGTAACAAAGGAAGTAGTTCCTTATTTCCATCATAATAAAAACTCTTCTCCAGCACTTTCAACTCCTTCTACCTCATATTTATTGTGAGTCAAACGTGTACAAACTACAATTAAGTTTAAAGACAGTCTGTAAGATGAATAAGCAAGTTACATTTTGGCATGCACACAGGAAAAAGAAACCAGACATCCTCACAAACCCAAAAGACAGAATATCTTTATCTACCTTCTAGACCAAAAGCCAGCCTGGCCACAACCTTATCAAGGCTTAGAGACTTTCTGTCATCATTCAATCCACTGGGCGGGGGGAGCCACTTTCCTGCCACTAAATGTTAATAATTTTGTCTGAAGTATCTGTGGCAGACAGATTCATTTCCTACTGGCTCCATCTAGGCTTGGTAGCCCTACACTTCGCTAGCGAGCACTATGGCATGACAAATGTAAGCACAGTGAGAAAGCTGGAAGGTTATATGCCTTAGACAGTAGAGCTGCTCACAAAAACTTCCACAATAAACTCAGACAGACATGACTTTTACAGTTTGACAGTATAGTTCATGAAACCCAAAAGACATTTTTCTGCAGATATTCTGTATTTTTTTAACATAAAACAAAGCTGAGGCCAATACTCTTTATACTACTAAGTGCTTATTATCAGATAAATAAAAGGGCCGTTGCCAAAATATTTTATGTAGGTTTGTCTGGGTTGGAGATGACTTGTTTCTAATAATAATAATAGTACCTTTACAAATAAAAATGAATAAAAAAAGCCTCAGCAGAAATATAAAGTGCCAGATGTCTTTAAGACTTCAAGAGCAGAAAACTTCAAAACTTTTCTTTGAAAACTCTTCCTTTGAAAACTCTTCCAGAGCAATGTGCCTATATTTTATTCTTTGACCCAGTTACTAAAATATTGAAATTAATTTTTTCTAAGGAGTTTCTCTTTAGTGAAAAAACAGAAAGGAGAATTACAATTCCCAACATAAAAGTAGAGTGAAAAATGCAGAGCTTTTACTTTCACGCCAATAGGGTTGAAGTGATGACATAGATATGATTCAGTAACTGACTGCAAAGACTTTATACAGATAAGAAGCACATTGTAATGTACCTGGTCCCATCAAACTGATGGATGAAACCTAACCTCTCTCTACCAACAAAAAGATTATGTATTAGACTATCTTGACATCCCTGCCAGCTCCTTGCACGGTTACTTCAAGGACCAAGGGGCAGACAATGGCTGGCTGAAAGACACAGTGGTTAATCATACTTTGGCTCAGAGGACCAAGGACAAACAGATTAAAATGTTTTAATCTGGCCACTTAACACAGAGACTAACCTGTAGCAGGACCCTGAATAAGATCCCTCCTCTGTTAACAGTGTAGAGCAGACTTTGGGGAATACATTTCAGATTTTCTTCAGTGTGCATCATGTCAAATGGGCCTAAAATAAGGCTTTGTGGCCAACTGAAATGAAAATGAGACCTTCCTATTTGCAGAGTCTTACTGTAATCCACAACACACTTCAAAATATTCTGAAAGAATTTCAATTCAGAAGCATTCAGTTTCACTCAGTTCTGTCTGGCAATGATCTTCTCGGTGATCTAAGGATTCTGCTCCTATCTGTGCAGAGATACACCGATGTCCATAAATACAAAAAAGGATACTGTGGTGAAACACATTTTAAAGATGATAACTTCAGCATTAAAGACAACTTCACCTTGAAAATGTAATGATGTAAAAAATTAAACTGTTAAGGATGCCTGTGATTCTAATAAAATGCAAATTGGCATATACCCACTTAAATACATTTTCTGACTTCTGCCATCAAATTAATTTTTTTTTTTTTTTTTCATGTAAAAATGGCCAGTATTTCAGGATATACCTGGCTACCTTCAGGCAAGATGGAAATCACTTTCCTACAGACTTGCATATGAAAATTGAAGTTGCTCTAAGAAAAGATAGTCATCACCTGCCATTGTTTTTCTTGGAACTGAAGCCAGGTTGCTCTCAAAGAAGCTCGCTGCATTCTCGGCTATTTGGTTAGGAAATTCAACAGGAAATGATAAGGGAGGGAACAAGACTGGAGGTGAGGTAAAACTTGTAACATAATCAGCAAGCAAAAGAAAGGAAACTCATGAGTGGACGGAAATGTGAAACTCTGTATTTGCTGTAAAACATTTTTAAGCAGCAGATGGGGTAAAAGAAGGAAAAAATGCAATGTGTAAAAAAAGAATGACTTGGCAAACAGACTACGCAGAGAAGGAGACTATCTTAAAGAGGACATGGAGAGATACCTTGGACAGATGAGTTGCTACATTGGGTATCCTGGGGCTACTAAGTTGGGTAATTGATAGCTACAAGATTGGCAGTACAAGCAAAGATCAGAATTGAGTGAATAGATCACTGGAAAGAAAAGAAAAAAAGTAGAAGTCAGATAGAGAGCCACAGAATTTGAGATCTCCAGTGCAGGTGATGGGAAAATAAGAGGCTTCCAACTTTGCTGCATCAGTTGAAAATAATCATATCAAAAGGTGCCCATTCATAATTACATAGTGACTCAAAATGACTGCAGACACAGCGAGGCTTTTCCCAAAAATGTAAAAAATCCTCCTTATGTTAGACTATTACCTGTACTCAAGCCATAAAATACGCACACAGCCACGCACTTACACTTAATGGATGTTGTCATTATTATGCCAACTCCATGCACTCATTTGGCAAGCTTTCAGTAAACAAGGAATCTAACATCTTCAGTAGTTCAGGATCAGTCTGGGTTATCGCAGATTTTAAGTCTTTGTGAGTGTCTCAAACTTCTTTGGACTAATACTTTAATGAGAAATGCTGCTCATTTGCAAAACACTTGCAATATTTTATTGCACCTCAAATGCCAATGTAATCACTTTGCCTGGGAATGAAAACATTCCACAAGTATAGAAAGTGTAACAACTCCTGTCAAAAATACTGTTTAAAATTTTTAGTGGTGTAATATTTTTCACCAATATGCAACTATTTGTTGAGTACGTTGGGCTGATTTTTATCTTAGGTAAATGTCAGTCTTTTTTCAAGATGTGGTGAACAGGAAACAGTTAAAAAACCTGCAAAGTCACTATGTGGAAGGAATCATGGTATCCCATCTCACTATACCCTAAACTGTCACACCCAGTCTGACATTACAGCCATGAAAACAGGCTGATTGGTATATACCTCCTTTTATGCACAATACCCATACTAGGATGCAACATAACATGCCAACATGATACAACACCATCACCAGGTAAATAAAGAAGAGACTGCTGAAGAGCCCTTCTGCTGTTTATGTGGGGGCATTCTGGAACCTGATCTCACGCAAGTCACAAAAATTAGGAAATATCACAGATTCAGAATTAGTTTTTTAGTAGATCCTTCTCTTTGTTCAAGTTTACTATTTGTACGAACCAGTTGGCTTACAGCAGCAATTGGAAATATTTGTTCCTGCCTTACAAAACACAGTATTACTTAAAAATGTTAAAGTAAGGTATTTAAAAGTAATTTCTACACCAAAGATCCAGATTGAGAAACCTATGTCCAAATGCTTTTATTATTCACAAACTGTTCCCTCAAAAGCAATTCTAAAACTGAAAGTTACTGCTCTCCTCCCCTAACCAAAAAAATGCTGTTTTTTTTTCATTGAAAAAGGGACTAATTGCCGAAAGTGCGCAAGGAAGAAAAAAAGTACTGAAATATTGAGCAACCTCTCTCCGCTGGACAGCAAATTGTCTCTTTGGGAGGCACTGCCTCAAAGAACTGTTCCTAGCTTCTGAATCTTTGGTGTGTTTGGGCTTCTTTTAAGTAGATTTTCCAATGCCTGTAACAGTATTTTCTGATCAGGAAGCTATTTTATTCAATTTAAAATTTTTAAATGCTCTCAAAAACTGAAGATCTTTTTAATTACTCAATTCAAAGTCACGTAAGCTACATTCTGTTTTGAAATGTCATTATACCCGAGTTATAAAACCAAGCCTACCAGCATGCAACTCAGTTGATTAGAGAGCAATAAAGACATTGAGATTAAAGTTACCAAGTCAGAAAATGTATCTACCCGTAACTACTTCCTAACGTAATGCTTGGAGCTTTTAGTTGGCATTACAACAGCATGCCAAGCAAAATGTGACCCCACTAAACATGCTCCACATTTTCATCATTTCCCTCTCATGTTGCCACTCCATATACATTTTTCTTCTCTTTCCTTCCATCTCCACATTTCTTTGCAAGTGCATATTCCCATGTTCCCCCGAATTTCTCACTCTCAAGTCTGACTCACTGGTTCCTATTATAAGCGTTAACAAAATATCCCTTAAATTACTCTGAGAGGACATTGCTCGTGCTATGGGATTTAATGCCCTCCTCTGCGAGCAGAAGTGGCAGCTTACCAATATGCTCCTCACTGTGCAACGTACAGATATCCAATGCCAGACTTTAAATTGCTCAACAGCAAGTTTTAAATCATCCTGCCGAGAAGTCTGTAGGGAGACATACCAGTCTTTCTGCAGAGGGAGATCAATGAGCTGTGGAGACATGCTGGCCAGGAATCTCCCTTTCATCTAGATATACACAGTGTGACACACCAGGTGCCAGCTTAACTGCTATTCTTACGGGAATGGGCAACTTTTACATTTGAGAGACGAGTGCATTTTTTTTTTGAGTTTATAGATTATTTTTAAAGTGTCAAAGATTTATTGTGGGAGTTAAAGGGTTGAATAAAGTCAGCCAAAAGAAATTCTCAAGCTTAGTGTGATGCAAGATATGAGTGACTTACAGACTTTTACCATCATGTTGATCCTGCTTATGAACTCTCCTCTGCTGGCGTCCCTGACACAGTCTCTGTTCAGTGACGTGCTTTTTCATAAAGGCAAGGGCCACACTGAGCTTATGAGCAATATATACCTTAAGTGCACACTTACAGGGCACCTATAGCTGTCCCTTTCTCTGCCCATCTGCCTCCCACCATGGCCCCACTCTCCTGTCTAGAAATACAACTTTCTTGTTTAGGTAAATCTTCGCAAGGTTGCACAGACCCTCTCAAACAGCAAACAATCTGAGGAAATGGAAACATTTCCAGAACTGGAGTGGACAAATGAGTGTCAGTACCTCACTTGTACCGAGAGAAAGGGAAGATGGAACTATGGCCCTGCAAACATGTTTCTGTCTTGTCATTGACCTGTTTCTAGCAAGGTCTGAACGGGCACCTAAGGCCTAATGATATTGATATTAACCTTTGACAGCAATGGAACTTTTCTTTGTTTCCATTTCTTTTAAACATAAACATTCTTAAAGGACTGACTGCTTTTTGTTTCTGTAATGAACCAGGATGTATTTCACGGCCTTAAAGAAAAGATGAAATTCTAGTCCTAAAGATGGAGCAGTGCTGTCCATGCCAATATGACATTTTCTGATAAATAATTGTATTTTAGCTACCAAGAATTTGCCAACTCAGTATTTGATTGCCGTATTTAACAATTACTTAACTTTTTTTTTTACCTTTTTTAAAAAAAAAAATAAAAGATCATGACTTTTCAAGACTTCCCTCTGCACCTCATTAGGTGCTGTCTCATGAGTTCTTTTGTCTTTTTATTCCTAGGACAGCTTATCTTTTCCTGGTTCCTAGGAAATTTCAACCTCCACAAACTATTTTTGAGAATTTTATAAATAACTCAGATAACAACATTCTGTTGGAATGCTCCAGTTAGCCTTGACTGCAGTGTGACAACAAAAAAAAAACAGTACTGCTCTGAAAACCTTTTGGCAGATCTATGCTTTCACTGTAATTTTCAGGTGCATTTTTCTTTTTATTGCTACCGTATTTAAGTTTATCATGCATAATTTTCTGTACAGCTGGTATTTCCCAGTTCTGCTTTATTTCAAGTGAGAGAACTGAGTGAAAACAGTCGAAAACTTCAGAAAAATTAGTTTGTTTTTAACCTTGCCCCATTTTTCTTCATTTTTTTTCTCATCTTCTTGTAAGGAAATATGAAGTCTGACACTTCAGTGTTTATCTTTTGCATGTAAATGCCTGGCAAACCAATACACAAGTTGAAAAGCTGAGTGAAAAGTGTTTAAAATAAGAACTGGCTGACTGCTTTCTTTAAAACATACATTTTTAATCTATCGGTAACAAAATGTAGTACCACCTTAGGAAATCCCATCTATGAAAAGCCTTTGGGTAAATTATTGTAAAAGAGTGTGACTCACATTTGCAGAGACTAAATAAGGAACAGCCTGTATTAACAAGTAATTCCTTTCCCTACGCAGTCCGTATGGAAACAGGGATATAAAATATTCTAGAAACATTGACCACAGCATAAAAGCTTATTAAAGTAAAGTGGAGAAAGAAGAGGCAAAAAAATGCTAAAACCAACTAGGGGGTGAGTAAGAAAGATGATCAAACTAAAAAAGAAAAGACTAAAGTTATACATTTTGTAAATAGTGATCATAATTAAAGTATATTTCATGAAGCAGCAACCTAGTAAATAATCCATCAAAGGTGGCATACTGCTATACTTTAAAAAAGGAAAAGTCTCACCATCACTCATCAATGGACTTTGCTGCCAATGAAAAACTACAGCAAGTTACTTTGACCATTAATGTTCTAGCCTGCTCTTCAACCTTAGCAGCAGAAAAACTTTCAGAAACATCAGCCAGAGAGTGAAATACATCTCAGTGGCAATAGGCAGATTTCAGATTTCTGTCACCTATGGATCTGTCAATCTGGGCTGAGATTTTGAAAACCATCATGTTGTACATTCTTACACCTTTGGGCAACACTTATTTTTCCATGAAGATTTTTATCCCTTGACTTCTCAATAGCAGGACACCTTCACATCACAGCATCTTGTGTTCCACTAAGAAAAGTGAAAATGTAAAATCAAGGAAAAAAGCCTAAAGGACAACTTCAAATAACAGGTTGAACGATGATTGGAGGCAAAGTATTTTTCACGTAAAGGCTTTGATAAGATAGTTGTTTTACCAAAGAAGATTCTTCATATTTGGGAAAATAATTTGTCTTACTTGGCAAATTGTTACTGTTACTGCCAATTTGGCCAAAATATTTTAATTCCTAAAAGACAATAAAGAGAGCTTGACTTTGCTAGACCTGAAACAGCACTGTGCAAACTTTTGAGGTGGGCGCAAACCAAGACGTCAAAGGTTTCCAAAGTCTAAACCCTGCCTCAGCTGAACAAACAAAATCTACAAAGAGGAAGATTTAAACTTGCTGAGACAGGTCAAAATTAAATTCAAAACAAAAATCTACCTGTGATTTTCAGGATGGATCATTTTCAGTCTTAATCTTAGTGACAGACAGTTACACAGCCTGTCTGTCCCCCCCTGGGAAATTCTTCATTACATCAGCTCCGAGTCTGGGTTTGAGTCTCTCTGCTGTTCTTCCTAGCGATCTCCCTGTTTCCCTTCCCACTGCAGGCCCTTTCTCACTGGCCTTTTCCTTCCCTGTTGCATCCTGCACCTTGTGGCATATTGTAGGTTGTACATGGCCAGTTCCTTTCAGGCTAAACGCACCCTTGCCCAGGAAGGGACCAGCTGGCAGCCACTTTTCTTTCTCTGCTGCTTCAACACAGTCTCTTAGCATACTCATACACTGAACTGAAAGAGAATTAAATGGTTGTATAACAATCCCATTCTTCTCCTAAACTTTAGATGTATAAGGGAAATAGGAGGAAGAGGTTTTGTGCTTATTTAGTTAATGTATTTTAAAGAAAAATATTTTGCAGCAAAAACACTCTGGAGGGTTTTTGTTTGTTTGTTTTAGAAAAATAGCCTAGTATTTTGGAAAGGAAAGGACATTTTTCTTAAATCCCATTCTATAAACAATACAAGATGAAATTAACCTGTATTCACTTGGCAGCTAAATCCTTGCATAGGAAATCAAAGATAGTATTTAACTGTCAACTCAATTCCAGAAAGATATACTGAATTACATAAAATTAAGTCAGACAGTCAGTAAAATGAAATAGATCCCCAGACAACTCCTGTACTGTAATAACATTTGCACCACTCTTGCAATAGGAACAGAATCCAGTTTTCTTAACTGTGAGACTGCTCCAAAATGTATCCTCTTACACTAAACATAAACATGACATTGATCATATAGGTGCCTAAGAAAGTTTTCAATGAGTTCCTAAGCCAGTAATCTGATGTCTGTGACAATTACATAGGGTGAGTACTCTTGAAAAAGAGGCCTTCTCTTGTCAAATTACCTAACCATGGACTGAGATCAATCATTTAATAAACATAAAGCTTCGATCCTGTTAAAGTTAAGGCTCAGAAGTAGCTTCATTATCAGTATACTGAAGTCACTCAGATTGCTAACAGATGGAGGATTGTATAACGTGTTTACAGTTTTCATGTTTGTATTTGTTTAATTTGTCCTTATACGACATTTATTACTTTTTAAACAACTGATTAATTCTTACCATCATTTTTATAAACAGTGACCACAATACAATATCTGCATGCAGATGAAAGCAAAGTTCATAGCTCTTCTAATACACGGACTAGACAGTAGGGGTAATTTTTCAAAACTACTGTCTCATTTCTTTATGCCATATATACCACACATGCTCACATCCATGAGCTGTGATTTGCAATATGGTTCTGTCTGAGTCTTTTCTTACCATGGGGTCAGTTGACTTTTTCCCTTCTATCTTCCTGCTTCCCTTCCTTTTTACCCAGCCTCGTTAGACAAATATTTACAATATGTGATGTCTTGATGCCTTGACTTGTTTTCACTAAATATGCTAATAGGAAATCTTTAATCAACTTTCAGACCTGAAACAAGTCTCCCATTGCTTGGATTCATAGTGGCATAGGAGTTACACACTTTATCAAAAATGTCATTCAGGTAATGGACCTGAAAAGCTTTAGCACAAATTGATACTAATGTCCTATTCAAAAATTATAACAATTAGGAAAAAAAAAAAAAAATCTGTTAAAAGAAAAAAAGACTGAGAGAAACCCAAAAACCATTCAATAGTTTGTGTGCTAATGAAGTAAGGCTGACTGCTTTCTGTGTGATTGCTCCCAATAACATTCTCTGCGAAAAGCCTTTGAACAAACAAACAAATGTACCTTTCTTGAAGAATAAGTTTGTTTTCCTTCTTCCAGAAGTCTTTGAAGTCAGAACTGAATTCATGCCAAATACTGAAGAAAGAATGTGGGGACACCTCTTTCTCTCCCATTTTTGGTTTCATACAGAAATAGGCTGCGGTTTCCAAAAAGCTGTCAAAGTAAACAAAACCAGCAAATGTTTCGTTACCCACTGATGCAAATTTTTTTTTCCTTACTTAACACTGACATGATATTTAATTATTCTTGGTAGCATATATAAATAATAGAATATAAAAACTTAACAGTTCTGATCTCTTTGTATAGAAATAGATACACAATATAAGGTGACTCTTCAGCAAAGAAAGGATCCGGCATTTATCATAGGTTCCCGTTTTGACCAGAGTATTTTCCATTTCAAAAGCTAAAATGAATGCACTGTCCAGAGCACTGCAAATCTAGACATCCACGCCTGCCCATGTACTGCTTTTCTGTTGTGTTTAAAGCTATTTTCAAAACACAGAGTCAAAACCTATAAACAAAGTTCTTCAAGTCCTGTTGTATCTATACAAAGACACAACAGCGTAGATGGCTTAGGTTTGAAGCCTACACAGAAGTGTTAAAACTCAAACCTGCTGTGTACTAAACAAGAAATGATGCAACAGAAAACTGGGCCAGGAGCAAGTGTGCTAGAAAACAGGTGCCCATCATGACCTTACCAGAACAAACCGACATCCTCTGCTGAGGCCAGTGGAAAAGGACCTGGGGGTGTTGGTCGACAGCTGGCTGAATATGAGCCAGCAGTGTGCCCAGGCATCCTGGCCTGTACCAGGAACAGTGTGGCCAGCAGGACTAGGGAACTGATCGTCCCCCTGTGCCCTTCTCTCGTTCAGAGAAGGGCAACAGAACTAGTGAATGGTCTAGAGCAAAAGTCTTACGAGGAGTGGCTGAGGGAACTGGGGCTGTTTAGCCTGGAGAAAAGGAGGCTGAGGGGAGACCTTATCACTCTCTACAACTACCTGAAAGGAGGTTGTAGTGAGGTGGGCATCAGTCGCTTCTCCTCAAGTAACAAGTGACAGGACAAGAGGAAATGGCCTCAGGTGGCACCAGGGGAGGTTTAGATTGGATATTAGGAAAAATTTCTTCACCAAAAGGATTATGAAGCATTGGAACAGGCTGCCCAGGGAAGCAGTTGAGTCACCATCCCTGGAGATATTTAAAAGATCAGTAGATGTGGCGCTTTGGGACAGGGTTTATTGGTGTACTTGGCAGTGCTAGGTTAACAGTTGGACTCAATGATCTTAAAGGTCTTTTCCATACTAAATGATTTATGATTCTAAGCTGTATCTTCCTTCAGGGACTGTTGTAACTGGAGATAGAGTGCTTTCACAGTTGTTATAATTTAAATTATTTAATGGTAACAATAATATACAAAGATTCAACCATTTAGAAGGGTCAGTCTCACAAAGTCTCTGTGAAACTGTTGGTCCTAGTCCTCAAAATTCAATACTCCAGTTTTTTTTCCCAGCATGAAAAAAATAATGTCTAACTAAATTATCCTGGTTTTGAATAAAAAAGCTGACAGCTTAAATATTTAACATCAGTTTACAAATTAAATTCTACACACTTTTTCTCTTAATTTGTAATTCATTTTTCCATCTGCTGAAGCAAAATTAAGTTGTTGAGCAACAAAGATGCAGCACAGAAAATTATAAAAGACAAAAACATCTTCACTTTTTAAGTCATTACGTTTATACTGAAATGCCACGTTACCCAAATGTACCATTTCTTCAGCTCTTACTTAGCCTACCATGGCATTCCATTCTGTAAGTCAGCCCATGGTTAATAAAGAGAATGTCTTTTTTGTGGCTTGGTTTTGTTGTGTTTTTTTTCAAGTGATATATAGATGAGTGATACTACCGATTAAACTAAAAAAACCCCATTTTACTTACCTATTTCCATTTTCCCACAGTTTTATACTAGGGAAAATATTTATCATCTATCCTGTGGTCCCCCACAATCACTCAGAAAGAATATCCCTGCCATTCATCAGTCAGCTGCACTGCATTTTAAACTTTTTGCATACTTTCACATATTCTCAACTTTTTGCAAGACTGCAAATATATCAGAGAGATCTTTTGGTTTTCCTTCCAGCTCCTTCCCCCAGACTTACAGCTCTCGAGCTGGCTAGTGGGAGGTCATAAAAGGCTCATATAAAAGGCTCATTTGATTTTTCAGAATGAACTGGCAACATTGTTTGAAGGAACATGAGGAATACAGGACAAGAGAGAAATCTGGAGGCATCAGATGAGTCAATGGCTTATTTTTTAAGGAAACTCTTTGAATGAAGGCCATTAATGATTTACAAAACATAGAAAGATCAGAAGTTCAAATAAGAAGCCTTGCTCTGAGAAACGTGTCTTCAAACCATTCTGCAAATGACAATAATGAGAAACAAATTTGACAGTGAAAGGCCATCCTAAGTAATGCTTTTAAATTTGAGGTAACGAGCTAGAATTCCCTCACAGGAAAACATCCCAAGAAACAGGAAGCCAAGACAAAATGAAATTCATACTGTACAGGATAATGTTCAAAAAAAATGGTAAACAGCACTAAAATTTATTGGAGATGCAAAGGGTTCCATTACTCTTCAATTATTCCAACTATCCTCTGGGAGTAGGAGATAGCCAATGTCTTTTTCTCTGGTGACTAAAAATCTTCCTGAGGACTGACCACTTGTATAATCTGTACAACCTTACACATGCATACAGATGTGCCTAACAGCTATAACTTAATGTCTAGGCTTATAGAGAGAAAAGAAACACTCAGCCAGGTTGCTTGTCTCCCTGGCAGTTACTTTGGGAGGTAAGGGAAATAAGCTGTTTGTGAAATGTGAAACAGCAGCAGCGTACCAGGTTGTCATTGTTAATACATCACACCTTTCTAAGGCCCGGTAACAACGCACAAGACATCAGCTGCAGCACAGTAAGACTTCAGGGCACAAATCTCCATGAATCAAATATTTTTTCTGTATGTGCAGATCAAACAGTCAAGACAGTTACCACATTTTTTTCAACCAGAAAGATCTCCCCTTATTTAGCAGTTAAGTCTCTTAGAGTACATTCAGAAGACATATGGAAACCTGCGTGCTACACATTTGATGCTGCCATTTTTGTAGTACAAGACAAAGTGGCATAATTCACACATGAAAGACAAAGCAAATAAAGTGAATCCAAATGCATCAATTAATAAAATGTACACAGCAATAAACCCTCTATATTACCATGCTCCTTGAATATCTAATTTGGAAATGTCTACATATGTCAAACTAGACACATCTCAAAACTGACTCAGGAGTGGACACAGATTTTTTTAAATACAATGAGAAATTTGCATGACATTGTCATAACCCCAAGACTAGATATCATCCTTTCAGATTTCAGCCAGGCAGCAAATACCTTTTCTCTGGTGCTTTTCAGGGGGGCAGCCCATTTCAATTTTTCTGTTAATCCTTCAACAGATTTTGAAACAAAATATCTGCAAATACCATTGATACTGTTCCTGACTATATGTGCAGGCACACAGATATTTTGAATCAAATAAGGGACTTGAGTTCAAAAGGCTTTTGTTTCTATACCCAAATTAATTTCTCCATCATACAACCTTGGGAAACTCATCTGACCTCTATGGCTTTCATTTCACCTGTCTGCAAAATGAAACATTAATTACCAAACAGGTATTGCAAAGCTTGTTTAGCGTCCATTTCTCAAGTGAAAAGGTTCTTAGTTTTCCATACTCTTAGTGAGTGCCTTAAAAGAAAAGAATGTGCATTAGAGAAGAGATTGCAGTCATGGAAGAGGGAAGGAAGGGCATGCGAGTTATTTTCAGGGATTAAAAGAGGTAAAGGAGGTCACTGGCTTTGATTCAAACAGCCTGACTTTTCAAGCATGATTACAAATAAGGCAGTGGTGTTCACACCACTGTCTTATCCTGACATGGCAAAAGCCAGAATTCTTTAAAGACATTTCAGGCTGGGTTTCATATCCCTCATGCTGGCGCTGAAGGAAAATTAAGTAACTTTAAATTTCTCAAAACAATGAAAGAGTTGCTCATCTCTGACAAGTAAGGAAGGAAATAAGATCAAGAAAGATGGGTAGTTCCTTCCCTCCTTTTCCTGTCTTCTGCTTTCCTTCGTAATTCAAGTGTCTGTGTAAGTCAGAAAAATCACTGCGGATTGAGATGACTGAACTCGCTGCTTACTCAAATGTGGAAACTTGATGAATGAATCACTGGACTTTTCTGTGTGCTCCCTTGCGTACCACTATGAGACTATGTAAATGATTCTTCTATTTGGAGGGAAGGAAGGAATGGATGCACTAACAGCCAAACCAAGTTTAATCACATGAGAAAGAGAAGAAGCCATTCACATTGCAAATGGCTTGCTGACAGCATTTCTAGCTAATAGATCAGATCCATTAGGAATATTTTAAGAGCAGCTATGGATTATTCAATATTTTTTTTCCATTCCATTCTGAAGCCAGTTAGCAAGCTGTTGCAGACGATTCAGATTCAAGTTTTCTGTGTACAATGCATTGGCCAGTTTATAAATATGTACAACATATGTTTCTACACATGCATGTATGTGAATGTATGCAGTAGGTCAAGCTACAGGAGAGGGAGAGGAGACAGAGCTGCTGGCAACTACAAAAATACTTCTTCTGCTCAAAAAAAAAAAAAAAAGAGACAAATCAACAATACTAAGCAATGGACAGCAGTTGTTTCATCTCAGCATCATTTGATCAGGCTTTTGTGGCCAAAAAAATAGCAAAGTAACCATAGGTACAGACATGCCCTGGCTAACCTTTCTGAGAAATAATGAACACACACACAAACACACGTGCACCTGGTTTCTGCATACAGCAAACTGAATCACCTGCAAGAGTAAAGATTTGTTTCAATATGGATTTAAAAGCAGAAAAAATGTTTCTACAATTCTGCAAGAGAGATTCTGTACTGTTTAACAGATTACATATTTTGGTTGAAGGTTGAACTTGCATTTTCTTGACTACTTGGGTTTGGCTTTATAAATTGCTAAGCATTAAGAAAAGGTCGTCTCAGTGGTGGTACTATGTTAGTTTTGTGAAGCAGTTGTGTTTCAGAAGTCGTTCTGAGTTAGACAAGAGCTGCTAAGGTACATTTTAGTTTGATTAAAGTCACATGTAAAATTTAGAACTAAACATAGTCCACCAATAAAAGGATGGTAAAAAGGGGAGAAAAGACTATATGTGCCTCTTACTACTTTAAATCTGACGTGAATTATATTTAAAGCCAAACTGAGCCGATAGGCATATAAGCCTGTTCAGCGTCTTGATCCTGAATTGATGACTATATAGGGAAGATGAGAACAGTATACAGGTAACAGTACTTGCTTTCTGGAAAAGGTAATCATATGAATTGCCATATTCATTCTTGTTTTATTTTATAAAGAGGAAGAAGACTTGTACATATTTCTTTGTGTTTTCAACATCTGAAAGCATTAATGAGTTAGTCTTAACACAGAATACCAAGTAGTTCAACAAAGTCATACAAAATTATAAAAAATGAAACAGAACCATCATCCTGGTAACTGAGATACCACAAGGCTGTGAGGAAACTTAATATGCACAGCATCTTAACACACCTCTCATTTTTATTCTCATATTTTGTTGAGGGTCCTCTCTACACTATACCTTTACATCACTTTCTTCACCTTTTCTTAAAAAAAAAAAAGTATCATTGCCTCTGCTCAGTGCTTTCTCTTGTCCTGCATAATTAGAAGTGATTAAATAGAAAAATAAACATAAGTTCATTCAAAATATCTAGAACTTAAATGTTGGTAAGAAATTTCTTGGGATCCTTTTTCTTCCTCCCTTTTTTTTTTAAGGAAGAAAGGTATTTTTCTTATATTAAAAAGAAAGTTGAGATAATTTGCCAGCTTAAGTCAGCTGCCAGAACCATTAATCTTTTCTTTCATTTGCCAATTTATATTGTGTAACTATGTATTTTGTAATATTGTTCCTTAGAAAACAAAGGTCCCAAGAGATTTTTCCTTTCCTCTAAAAAAAAACTGCCAAACATTTGCAATGTTTTGAATTCTAAGTCATCTCCCTCATCTCTAGTCCCTTGCTTCCTATAAATTCATATTAAACAGAAAAGCGTTTTAATTCTCCAACTAGATGAAAATTAACAGCTTCAACAACAACAAAAAAAATCCCTCTACCTTTGAGGTACTATTTTTTACCACAGCAAAACCCCAACAAAAACATTCTTATGTGAAGAACACTAAATTATTTTTTGACAGGCCAGTCTGCCTTGTTCATGACAATTTTGATCCCCACCCCCACCCTCCGCCCAATACTAGGAATGATGCTTTACAGACTTAATATTCATCAACAGTGACCAATATTATCAGATGTACACATTGATTAGTAACACAAATGCCCAACCTACATATTTCATACTTTATGCCATACACTGAAGGTAGCAGTCCCAGTGACTGAAGCAGAGCATATACTATGACATAGATTGTTAAATTCAATAGGTATTATGAATATAACCTTGCACTTAAACCAAATATTTTGGGAAAACTAAAATTTTTATAGGACTGATGAACTCATGGAGTTAGCAATGAATAAAACCTTCACATATCAGATTGTCATTTCAACCTCAGTTCAACCTGTTATTCCAGGCCCTTATATTTTCATCAATCAATGGGCAGCTATTTCTTTAGTGCTGTCTTTCAGTAACAAAGTCCCTCATAATAGGGGTAGCCACATAGCAAAATAATATGGCCATAACTAATTTAAATTATAGGGGTTTTTGGAGGGTAAATTTGAGCACTGAGATTTTCACAATCTGTTTATTTTAGCAATTAATTTTATCACGTCAAATTAAGGTATGATGAGAAGATTTGCCAGATCACTTCTTGTTGCTTATATCTTTTGGAAACATTAGGTTATCAGTGATCACAGTTAACACTACATCTTAAAAGTACTATTCCTCAAGATTTTCCTTCTCTGGTTTTATTAATTTTTTTTCTTCCTATTTTTATTCTCATTCTTCTCTGAAACACTAGCATACAACCTGGTCCCTTTGTATGTTTGGGTTTGTTTTGTTGGGGCTTTTTTTGCATTGCTCTGATGTAAGCAAATGCTCCATTGACACAACAATGCCATCTTTTATCTGAGGTGGCATAGGATTAGGTGCTAAATTATGTCACAAGCAGGCTAGAGCTATCTTGGCAGACAGAACTTTTCTGGTGACAGAAAATACAGTGTTTAGAAAGCCATTCTGCACAGACCAAGTCAGGCTTCAGCCATTTGAAAAATCAAAGGTCAGGAGATGTAGGTAAGAGGTATTTTTTCTACCTTCAATATATCATGTACAAAGGATTCATCGGCCACAACTCACCTACTAATTGGTGTTTATAGGAACCCAAATTCTGTTATGCATATTTAAAGGTTATGTGTCTGTTCAAGAATATTATCAAGATTAAAATATGAATTATTATTCATACATTAGAATAGAATTATTATTCATACATTAGAAACAGAGCTAACCTTTGGTTCTTTTTTGTCTCTGACAATTGTATTCTAACAGGCTACTCAGCGAAAAAGGCAAACATTGTTTAGCATGAGTCTTCTAATGCATTTTTATTTTGCATGTGCTTTGTCCTGTCATTCTAAAATGACAATTTTAAACAGGTTCAATCTTTCTCTCAAAAACTTGGCTTGAGGTACTTACAGTTCCCTAAATGCATTGTTGTTAGGTGCAATCCACTGTAATCTGCATATTTTGCATGAACGTGTAGGTTCTCTTTCTCAGAGTTTAATGCTTTTAATTTTATGTTAGTATGGGTTTCATGCCCATGCATGCTGACACATGAATGGCTCTATGGTAAACTGGGCATATACTGTATGAGCATGTGTAAAACAATGTCGTGTAATAGTGTGTACTGGAAAGTCAGGCCCAGGAACATATCCAAGAGAAAAATATTTTTCTCTCTTAAAAAGACTAACATAGCAGCTTCAAACTTTTTTAATAACACTTGGCCAGTTGAACTTGAAGAACTAATAAGGTGCCAGTAGATCCAGGATACAGCAGTGATCTGACACACAAGGTGCTAGCCTCAGTGCTAGCAGCTGAAACAGCTGAATGTCTCATGTTAAAACCCAACTTGTCTCCAGATGTTTCTATTAACACACCTTGTCTTCACTGTGTAGTTCAATGGAGGCCTTCTGAGCAATCATTATACTTAAAGAGGTTATAATTACATATAGAGGTAGTGTAACTGTTGTGTACTTAATATTGTGTTAAAAGTTTTATGATGATTTTTTGATTTATTGATGTCAACCTCAGCCTTGTAATCTGCCTGCTCCCATAGTATGGCTCACTTTTATAACTGAAATTCATGCAGGGTCAAGGTCAGACTTATCTAACAAAATAAGAAGTAATTTGCCTTAAACCTAGAGCGGATTATTTAGTTTTCTAGACAGAAACCACACAGATGCTTTACCAGATTTCATGCACATATTGTATTAACCCACGCTTTAAGAATATAACCCAGCATAGATTAGATTTTATACATGGGCATTTACAAAAACACACTAAAAATAATAATCAAAATAAAAATACAGGTCTGATTGGAAGTACTGCCATGTGCTCTTTCTATTTTGGTGCTCAAGTCAAACTTAGATTTCAGTTTCTATTCTTTGAAAATTATAGAATAGAAATGCTCTGAAATACTTGGGTATTATAGAATCTCCTAGCATTTCAAATGTTTTGTGATGCAGTTTCATCTTAGCCTTTCGGGTTTGCTCTCAGGAGCATTCTTACTCAATTCAACGTACAAGAGCTCTCTCTTTAACATGCATGAACACAGGGTTCCCTAATATCATCAAAAGCCAGCACAACTATGAATGGAAGAAATCCAGCCTTTGGAGAAAACAGAAATGTTCACAGGGGCTTTCATATTCTTAGAGTCAATTACAACAAAATCCCATGAAAGTAAATTGAAAGACTTCAAATTTTGGGTAGTTGAAGGGTCAGACTGAAAAGGTCTTTACATGTATTTTTAAAGTGTTAGGCGTTTGTCACTGAACTCCTGACTTATCCCAGTACATTCTCTTCATAATAGTGACAGTGTCTTTGTTTAGACGAGTAGAGAAAATGGGTAGCATTTTCTATAAGGGCCAAGTTTAAATGAAAAGGTGGCAGCCATTGGAATTGATGGAAAGATTGTAATAAATAACCATATCACTCTGGATATGTGAATCATCCATATTCACACGTCCAAGCAAAGGTAAATAAACCATACTCCTTTGGCCTAAGGCATGGCCTCATGTCTGGAGGAGCAGTTTCCATCCCTTCCAAGGATTACACGAAGGCTTCATGGTGTTTCTGGTCTGGGGTGACCATTGCCCTAGCTGCTTCCTTTGGGGTGGAGAAGGAAATTTTTTCTCCTCAGACTGATTAAGGTAGAACCATCTTTCAGGCAGCAGTTGAGAAAAGAAGTGGGTGCAAGTTATCCCACAAGAAGCGTTCATTTAAGACACAGTGCAGAAGGGTTCTGTCTCACTACAGCTGTGTCTGAATCTATCTTGTTAAGAAAGACAACAAACAAGGTAACAAGGCTGAGGAACAAACTGAGGAAGAGTAAAGACACAACACTTTTTTTCCTAGTCACTTAATCTCCATATGAGAAGCACAGCGGGGTTTCAGCAGTAGGCTGAGGCAAACCCTATAGTGTGGAGGGGCTGATGGCAGCCTTCCATCAGCTGGAAGTTATTATGGAAGGAATGACCTATATTGTACAAGTTATTACTGGATAGTTCCCAGATGAGTTAATGCAATTGTGACCTAATTAAACCGCATCCCTGACATTCTGCTTTTCTATTTGCATATACATGACAACAGCAATATAATATAATAATCCTTAAAGTAAATCTTAAAATACAGCAAGGAAGAAAGCAACAACTGTAGTGGCAAATTAACATAAGAGAGTAAAAGCAGAAGTGTTATCCACATTTAAGTCACAGTGATTGCAAATGCGAAAACTATACTGTGAAGGTCTTAGGAAACAACCTAACTAACAGCTCAGGTAGACAATATGGTGAAAGAAAAAACCTACTGAATATAATCAGAAGCTGCTCCACGATGGAGACACTGGAACTACACACACGCACACAAGCATTTTACTTCAGCTGTAACAACTCAAAAGGAGTATCTTGAATTTTTGAGGACTACTCAGTGAAACCACCTGCTGGACATAAACTGGAAGTCAAAACAATATGCCACATAAAGACTAAAGATTTTAATTCCTGGGGTTTTTTTTTTTCATTAATTTTATTAGCTATATGATTCTTCTCTTAATTTTTTAAATCTCAGATTTGACATTATAGCATTAGTTTTGGGTATGGCCAGACCCCAGTTATTTTAACTATATTGTTATCAGGGTGTTTCTTAGCTGTATTGTTATCAATGCTACTTAGCTGTGTAACTGTATTTGCACCTTAAATTAATATCCTTTATTTTTTAATGTAAGATCTAAGAATAGGTCCTTTACATAAACTGTAGAATAAATTGCATACAGATGAGTTTACGTTGCAGAATATTGGATCTATGAATTGCACCTGTGTCTGTTAAAAATTGTATTGCCATTTGTTCATACTAGCACTGAATGCCGTTAAATGCAAATTTAAGATGAATGATTTTTTTATTTTTTTTTTTTTTAAGCAGCAGGCCAACATCTTTAAAAGAAAAGTTAATGCTCTTACAGACAAAAACAAATTGTGCAAATGGTTAAGGACTTGCAGTCATTTGGCAAATATTTTCAGACAAGGACAAAGATTTCATCTTTCAGGGAAAGGTCAGTTACCCATATTTCAG
This sequence comes from Ibidorhyncha struthersii, assembly GCA_013398815.1. NCBI lineage: Eukaryota > Metazoa > Chordata > Aves > Charadriiformes > Charadriidae > Ibidorhyncha > Ibidorhyncha struthersii. Next base: position 821,355 of record VZSZ01000057.1, on the reverse strand, counting down.
AAGAGACTTTCTGACATAACTAAACTGCCGGCTAAGTTTCCATTACTGCATATTTACAGGCCCTGATGTTTTGTCAGAGACAGGATACTAAACTAGAATGATCCAATATGTTTAACAGTCTGTAAGCTTCTTCTATACACATTTCCTTTGCTCACCAAGTATTTACTTTTTGCTGATGCAACTAATGTATAGCTACAGTCTGAAACGTATTAGCATGAGCAATTCAAGTCTGTATGCTGGGAGCCACACAGCGAGAAAACACACCTAACAGTAAAGGAACCAACAAAGGATGAATGGCCAAAGAGTAGTGAAAGATGGTGTCCAACAGCATATTCTTGCCTTTCAGTTAAAAGTGGTGTGCTGGGTTGTTTTGTTGTTTTTTTTAAACTACATACCTCTCTCCATTCTGAGCTTTTCACCGCTTTATTTCAATCATTAACTCTATTTTCACTTTACAGTTCACTTTTGGAAACAATCCAAACCATTGTGTGGAGAGTAGCAAGGTGGGAGGAACTTTTACTGTTTTAAAGGATTACCAGACTTAGGTGCTACATTTCTAGGTATTGCTTTTCAGCAGTGCCATTGTACCATAACTGTCTGCTGTTTCTCTAAGTGTCATCAACTTGTCAACTCATAAGCAGGTGTAAAACTTTGTTCCTCCCCAAGTCTCATGTTCAGAGAAGCCAATGGAAATCTGTGAAGAGTGTTGTGTCAGGAGTACGTTTTTTTTCAGGGAATTTAAAAGTAAAAATTTCTCTTCAAAATTAATGTCATTTTTTGCTACAACAAAGAAAGCAACAACACATTGCCAAATGGATTATTAAAAGTCCTGAAAACAGAAGAGGTGGCTGGGAGGGTGCACTCAGGAAGCACTTAAAAGCCTAAAAAATCCCTGGAATGTGCAAGTAATGGGAGCAAATATAAAATAAACCAAATAAAAATATCCTGAGATGGGAAGATGAGTGTTTCATAACCAGCCACACACATCCAAGATTCCCCAGTTGATACTTATGTTAGAAGGCAGAAAGTCCTCTGTTTGACTTTTTATAAAGCAAATATGTATTCTCATAATACATTGAGATTTACTAAAGAACAGATTAAATTCTCAGATCTGTTAATATCTGTGATGTACACAAGCCCATGACAGTGAGTGGCATTTCTGTCTATCCAGCCCTTATTAGGCATCACAGTAGGAAAAACAGGTGAACAGTTACACCCCAAACCAAGCCACCATTACAAGACTGCTGTCTTAGCAACCTATGTTGTCACTTCAAGCAGAGTTATACTCTCAGAAATATTAGAAATAAAGGGATCTGTAGTGTTCTTAAGAGATTCTCAGCATATATTACCTCTGACACAAGTGCAGTATGAGTAACTATAAACAGCAATTTTCACCACTATGGCACTGAATTTAGAATCTGATGCCTCATTGACTGAGA
>VZSZ01000057.1:741750-819839 GCA_013398815.1 Ibidorhyncha struthersii | reverse complement strand
GGGGGGGGAGATCATCTTAACTATTTCAGTGGAAGAGAGATCAGTTTTACAGTCTGGATTTATTTTCTTCTAAAAAAGACAGTAATTTGGAAGCCTTCCAAGGAGATCAGAACTCAATACTGGGTAAGGTATTATAACAAAGTAATAAAGCTACATCCTGTTCCTTCATAACTATTCAGGTGGATAGAGGTAGCAAGACAGATAATTAGGACCTTCAACTTCACTGAATGTCGTTTCTGGTAATTCTAGTCAGGTTGTTTAGCTGTTGCTTCTTCAAGAACGAAGTGCAAGAAGAGGATTAGCTAGCTCATTTCTGATTATAACCCAGCAAGACTATATTGCTGCTGTTGCTATTGCTTTTTGTCCTAGCATGGTAAACAAGACATCAGCTATCATACTGCTTTTGACAATAACTTTGACTACTTGCTCTGGATACTGCAATCAAACCCTATCTCGTTCTAAAATTGTATAAAGCATACCTGGAAATGATGGTGCTTCTAATTTTTTTCTCCCAGCTTAAAGAAAATCACATCTTGAAAGATTAGAGACATTTAAAGCTAAGTAAGTGAAAATACAGAAAACACAGGACGTATTTGTTGCTTGGTGGAAATTGTGCTGTATCTCCCAATTTTCCAAGATGCTAAATTTTAATTATAAAGTTGTTTAAATGTTATATAAAGCTGTGTGAATTGAACATATAGCTATGCACCTTGGGTCAGAGAACATAATCTAAAATTAATAATAATAAAAAAAAAAAAGCACAAAAGCACAAATTGTGGACTCCTAAAATATAGAAGCATCTCTTTCCCTCCTCCTCCTCTTCTCCCTCTCCTCTTTTACTTCTTTCCCCTCCCCCCAAAACAGTGGTTTTTACTTTAACTTGTCAAGTATTTCACAGTTTCTCAAGTATTTAGCAATGAGGATCTAATTAGAAAGTGCCAGGTTCTTTTTTATTACACTTTATCAATATTGTTAAGGGAATGATGTAATTGTTTGGGGTTTGGTGAAGACATTCCATGTCACTTCAGTGTTAATACCAGGCTGGAGCCTTCCTTGTCTGCCTGCGTAAGCTAGATAAACACAGACCTGTGTGCTTTCTTCTCATCTCAGGATACTTACTCAGAGAGATCTTGGAACATATGCCTGTTCCGAGCTAAACATTTCACTTTTCATTTTATCCATGTGCCAGAAATCCATTCCTTGGATAAACACTTTACATACTGACACTCCTAAAGTCACTAAACACGATAAATAAAGAGAGAATACATCATTTCAGAACCGATTAAACATTTTCTCACTTGTGACAAATGAACAGCTATACAGTGTATGGAGTCCCTGGAGCAGACATTCCATTTTCTTTGTCTTTATTTTGTGTGGAAGATTAACTTTCCATTTCAGCTCATCTATTGCACAATTGAGCTTTTCTAAAATACACATTGCTGCATTTTCCCCAAATCATTATTCATTTTAGAAACATTTTTGTTGTTTTTGCTGCAAGAACTTTTCTTTTAGACTTTCGTATTTTTTTTGGAGATATCAGCTTTAATATTTTGTGCTCAAACTAAAAACAAAAAAAAGAAAAGAGAATTTGTAGTTTTTCATGGAGTAGACCTGAACTTATACATGGGCTGAAGTTATCCACTTCAGAAAGAAAAATCCAAGCACATTAATCACATTAATTTTGCTCCATCTAATCCATCACTTTTCCTTGCACTACTTGCTTGTCTAGCCATTCTATGCATTGCTGTTCTACCTATGATTAGCCAAATGTAACTAATCTTTTATTTAGATTTTTAAGCTCTCATCTTTTCTACCACCCCCACCAAAAAAGATCCCAAGCATTTTATTTCTAAGTCCAAATAAAAATCTTAGTGAAATAAATACACATAATACTAAAACTATACCATTCTTCAATATTTTAACAAATACCATTAATCTGATTAAGAATTTCAGTGGAAAGGTGGAAGGAAGAAAGAGAAATGTAACCTAGATAATAGTAAAAAATAACTCTGCCCTAATGTTGTCTTAGCATAATTCCTCATGTGTTCCACAAAATGTTTTACATGTGATGTTATCCTTGCTAGATATTCACAGTAAAGAGGGACAATGAAGATGAACTTTCTTCTTTGATAAACTGCTATGCCAGGAGCTGCTGCACTCAACGTCGCGAGAGAAGACAGAATTAGGACAAGTTGGAAGGAGCAGACCAAGCTGAATGAGAATCCAGGGAGCAGTTTTCTTTCTTCCCCCATATTATGGATGCTAGATATACCAATAAGAAGTTTTTGATATGATAGTTCCAGTGCAGTCAAAGAAAAAATAAGAATGAGTGAATTAGACACCAGAAGACAGTGACAAGTCACAAGATTTCTGAACAGATTGCAAATTCCCCTTGTCCTTAGATATCTGTCAGCTTTGGACATGTGGTCTAATCCATTTTCCACAGGCAAAACAATTTCCTTAAAAGAGCAGTCAGAGATCACAAAAATCTCTTCCTACAGCAGTTTCTTCTCTCAAAGTTTTATTGTGAAGGAGATTTTTAAGGATAAGAATTATGTAACTCAGCAGTTAAACAAACCTGAGAAATGTCAGGAATGCCTTTCATATACTTGAGCAAGAGGTATGATACTGAGCCAAAGCAATACTCGCTTTGTTTCATTTTTCCCGTCATGATCCCACATCACCGATGTAGCACTCAAGGGCCTACCATCTCATTACAAGTAAGGCGGGAGCTTCTTGTGGCAGAGGACCATCCATTCTCCCCTTGCTTTCCTTTTCAGGTATTGTCTTTAGTACCCGGCCCAAGGGAATACTGAGAAAATGTGGCGCTGTACCAGAAAAGATGTCAACTGCACTGTGGCATTACAGCAGGTAGACAATTTAGGTGTCGGGGCCATAGAATGACTAACAAACCATAGAAAGAACTAAAACCTTTTATAGTGGTATATTTTACTGGAATCCTAGTGATAGTCTTCCCAGCTCTGGGAATATATAATGAATATATTCATTAGCGTATATTCAGAGGCAGCTGTAGCCAGTACTAAAAGATGATATTTTTAGTGAAAGGAAAACAAACACAGACTGTCATATTCACTAAATCTGGACTATAAATGGTGTGTGTCATATTTTGGCCTTTTGCTGGGACAGATAAAAATCTGTCCCATTTCAATACTGCTTCTGGAGAACACTGCCAAAGAATCAGAAGAAACCACAAGTTGTGCAATGCAGTGAAGTTCCCAATTTTGAAAACGCTCTCAACTGCACATATCTGTAATGAAATTTAATGAGGTATTTTGCTTTTTGCCACAAACAAAACTATTAGATCTATTAGCAATTCTGCAAAGGAAGTCACATATAATTATACATACCATTAGTATATTAAAAAAACAGATTTCCGTTCTTTATTTTAAAGCAGATATTTTATAAGCACAGGAAGTGCTCCCTAATGAATAATAGTGGTCTGGGGAATGCTGCGTATCTGTCAAATCACCATGATTCTGGTGTAATAGGAACAGTTTTCTCTGAGTACAAATGGTATATTCTGATTTTTTTACATAAGGTACCTGCATTTTCGGAAAGACAGGAGTCATGTGCAATATTTCTCTTAAGGTAGGCTGTGCGTCTATATTCCTTCAATTCCTAATTGTCAAATTAAAAATGACAATAAATAAATATGACTTAGTTTTCTGAGTGCATTTCTTCCACTATTCAAAAATACCATAATGCTAGATACCAATACAGCAACTTTTACCAAAACATATTTTTCAAAGAAAGGTTTTACTACATTCTTTCTTACCTTTTATGTGCTTCTGTCAGTGATTTCTCTTCATTTTCGTGGTCTATTTTAGCTGTAAAAATACAATCAAAGAATTAGCTACAAGGTGGAAGAAAAAGATCTTGTTCAGGATAATGTTCATTGTATATGTGTCATTCTGAAAGAAAAAATACAAAGAAACAAAAAAACCCACACACAAATAAAACTAAATTATTTTTATATCCCTATTAAAAAAAAAAACAAAAACAAACCACAACCATAAAAAAAACTCGAAGCGAGTTTTAAAAATTAGAAAAAAATCTTGCAGTAATACAAACAACAACCAAGTAATGAAATAGACTTAAAAACAGATCTTAAAAAGTTATTCTGAAAACTTAACAAATAGGGAACTGGTCTACAAAAAGAAGGAAAAGCTGAGTGAAGAGCAGGAAGGATTCAGCTTGATAGCTTTTCTAAAAGTTGCTTGATAGTTACAAATAAAAGCTCTCTTCCCTTTCCCTGCACACACCATCTCCCTGTACACACATCAGTTAGTGGAGTAGTAGAGCCATAGCGGGCCCATATTGAAAACGTGACGGTTTTTATATGAAGCAAATGATCATTTGGTGATCATGTGAAGGAAATTAAAAATACAAAAATGTCATTGCAACACACTGGTGAAAAAAGAATCTCTTTTCCATGTGTTCTCTCATATTCTATTTTATACCTATTTCACTTCACTTAGCTGGGTATTCGGATACAGAAAATCTACAAGAACATGCATATGAACTTTGGCATCGCCAATGTGCAAAGCAATAGTACAAACTGCTCTGTGCATGTGTGCTTAGGTGAGATTTATACTTGTGTAGTCATTCAGGTAGCACAATTTAAATCCTATTTAAGATCAGCATGCTTTACCTAAAGGCTTTTTAGTTTGGAACTTGATTCAGTCTGCTGGACTATAATTTTAGGATTCCCAAGAGTCAGTGGGTTTGGGGACATGAAGAGGCCCCGAACTGTCCTGGAAACAAATGTCAGTGGTACAGAATGCGTATAGAAATCTAAAAAAGAAGGATAAACTTTTAAGCTATTTTTCATTCCACTTTCCCTACATAGCTCTACAATAACAAGTCATTAAAATTAGACACATGACCTCTGAAAAAGGAAATCCTGATTTTAAATTTGGCAAAAATGAGAAAAGCAATGGAATAATTAGGGAACAAAGATAACAACTATTTTTATGTTACAATGTTTCAATCAAAAGCACTTTGCAAACATAGACTAGCTAAAATAGACACATGAAATCTGTAGCAAAGATACACCAATGGAGTTTGCCTATTCTTTCTCCAGTCAGAAAAGGATCGGAGCTATGTCTCACACTGCAAATGCCTTTTATTAGTAGCAAAGTAGTCTGCTGAGTAGGGTGAGCCGTGCCTGGATGTTTACAGCAGCAAACACTGCATGTAGTAATCATTACTTGAAGACTCGGGCTCCATCACTGTTTTGCTGAAAGTGAAAAAAATCCCAGCAAACCACAGAAAACTTGAGGGAGAGCTGGGTAAATGTTCTCAAGGAAATTCAAGAGCATGTGAAGCCTGCCTGATTACAGGTTTCAATACCGACTTGAAACTCAGCCCAGATTCTTCAAAAGGTTTGTGAGGGCTCACAACCCTTTTGAGTGAACTTGGGCCCAGTGTTGAGTGAATCTGGGCTGACTTAGAGTTTTTCTTGAAAGCCTTGCCTTGCTTTAGATATGAAACCAGGTGAAACCTGGCAGCTTTGACACAATTTCATTTTTTTTTTTTTTTTCCTCTTCATACTTCAATCCTTAAAGTCCAGGTATGACTTGTAAAACCATATGGGGCAAGAGAGAAGAAACTGCACAAGCTCCCTGGATGAAGGGAAGTCCAATATCTAATTCTGCATTAACACTTTCCCTAAGTATCTGTGGATACAAATTTTAAAATATATAGTTCTACTACTGAAACATGTAATTTGGACTTCTCTCAGTTAGCCAATGCTTAGAAAGGGGGGCTAGCATGTTCCAGTCTGGGACAGTCTTTTTGTACACACATCATATCTGTAGGATATAATTCTTTTCATAATTTCCAGGACTGATGAGATATACCATCATCTGAGCTGTCGAGTTTTGTTTTTTTCTTCCTCATTTCAACTGTTCTGCATATGCTTACAAACGAATATTTACCCACCAACAATGGAGCAAATAATCCACAATTTACTTTTTGAAAGACTGCAAGCACAACATATTACACTAGGGTTATCAAAGCATGTCAGAATGTCCCCATTCTGGAGCAAGTTCTGTTTCAATTAAAAAGGAAAGTTATTATGGTCCAGNACTTCGGGTATCTGTGCTTTTAATCATTTCATAGAGAATGGGTATTAGACCATGAAAAGAATCTTGAGAATCCCTGAATGATGCAGGTGCATTTAATAGCATTTTTTAGAAGAGTAATAAGTACATATACATAAGGCAGCTACTATACCCAGAGAGAGATTTCATACTGCATCAGATCACTTCTTGGCATTAAACAGTCTTACAAGGAAAGAATTTTTTCTAAACCAGAATTCCCTTGTAGTCTGTTCCAATACGTGATGACACTTCTAAACTTTTTGCATGTTATCAAAAGGCTATTATTCAAGTGTAAATCTGACTTGCAATCCATTTGCTTTCTCAGTTTTCTAGACATAAAAAGTTAAAGAACAGTATGAAAACAATTCTGCTGTCACAAGGTGACAGGTGGCACCAGTGAAAGTCATTCATCTGACTGCTTTTGCTCTAGTATACAGTAAACATCTGAAAGCTGTGGACAAGGGCTAGTCAAAGACACGCACTGAGATTTAACCAACAAGGGAAGAAAGTCCCCTGTTATCCAAAACACAAAAGTCTTACTATCAGCTAGATACAATGGAATAACTACTAGATACTGAAGCAGGTGGAGATTCCTATAACTTCTGGAACGGGTCTCTAATATGATCACTGGGATTGGTGGTTATTGGTATTTTGCTCTGTACTAATTGCCTCATTGGTAAACTGCTTTCAACTCATTTTTCCTGATTGAGTAGGGAAGGAAAAAGAATTCAGAGTTATGACAGATTCAGTTGAAGTGTCCCAGAGTGCATTAGACTTCACCATTTCATTCAATATAATGCATCTTTACTGTCACGTCTTCCTACAAAGCAGTTCATTGCAACTGTAAAGAGAGTGTCTGAAAGGCACCAGTTTGTCATTCTTCCTTCTTGGCAGTCTATAGCAATGACGTGCTAAGTACCAGCTGAAAGGTGTCCACCTCAAGAGAACCATCTTGAGGGAAACATGTATTTTCTTTTACAAAAAGAACTCCTCCAACAGGTGAAGTAAAAAGGAGAAAATCCCTACCTGCTCCACTGTGATCCTACCATGGCAATGAATATTAAAATATTCCATATTTTAATGACTCATCATGTTTTCTCCAATGCCCTGCTAAGAGTAGTTGTCTTGATCCTGGACACTAACTTACGAAACCACCTCCAAATACACTGTTCCAAATCTATTAAAGAGTATATCGTACTAGGAAACACAAGCCCCTGTATTTCATGTAATGTAGCAGTAAGCAGGGGTAAAACTTAGGTTTACATCTCTGCCTGCATACACTCAGTATATTGTAGGGCTTTATACACAGCTCATAATACTGAAGGCATGTATAGTCTGTAAAATCTACAGGATTTTACAAATAACTGACAAATAACCTAAGGTAATATTGGAAAACATTGCCATATCAAAAAAAGAACATTTTAGAGAGGAAGTGACCTCTCATGGAGCAAAACTGCCTTATTTGCAACGTATACTGAATTAGTTTTTCACTCTTTCTTTTGAAAGCATCTTTAATGCCTTCTTATTGGATGATGCTCCACTGTTTGCCTGCTTTTTCCATTAAGATACCTTGAGATTATTTAAAGATGGTCTCCCTTTAAAGCAAGGTCTATACTTCCTAAATGCTTTATATATTTGGTCAAAATTCAAGTACATTCCTTCCTCTCTATGTCATTCCTTACTAGGCATGAGGACTGTACTGTATCCAAAACTCTTGAATCTATTCTTTTAACTACAGGGTATATGTATTTCTTCAAAATTTACTCATGTCAGATGTTCTAATTTCTATCTTATCACTTTTTGTATTTGATAAAATTTACTGCTTGATGTTTTATAATTGAGGATAAAACTTGATTTCCTGCAATTCAAAATGAGCTTTCCAACAAGGCCTCACAAACGAAGTCTAATTAACCTAATTCACAAAAGCTTTGTCGTTAGCATATACCCACATTCCAGAATGATACATGCCATTGTTCTGTGTTTGCTCTTCCAATTCTTTTAGATTAGAGTCCTGCAAAGCGTGCACATAAACTTCTGCAAAGGCACATATATGAATAGCCATACTAAAGTGACCTATGCATTTATGAAAATCTGAAGCATCTCACAAAACTGAATGCGAAAAGTATACACAGGCATTCTAGAAAATAATGGTATTTAGCAGAACAGTATAATTCACTTTACTGCAAACAGTCCTTTTTTAAAAAAGGTAAGGACATAAAAGCCATTTTTGACCACAAATTGTCCCCTCTGACCTCAATGGCAAGTGCCATTTCGGACGTATTATACAAAAATCTCTGCAGGAGTCAAGCGACTCTGTGAACTAAGAACATTTGTCAAGTATTTTGTCATTTTAAGTCCTATAAACTTTCTATATTAGTCTCCTACAAAATTAACCATTGTACCTGCTGCATTACATCTGTTTTTTTAATAGTTATTGACATGAATATATCTATTTTATGTATATACAGACTATTTTCTGTATGGACAGATATTGCATATAACGTCTGTTGTTTCTATTATCAGTTATTGCAATTTCTTGTTTGAAAGTGCAACATTTCACTCTTTATCATCTCTTCCAGAGGATTTAAAACTCATAAAAAAAAATTGACCTAAGACAAACTGGGAGGTCAAAGACTTACAATAACAGTTTTAAACTGGGACTATTCTGCCTCTGTGCTATATGCACATTACTGAAAACCAGTGGAATTTTTAGAAATCCTTTTTACTAGAAATACTAGAAATAGAAAACTATTTCTAACACTTTTACAAATCCTTGCTGCAGGTTTACCAGGATCTTTAAAGAGGACATATTTTCTTCCAGAGTGGTGCTGAGTAGCTGAATAGTAGCTGGTACTTTGAAAATATACCAAATATCTCCTCTGGCAGAGCCACAAACTCAAAAAAAAAAAAAAAAAAAAAAAAAAAAAAAAAAAGGAAAGGGGGAAAAAAAAAAAAACAAAACAAAAAACACAACCAAACAAAAAACCCAACAAAACAAACTTGGAACCAAAACTGAGGGACAGCTTTTCTTTAAAAGGGTATGGAACATCAGGTGGTTCATCTGTCACTGCTGACCCAGCTCCACTAACATCTGAGGACCTGAGGTGCCTGACAGAGGCCATGAGGATACCTTCTATAGGTATCTCATGCATGTGACTCGGACAGAAAGCAAGTGAAGATAGAGAGAGAAAATACTGGACGAACGACCACCAAAAACAAGGACATGTAGTTACACTGCTACTATTAGGGTCTAAGGTTCAAGTTTACAAGACCTCTGCTAGAGCTCCTAAGGGAATTCCTCCATTCTCCTTGGCAGGACATGTACTTTTAAATGTCCCCAGAAAATACCAAAATAATACTTACAGCTATTTCATTTGGCAATCGACATACTATTCAACACTGTGTTTTGAAATACCTTGAAATACCAAAGCAGAATAGCAGAGACACCAGGATCAGCAGAAAGCTCTTGAGAAAAACCTATTTCTTCCCTCCTTTAGACTTCTGAATGTGTTTTGCCTCCATTTTTTGATTTTGTTGTTGTTTGTTCTCTTTGCATGTTTTATTTCATAAGACTAATCTGGTTAGGGACATGAGTGGCACTGGGAAGAACTAGGTTGCCATTTTAGCTGGAAACTATCAAAAAGGAAGTGGGTTTGGGGGAAGATTGTAAAGAAAAGTTAGATTATCATTATTTTTTAAATGAAGATAGAGGCTTGTGCTGAGTGGCTTTGTAAAAAAAAAAAAAGGCATTAAAACAAGCTAAAAATTGAATATGCAATAATACCAGGAATTTAATGAGAAAAATAGACTCAAAGCTTACAGTTAATAAGAATTATCAGTGTCCTTTATGTGCAAATATACTAGATAAGCATAGTTACAAAGCAAATTCACCCTTTGGTTCCGATTCAGGAATTATTCCACATAGACCTTGTAGGTCTACTCAAACAGCATTCAAACACCCTCTCATATCTTTTGTTCCACCAGAACATTTTGTTGTTGGCTTGTGGTATGATCTTGACCCAATGATTACTGTCTGTAGTCACCATCTGGCCCCAAACCCTGTTGCAATTTAAGCTATTTCTGCTGAACTAGTTTCAAAAGGCTATGAGTAAGAAGATGCACGAAACTGCCATCCCTTCTGATCTCCTGATCTCTCTTAAGGGAATATCACATCTTCTCAGGTAATTGAATACAGGAACGCATCTGAGTAATCTCAGATGGAAGGCAACAAGAATCCTTTCATCTGCTTGTCTATGTCCTAAATCTTTTTGCCTTTTTCCTCTCTTTTTATTTAAAGTGTTAACTAGTATTATTTTATAATTAGCTATGAATGTGCTTTCCACTAACTTTCAAGTAGAGCCAGTTTTGTTGGGTTTTTTTTGACAGATACAATGCCTTTTCAATGAGTCATTACAGCTATGTTGCTATAGTTTTGAGAATTTCTATTTACACTGAATAAAGATCCAAGTACATTTGGATGGTTTATAATCGGGTACATTCAGGCTAAGAAAGACTTGCAAAGAGAAGAAAGCAGGATTTCTTCTGGGAATCCTAGCGAGAGTTTTACATCCTTCTGTATTTCCTATGACAAATTCACAGAAGGTTGTGAGCATGAAGAATACCCACTCCTCTCCCCCATTTGCTAAGATTTTCTTACATGCATGATAAAGAACGAATACTTCATTCATAACCCAGTTTCTTGAAGATAACTAGGGATAGAACAGCTAATATACTGGACATTTTCCTAATTATGTTATTCCACTTTTTTCAACACCTATGATAAGTTAAACATAAACATTTATGCTGATCCAACCAATTGCACTTTGCAATGACTTTACACTCTCACACAACAGGAGCAACTCAATTATGTGCTAGCCCCATAGATTATGACCAAGATCCACGGAACCACAGCTTAAACTCTCAGTGAATACATGAGCACTGAGAGTTGTTTGTTGTTGAAAGTTAAAAAGAAAAATTAAACTTAACAAGAACAGACTCTATAAAAGCAGACTGACTTTTCAATTAGTAACTATATTAATTAATAATAACAACAAAAAACATCAGCACAAGTCCAATCTACGTCTCATACATGTCATGTTTCAAGATGTGAATTCCACATTTTGCTATTTGTGTCCTCTTTTAATCCATCTCAGGCAACAGTCTGGTAAGAAGACAGATTATTTGCCACCCTTTGAAAGATGACACCTCCTGTCAGCTGAATGGAGGGAAAATTGGGACCCAGATGCAACATGTTAAAAAAAAAAAAAAAAATCACTCCATCATACTTAGTTATGTGCATTCAGCGACTACTCACTATAATGTTATATGTCGCATTCACAGAAGTAAAATATATTGTATTTGATGTTCAGCTTTGAGCTCCTCACCCCACGTTCCTTTCTACTGATTCTAAAATCCTACACTGCTCAAAGGCATCAGGTCAGGACTAGGCACTAAAGAGATGTTAACTAGCATACCTAGGACTAAATATATTTTATTAGGCACAATAAAGATACTGCAAGAAATTTCAGGCCTGATTTAAAAGGAAGGCTGTTAGCTGTGAGACTGGACTCTGCAGTGCTGAAGAACGTGTCATGCCATAGGGATTAGGGCCAATGAAGGAAATAAATACTCTTACTTAAGCTTTAATGTCATCCTTTTATTTTTCCTTCTCCATCCCAAGAACTATGTGCTAAAATCAATGTTATTTGAACACATTTTTAATTTTACTGGATAAGAGATTTAAAATGTGAATTAATTTTCTCCCTCCTAACTATCCACAAAGTTTTTGGTCATTTCAGTAATCTGCTGCATTTATTCAGAATATTTCGGGGTGGATGACTTGTATCATGCTATTGTGTCACTCATGCATCGATCTGTTCCCAAGTGATGCCAAAATACCTTTTTTACTCTACCACACCTACACTGTCTGCAGTCATTGTATTGATGTCTACAAAAACGATTAAATGAGGTCCTGTGCCAAAGGCACGAACACCTACCAGCCCCTGTCTAAAGGTTTGGCCTTTAATGGACTTTGAGGCAAGGTGAGGCTAATCCAGTCAACCCTGTTTAGGGCTGCAAATACAACACAATCTGAATTAGGATTATTATGTAATAACGCACACCAATGGAGGTGCTGACATCTGAGGTAGGGACAAGTTTATACAACACTGACATTAAACTATTTATTAGCATTAAGATGTCAGTGTAAGATTTAAAAAATACTTTCAGCACTCAAAGAACAAGTTTTAAAAGCTCTTTCAATAATCCAACAAAAAGAATACTAACATAAAAGTGTAAACATTCATGGAATTAATTTAAGTGTGAATTCCTGCATCTTTTGTTCTAGTGACTTTATGTTGCTCACTCTTCATATCCCTTCAACATTTTCTTCTAAAATGAAAAAACTGGGGTTTTTTTTAATCTTAGCCATAAGTATATTTTGATAATAATAATATTTAAAGTGTATGTCTCCACATAAATCTACCAATATCCAACGCCTTAATGTTTAGTGCATTCTTTTAATAAGAAAAACATTTATTTGTACATCTTCCTAATGATGTTTTAGTCATATTTTCTCATATTATTTTTTAAAAAATTATGAAGTAAGGCTATGTTCTCCCTTATATTAATCAAATTATAAAATCAACATTTAAAGAAAATGGAATCTGCAGAATCAATCATTCTGGGGTAGAAAATGCCAGAATTAAGATTACCCTAGCAGCATTCATTTCACAATCATCTACAGTAGTTCTGGAGCCAGGAACTGAACCCAGCCATCCAAGATTCAGTCTGATGCTTTAGTCTCATTCTCAATCCATCATTTGATGATGCACAGCCTTTTGCTTCTTGACCTAAAAGAACAAGTCACGGCCAGCTATCTGGTTGCAGCTACAGCAATAAATACAACAAACTTTGTGATTTATACATTCATTTACTAATGGTTTGGAAACTGGATTCCTGAATGCTCTTCCTGGCAAAAGAGAGAGATGGTTACAGACAGTTCACCCAAGAGGACAATTTTAGCATCTTTATTCGGCAAGATCACGAGGATGTGGCCAGAATTTGGGTCTGGAGAAGGGTCTGTATTCTTGGGTCTAGCAGATGAAACTTAGGGCTGGCATTCACTAACAAGAGCAGAACTGCAGAATTTTGCAAAATAAGACTAGAAGGAACCAAAGGTTGAACGGTTACCTTGTACTCCCAAACTTACAATCATACTGGAAGTATTCCCAATGTTTTTAGATGAACTAGTTAAACATCAAAAAATTATGGGTTTACTTCTTCTACAAACAATGCATTGTAGTGCTTAAATTTCATACATCATAACGCTTTTTCTAAAGTCTAAAACTAATTATATCGGTTTGGCTTCCGAATGTAATATTGGATGACTTGCTCAGATTTGAAGTCTGTGACATTTGCACAATTTAGAGAATCTCAGTGGAAAAGCTGTGATTCCAACACATTGCCTTTCCCCAGTTCCCAAACCAGACTTACTTTTCCGAGGAAGTGATGGTTGCTGCCTCCTGTTATAAGTTTCCTGCCTTTTCAGGCTGAAAAGAATGCACAGCCTAGCTGGAGTCCCAACAGTAAACACCCAAAGACCATTTCTCAATGCAAAGTTAACCACAGTTAAAACCTGGGGACTGAGACTCATTTGTGGTTCATGCACACACAATACTTTTAACATGAGCTTGCTGTCCTATCAAGTGGGGACAAGGTTGAAGGATTACTAACGGCTAATGAAATTCTTCTACAAATTGCACGATGATTAGCGTCCCTCGTTATTTCCCCACCGTCCATTGTGTCAGACACATTACTTCTAGGAAAGTAAGTGATTTCTGATGCTTTCTAAACTGGTGGATGTGATCTCTGATGTTTTTGTGCCCCTATCTATCCACAACTACGTAGAAAACAAAGGAGACAAGGTTTCCAAATAGTGTTTTCCTTTGCAATCTCTCTTATTCAAATTGTGATAACTTGTGGGGAGTAACTCAAGGACAGAAAGCTTCAGTGAATATATACCCTATATTGGGAGGGATGCAAATAGTACTTTCTAAACTCCTACAGTTTGGTCTGAATAACTTTTAATTGGGAAAGGACCGTTGATCTACTAAATTTCATGCTTATATTTTATGGTACTCAAGTATTGGAAACCCTTAAAGAAATGGTCAGAAATATGTAACAAGCAAAATAATACAATTTTTAAAAGACTTGTATTTTTTGACAATTTTTCTCCAATCTCTTTTTTTTGAAGTACATCTTTTTTTTTTTTTTTCCCCTTCCTTTTTAAACCCTGTGGCTATGGAGAATTTCAGGAAAAAAAATATTAACATTTGTGAAAACAAAAGAACCACATTATATACTTTGTGATTGATGATTTGCAAAAAAGACCCCAAAAGAGGACAGCAAACATGGGAGGTCAGGGAAGATTACCTTGGAGGTTTTGAGGCACATAGACCCTGAGAAAGCAAATGCATAGGATAAAGCATGCTTGCAAATATCCACTAAGCCAGCGTAGAGAGGATAGGACAGGTAGTTTGATCTTCTGTTAAGCAGAATAATCATTTTAAGAATGACCCTTGAGAATGAAAGTCCATCAGAAAAAGGACTGACATCCTTTCACTAATTTGCATTTTTTAATGAATATACTGATTATTTAGCCTACTGTCTAGGCTAGCAAGGCAAACACTGAACAGCCTCAATCATATATACCACTAGCATTTTCATTTAAAATGTTACAACTCGGAACACATTCTTCTCTCTTCCCCTTCTTTATCTTTTGAATAGATAATCTTTACAAGTAAGCCAGTAATACACAACCTTTTTTGTCTCTGATGAATCTAATAAAAGTGTTAATGTTAAAAAGTTTTTATTAATACATTGATAGTAACAATCAGCTAGACTAGTTACAGTGACTTAATTCAAAGCTATACAACAGTGCCAGACAGTAACTATTCTTATAAAGCAGTGCCTTTCTAACCCCTTGCCAAGGATATTTAATTTGATGTCCAAGTTTTCTTGCCTATGGAGAAACCATTTTCCATTTTAGCTGCTAGCAACAAGTATAAGTGACTATGCTGTAAATAACTAGCTATTTGAACTTTTGGGTCCCATTATCTACTCTGAAAAAGCATCATATAAACATGCCAAATTATTCAACCCTATGAAAAATGCTTTTCATCTGAATTAAAAGTTTTTCTGACTTTAGAGAAACTGGAACTTGAAAAGATAAAAAACTTAAAGCTTGGTTTTTCTTTGCCCAGAGCATATGTTATATAAACACAAATCCCCAAAAGGTGCCAAGAATTGTCCCTCTGTTTTTCTAAATGATCATGTGTGCAGTCTAGCTGAAAAGACTCATCGATTATGTCTACATAAACAACAAAAGCCCTTAGAAAAAATATCTAGATCAAAAGCCTGTCAAACACTGAACAGGAAAGAGAAATCCTGCTTTAAACATGGCCTCTTTCAAGTCTGAATTCAATCCCATGAAGTAAAAACAAAGGATTTCATAATGAAAGGTATTTAAAATTACTTTATTTTTGGAACTTAACCAGGGATTCTTTTTTTCTTATCCCTTAACCTTTGACTTTCTTACACTGGGACAGAATTCTGCACAGTATGCCTTACAGTTTTAAATAAATGTAGAAATTGTTTAGTCACAGTCCACTGTGTTCACAATACACACTTCCAGTTATTTTCCTTAAAATGTGACAATGATATTTTTACTGACATTATGGGTTTCTCCTTTTGTCAACCACCCGACAATATCCACTGTTAACATGGGAACACAGCAAAGTTCCTAATTGATGAGATGCATTTCTTTTTCTTTTTTTTTTTTCCTCCTCTTTTTCCTCACTTTCCTAAAATACAGACACATAATCAAGAAAGGAAATCATGTATCCTTGCAAAAACAGAACAGATTACTATATAGCTTAGATATAATTATGCTCTGGAAGTCATAATCAGAAATCATAAAGTAAGCTAAAGTATAGAGTCAGATACTTCCGAAAGAATGGTCTCTAAACGAAGTGAAAGAAATTTAACAGATAGACGTCTGATGAAACATAATCCTCATGTTTGATTTCCTACTCTGTTATTAAGGTTAATATGCAAACATATGGCATGATTTACAGTACACCATTAGTGATCTCTTTCAGACCAACTTGTGATTTGACTGTAACCTATCTATCTATATAAATAATATAAGCCTAATATAAAACACTTGCTACATGTTTAATCATGCCACAAATGTAACATTTATACGTCCTGTACATAATAAGAATCCAGTTTTAAAGCACTTCATACCTACTGTTGCTGGAGACAACATCCTGTTTGCCAGGTTTGGCTAAGACATTTGTCTTAGAAAACATCAGTTCACGTTTGATGTTTCAAAATGGTGGTTTTGCTGAATTTATTCACTGTAATTGAGAGTCCTATAGCATGGATCAGTATATATTAGAACATATGTAACTACACTTCTTATAAAATTCAGATAGATGGTCATCTTGGATATTCTAACCAAGCAGAGATAAATTCATACCTGACTGGCCTCTCGAACATAATGCTCTTTCAGTTAATAATTATTTCTACATAAGATAGCTCATTAACACAGTTCTAGGCTAACAAATTACTGTCAGCTGCATTGAATCAGCACTAGAAAGCGACTTTTCACATAACTTACATGTTCAGGAGATCACAGGTCTGTCTTCTATTATAAAATACAATATCAAACCAGAAGGAGCAGAAAAGTGGTCAAGAAAGTTAAAATTTCATTGGTGTACTCATAAGGCCATTGTCATGCTGTCGCATTGAATTCTAACTTGTATCAAAAAGTGAATTGGTCAATACAGAGATGCTCTGATATACCCCTAATCAAACATTAAACTTGTCCATACTTCCTCCTATAGTCTTGCGAAAGAAGGGTCTAATAAAGCGTTGGAAGCATAGTCTATTCATTTTTAAAGTGTTTTCTTTCTAGCCCTCAGGATGCCAGTTCATCATGGATATTTCTAATATATTTTCGCTTGCAGTGTTTTCCACTAATCACATCCAAGTATTTCATATGGATTTGCCTTATATCTGGAAAACCTTTAACTACCTTTGCTATGCTTATTCTATGTTTTTGGCGCATACAAAAGAATTATCTCTTTGGAAAGAAGTTAATGAAACAGATCCAGCTTCAATAATTTTTCGAGGAACACAGGTTGTAAAATTGTTTTCTACAGGAATGTTGAACTTATCAGAAGATCACACACTCAAGCCAAGAGCATTTGTCTCTGCTGTCATGCAGAAGAGAGTGAGTCACCTACAGTACAACAGAATCATTTTGCAAATCTTTTAGAACTGTGTGGCATCTGATTAAACTAATCCACATCTTTCTATGATGCCAAAATAAACAGTCCCTTTCCCACAACGTATAAACATTGTTCCCATAACTTTCCTTTGAAATGTCATGAAAAGGTTAAGTGATGTTTCATTATTTACCTTGACTAATGAATTGCTCCATGCTGTCTTTGAAAGGCTGGAGGTGCTCTTCCAGTGATAGCTGATAAACTTTTGCCGCTTCTGTCTCACATACTGAAATTGAAATAACAGATTAGTTTGGGATGACAGATAGCATGGATCTGCATATTGTAGTAAAAGACACACTTAAATTAATGCATAGCCAATGAAACTGCTGGAATATATGCCTCAAACATACTACTTCAAGCACAAGCACTATGATAAGATATTCAGGAACAGTTATGTTCCCAGACAAATGTTTTTTGACCAAAAAATACAGAAAACTTGTGGCCAGGGTGTTAATTTAAATGAGTGGTAGCAATAATTAACAGAAGTATTTCATTGCCTTGAAGGAGAAAGACAAATTTAAGGGGCTGAAAAATGTATGGGAAAAACATTACAAACTCAGATCCTAGGACATGTTGATCTACCTGGCACCAGGCGACAGTGCTTGAATCAAAACAAAGTTCAGATGCAAAACCTGCACCAAATAGCAGGAAGGACGTTAATTTAGTGAGTAAAGACAGATGAGGGCTTGATACCTGCTTAAAACACAGATGTAATGAACTGCCTTGCATTGTTCAAAAGTAATAGCCGAAAATATTAAAGTGAAAGAATATAAGAGTATAGTTATCATGGTTTGAACTCTATGAGAGACCTTGGAGCAGGACAGCTTGATTCTTACTGCACTAGAGACCAGGACAGAGAAATTGGAGCCTGAAGCAGCCCTGACACAGATTATTTATTGGTGAGGTGGTACCGTCATCCTTCCACTAATTATCCAAGCTAACTTAGTTTGAGGCAACAGAAGACTTGACCCTACTACTTCAGAAGAAAGTTAAGCTCTGATTTCTATTAGAGGGGAAATCTCTTTAGGCTATGATAAGTTTCCATCATTCAACAGAAATGAATCCCGCTTGATTCTGCCTCAAGATTTCCAGTAAAAGTGAACATATTTAAAAAAAAAAAATAAAAAAAAAAGAGTATTTTCCATGTTTACGCTCCAGGGTTTCTTTCAATGAAACAGGATTATTACTATGTCTTTAAATACAGAAGACTAGTTAGACATTTTTAAAAAAGATTTTGAAGCAGCAGAATGTAGTATCATAATTATCTCCTTTAAATATAAAGGATGTCTAGAATTGCATCAATCCAAATACCTACAGACGAGAATTGTAGTCTGCTTTTGAAGACCAAAAACAACAGGTAGCAGCCATACATGTATCGCCATCATACGCTCTAAAAATGTGGTTCTGTAATATTTGGAAGCATCTCGGGGCAGGGGGAAATAATTTAAGAAATCAGTTGTCATCTTGTTCTTACTTCAGCAAGCACAAATTTATAATCTGGTAAATAATACCAGTCTCTGGTTTACAGCCGGAAACTAATGATATATCCAAAAGAGCATGGCACAGCAATTAAACATAACATAATTAAAGGTAAAGATCCAAAAGTTTATTAATTGTGGCAAATGCTGGTCAGGCAACCCACTGCAGATCTGTCCGTAGTCATTGAAGCTATAGAGCCAAGAAGGTAAATAGACATGATGGTATTCACATCACACTCTGAGATCTAAAGCCGCATTCTCCAAAGATTTGCCCCTGACATAGCACACCAGATGAGTAATACAGTAAAGGCAAATCAATTTACACAGCTAACAGAATACATAGACACTGGCTAATCATCTCTTCTCACAGTTTTGAATATACCAAACACAATTAGAGATACCAATTTTTAAAATGCACAAGTACAGAAAAGGAGACTGACTTAAATAATTGGCAACTCCACACAGGTGGAGTAAAGCCAGGGTGTGGCAATAATGATTTCAATTTTTAATTATTTTTTTAAGCTTAGAGAAAAATAGAAATAAGTACCAGCAGATTTTTAGGGGGGAAAAAATAACATTAATATATTTAATTAAACAGTTAACACTGCTTATGAAGCAACACTTAAAAATGTGAAAAAGAACAAACACCCCCCCCAAAACCCCACAAATATAGTCACATGGACAAGCCTGTAAAACATTGTCATATGTCAAGTCAAACATGAAAATGGAATTAATGCTGTATGTGAAATGTTTCTAAGGTTGGAGAAACCTGTTCCTTCAGAATGGAAGAGAACAGAATCTGTTCCTTTGATAAACAGGTGTTTACTGTTGGTCAACTTACAGATTGTAAATGCACAATGATTCAACTTTCCTTTCCTGTGCTGATGTTTTTGCTATGTCTAAGAATTACGAAAAAAATATCAAGGTGTGTTGATAACCTCAAAGAAAACTTTAAATCTCTATACAAAACAGTATGAACAGAACCACATTCCTGAATTTCCCAAATTATCTTGCAGATTCTTAAACAAATGTTAGTCAACATGTGAAACAGGGGAAGGGATCCAAATGACAATGATTTTTCTTACAGCGTATGATAGATGAAAAAAAATAGTGAAGCTATGTACTGTTCTGCAAAGGAACACATTCTGATGGTGAGATATAGATTTTCTATTATTCTTTTCTCCTATTCAGAAATAAGTGGCAGAGCTGAAAGATACTATAGAACCTACCATAACATTTAGTATCACCAAATTACATACATTTTCTCAGAATATGGATTACATACTATCACAGAATCATAGAATTGTTGAGGTTGGAAGGGACCTTTAAGATCAAGTCCAACCATTATCCTAACCTGACAAAAACCACTTCTAAACCATGTCCCCAGGTACCACGTCTGCCCTTCTTTTAAACACCTCCAGGGATGGCAAATCCACCACCTCCCTGGGCAGCCTATTCCAATGTTGGATAACCCTTTCAGTGAAAAAATTTTTCCTAATATCCAGCCTAAACCTCGCCTGGCTTAACTTGAACCCGTTTCCTCTTGTCCTATCACTTGTCACCAGGGAGAAGAGGTCAGTCCCCACCTCTCTGCAACCTCCTTTCAGGTACTTGTAGAGAGTGAGAAGGTCTCCCCTCAGCCTCCTCTTCTCCAGGCTAAACAGCCCCAGTTCCCTCAGTTGTTCCTCATAAGACTTGTCCTCCAGACCCCTCACCAGCTTCATTGCCCTTCTCTGGACACGCTCCAGCACCTCAATGTCCTTCTTGTAGCGAGGGGCCCAAAACTGAACACAGTACTCGAGGTGGGGGTCTCACCAGTGCCCAAGTACAGGGGGAAGATCACTTCCCGAGTCCTGCTCACCACGCTATTCCTGACACAGGCCAGGATGCCGTTGGCCTTCTTGGCCACCTGGACACACTGCTGGCTCATATTCAGCCGGCTGTCCACCAACACACCCAGGTCGTTCTCCGCCAGGCAGCTTTCGAGCCACACCGCCCCAAGCCTGTAGCGCTGCATGGGGACAGCAAGCACATCAAGACCAGAATTGTGGTCTCCCTGCACAACCTGTTAGACATAGCACTCATTTGTGATACTCTGTAATTTATCACCAGAGTATAAAACCCCACTATTTGGATGAGGTATTGTTATTTCTCACTGTAACCAAAAAAATTAAAGTGTTGATATGAAAGGAACACAAAACACTTGACAGTTACGAGTATTTCTGCTCAAACGAATGAATAAGATATGGAATAAATGTGTCAGAAGTGTATTTAATAACTTCTAAGCAATGTGGAAGTGAAACATGCAAAAAAAAAAAAAAGTACATGAGAATACCAACAGGCTTCTATATTTGATTTTTTTGCCCCTCAGTTTCATACTCAAACACAATTGTCTCCATAAAACAGCCCCGCTAAACATCCCAGATATCAAAGGAATATGTTGGCAAAGGGGATCTGCTGTGACGAGTTTGTAAACGTTTCATCTGAAACAAAAGCTTGTCTCGTTTTGATAGCAGGATCAAAACTTTCTCTGTTATCATCCCATTTCTCACAGGTTCAGTTATTCTCACATCTTGGGAGATATGTACACAACTGAAAAATGTAGACAAAATTAACATATTCCTAAGATCAGTTTACTTTAAACAGATTTTAAAATTACTTATAATGAAATAATTGAAAGGTATTTAAAGCACCACAAATGAGAGTCATGTAGGCAGTCACAAAAACCAAGCACTAGGCAGAAGCTTATCTCACAACCAGGAATTGCCCGAAGAGATAAAGAGAGTTAAAGAGTTCTTCATATTGCTTTTTAACAGGGTGAAGTCTTCAGTTCCCTGTAACCTTGACTACCCACTCTTCATGCACTGATCTTATACCTTCTGAAGATCTCAAATACTAAGCAGGACTCGGCACGGGTGGAGACACCTCTTCTCCAATCCTCAAAATCAATATTAACATATAAGTAATATCTCAGCAATAGAAGAGACCAAAAGTCCATCTAGTTTCCTCTCCTCTCTAATATCATATGCTGCAGAAGACCATGGAATTTTCCAAAGAAGCAATACAAATGCATTCTTTTGGGAGGACCTTCTAAATTTTGGACAATCCAAACTGGTAGCTTTTTGCCCATACATAGACAGGTCTCTCAAATGCTCCTGATGTGCAGAGTGATGTAAAAATCTGTGTTCAAAACCAGTTTAGAGATTTTAAAAAACTGCAGTTCCAGCTGTATCCCGTATCTCAAGAATCTCACCTCATTCTCTATTTCCATGTTAAAATACAATTAATTGCTATTTTTGAAGCGTTAGAATGCTCACCCTCTTCTTTTAGTTTTAGATCAATTTATGAAAACTGCATAAAGTTTCACAACAACCAATATTGGTTGAGACATCTATACAGAAAAAGAATAGAAGGGTCACAAAACATTCTGTGCATTGTATTAACACTTTCAGTAAGTGATTCTGGTAAGTGGTCTAAAATGCACCCAGATTCAGTATCAAAAATAGTTGCTTTACTTTTTTGAGAAGGAGAAAAAAAAAAAATGTTTTTGAGGTTCAGAATACCTTTTTAATGCATGTTCTCCAACTGGCTCAGTTGAATACTAGATTTTAGCCCTTGGAAGCACAAACCTCTTCTAATCCTAAAATATGCCTTTTTGAACAAAATGTGTGAGCCGCTGATCAGCTGCTCCTCAGGCTTACTGTATTGTCTTTGGTCAGGATAATAGTGGGCATCATGATTTTTCTTTCAACATCCTCAAAACATGAAAAAAACACCTGAACAAAAACAACAAGAAAATCCCACCAAAAAACACGAGAAGAAAGCAAGTGGAATTGTGAATTATCTTGGATGAGTAATAAACGGGTCCATTAGGCTGTTTCAGTTAACTGCTTCTGAAATCACATACTTATGTATAGAAGTCCTATAGAATTTAAGTGGATTTTCAAGATTTTTTAAGATACTTGAGAGCACAAGTTGCACTGAGATTTGATACACTATTTGCTTTTAAGTCTGTAAGGAAGTTTTGAAATTATGTCCTTAATTTTCAGAGTCAGACTGAATCAGGAGATCTCAGACTCCCACAGGAGATGTGCCTGTGTACTACTTGCCTGAAAAGTATATAACAGCATAACCACTGTTTTCACAACTTCCTCAGTGCTTTCTGGATTCCTTACAGCTGCAACCTGTGACTTTAAAAGAAAGCTTAGACTCTACCAAAAGGAAACAATACTGGCCTCACCAAAAGATAAACTCTGATTAACTCGGCCACAAGTACAGAAAGACCTCTTAATTTTCTTTTATTTATTTTTTTGGAATTGTAAAGACTTACACTAAGAACTGCTGAGTCTTCAAGGGCTTCCATAGACAGCTCCTTGTTTGGAGTTTTAAGGACAGTAAAATATGACTCACAGATTGACTGAAAGCCTGGCTTTAGTTTACATCTGGTTTAGGTTTGGGAGTCTGCATGCTGCATAGCTGCAGCAATTAACCCTTTCAGTGATAGCTGAACAAACAGCTAGAATTTGTGGATGCACAGCTGTTAATGGATAGGCCAAAGTAAAGATTTAATTTGATTAAAACAATGGCAGTTTTTGTAAAGGCAGGCTGTACAGATAACTGTAGGACTGACCAAAACCACTAATGTTGCTATATTATTTTGTTAATAATTACCTTGACATATTTGGCATTTTATTATAAAAGACTGAAGGCATCTTTTCATCTGAATATGGATTTCTGGATCATGTAAAAAAATAAAAGATCTATTTCTTAATTATGAAAAAATCTTAATTTCCTTGTATATCAAAACTATTGACAGAGAATAACAGAAACACAGACACTTCTATGTATCTTAAAGTTTTTGATGAGGCAATGAATTCCTTAGCACTCTATTTTAGGAGAGGACAATCAATTTCAGGAGAGCAATCCCTTCCTTTTCTGTCATCTGCAGTGGGACCCTAAATGTCTTAGGCTGCTTAACTTTGTTAATTGAAGTTGAAATTAATACGGTCCCTGTTCCTCATCAAGATGTGGCACTGAAATGTTGTTGAAGTCTTAGCCCCATAATCAGAACTGTGATGGAAACAGAGCATTTTGTGAATATGAAAATATATG
Organism: Ibidorhyncha struthersii; assembly: GCA_013398815.1. Lineage (NCBI taxonomy): Eukaryota > Metazoa > Chordata > Aves > Charadriiformes > Charadriidae > Ibidorhyncha > Ibidorhyncha struthersii. The sequence continues at coordinate 795,770 of VZSZ01000057.1, read as the reverse complement.
AAGATATGAGTGTGTGAGAGAGGGGATGATGTGCAAACAGAATGGTGCACTTTGTTTTATTCTAGCTTGCAAACACTGATCTTACCTATGAAAGAACTACAGTGGATGCAATCTTACTTTGCAATCTTATCCATGCGCCCCAGACACAGAGTCGGCCACAAAGAGGAAAATGTCATCTCAAACTACAGCTCGACTGCACTCTTAGGGTTGGGGCCCCTTTCTAGGTGTTAGGGGTAACCATTACTGAGGCAAGAGGAATGATTTGTCAAAAGCTAAATAGTTATGAGATAACTATGTGAGAAAGAAATCATAATGGGTCAAAGCATAACATGCCTACTACTACCCCATCTCTCTCTGTCCCACATTGACAGCACCCCAAATTCAACTTTTAAAAGTCTTTCTATTGCACAATGTGGTACTTCCAATGCTCTGATTTACACAGCAGGGATTCAACTCGAGAACACATACCAGCTCTACAACTAGCAGATCCAAGCTTAATAGATAATTTTAGGTGACTGTAAGAAGCACAAAAAAAAAAAAAGGGAATGTGTATTTTTCCAAGTTACAGTGGGGCTTTTCTTGGAACATACTTTTTAAAATACAAAGTGTTCTGCAAATGCTTAACACTTTATAAACATTCTCAGTCATCCCATTTATTCCAAACCAGAGAGACATACTGGGCCACACACCCTAGCTTCTTATCGATGGAGACTTTTGAATGAGTTGTAAACTCACAGTAGGAAAAGAAAGCATCACTACAAAAATAAGATTTAACTATCATAATTATTACTTGTAATCAGGTTTCAAAGATATTAAATATGACAACATTATGACATATAAATGAGTACTGACTTCAACTGGATTTCATAGCTGTCTGCTTTGTATGGTATTATTCATCTCTTCAAAATTCTACTAGTCAAATTTATTTTCTGCCTGACATTGTTTCTAATTCCCTTTTAGCTGGGCTTCAGTGAAAGTTTTGCAATAAGTGACAACTGATGAATTAGTTTCTGATTTGCAAGAATAAACTTACTATTGTAAAGCTAAAATGTTAATGTGTAGCTAAAGAACAGCTTCTAAATAGTTTTAACTTGCCATAAGTGCTTCATAAATACTGTAACTCTCACTGCAATTTTAGTGTCCTAGTTCTTTCCTAAGATAAATCTATGTCTTGAAGAACTTCATGGTCCACAAGTCCAACATTTTCCTAAACCACAGTTGCACCTCCAGAGAGTGTCAGAGCAGAGAGGATTAAAGCATTAATTGATTCAATACACGTATTCCATATCTTTCTGCCCCACCGCTAGCATTCTGAAGTGTCTAGAAAAATATACTGATAATAATAGATATACAACACAGGTCCTAATCAGGGATAGTCATGCACTGCTCTTGTGACCCTGGATGCCCAATTTTCTTTACATGGTGAGTTGATTTAAGTCATGTGGCAAGTGCTAAAGTTTCTTCTGTGGAACGACATAGGAACAGAAGTCATTGCTTGGCATGACTGCATCAAGGAACGTTGCTGACAGCCAGGAGAGATCAAAAGCAGATCAAGTTGCTTAAGAAACTATAGTCACTGAAGTCAAAAAGGCTAAAGTGAGAATCCTGGAGAGCTGTGAAATCTGGGAGCAACAGATGAAGCCAAACTCACTTGGTTTGTTAGTAAAAGGATCTACCTGTTCATTGGTCTTTTATCTTAAAAAAAAAAAAAAAATCTAGTATATAAACTTTGTCCCTGGGGTCTATATTATTTTAAAAAAAACAAAACCAAAATTGAACAATTTGCAAGGCTGATATTACATGGTTAGTGTAGCTGCTGCTATAATCTTAGGGGACCTTTTTTTTTTTTCCAATTTAAAAAAAAGAATTGTAAATTTCTGTCTTATTAATCTTGGAACAGGCATACAGCATGCTTTCTGAAAGTCCTTTGGACTTACAATTTTAATCTGAAATCTTAGAAGAGACTTTTTTTCTAACATTTACAAACTGCAAGGTATACAGTTCATAAAAACTGAAAAATGGACAAGAGCCTCCACAGCCAAAAGGGAAGAAAGCATACAAGTTTGAACATCGTGAGTGCTTTTTCTTTTTAAGCAATCAGCATAACAACTCCCTTCATACAAACATAAGCCCAAGCTCAGAACTGTGAAAAATCATGAGAACAAAACTGTTTTACAGAACCATAAAGATTATTTATATCTGCACGTCTTTGTGAAAACTACTGACATATTTAGATGGAAAAATACAGCATTGCTGGAATGAACTGCTGTTGTTATGGTTACAAAATAAATTTTTTTTTTTCATAACTGCCTTCCTCTACTTTGTCTTTGGTTTTTTTTTTCCAGCATCCCAATAATTTTATTAATGGATCCTTCTGGGATGTAGTTTACCTTTGAATAATGATCATGGAAAGTTTCTTAAGATGGAAATAAAATATCTTCAGAAGTTTCCATCCCTGGGTGAACCAATACCCCGTTCCCCCATTGTACTAAGCGTGATATCACTGTGCATGGTTTGCAGGGTATTTGAAACTAACATGGACAGAATACTCTTAAACTGGGGATACTGTCTCCATCAATGTTGTGTGCAATTTTCAGTTTTTCAGTGATAAAGAACAAAGCAAACACACACACACGCACACCCCCAAATGGTGAAATTCATCCTCTCATGAAATCTTCCATTAATTAATGATGAAATAGGTCCAAGATTACAGTTTGCATCTCAGTATAAAACTGGAATACATTCATGGGCATCTATTTCTACGGCTTTAAAGTCAGCAATAATCAGTATTTCCCAGGAATACTCAAAACTTATTTACTCTCACTGACTTCAAAAGGGGAGGATCATTTAAGATTTTGTCAGAATTTGCTCAGCATCCTACAGCCTTCTTCCTGCTCAGTCATTTAATGAGGCACTTGCTAGCTCTAGTAACTCATAAGGTTCCAAATGCACGTTAACAAATCTGGTAGTGTACTTAAGCTAAATGTAGAGGGAAATGCCTTTGAAGTAATTTTATCCATTCAACTAAAACTTGTACTCTATTTAAAAAACACTGGCATTAAACTTGGCTATTCTGTCTTGCTGAAAGCATTACAACAATTCAGCTATTGGAATACCTAGAATTTTTAGTGAATGCTCTTGCAGTCATGAAATTTTTTAACAGAAATTATTTTTAATTTCGGGTGACAGTGTTCTTTGGAAAAGAGAGCTGACACAAAGCATTTTGCATCACTCAGGGCTGATAAGAAACTCGTGAATGACACTGCAGACTAGTATTGAAATTGTTACTTCATATCCAGGAGAGGGTGCAGAAGGGGGACAATGCTCTTCACAAAGACTTTGTACCAAAGGCATTAGGGAAAGAGCAATGGTGTCTGCAGTTATTGTTGTTTCATTTACTATAGAACAGACTGACAACAGAGACTCCAGCCTAAGGGCTGGACTGGAAGGCCAAAAAGAATTCAACTGCAGTCTGATGGCAGAGCAAAGCGTGTAATTTCCATTTCTACAGAACGCCTGCTTTGATCACTGCACAATGTGGATTTATTCCATAAATGATTTATGCCTGTGTGAAAATTTTAACCTTGATCTAAAAATATTTAGCCTTTCGTCTATATAAAAACATTTTTGCTGAACTTGCAAGAAACTATGTCTAACCCCGTGGATGTTTGTAAATATATGCCTGAATTCAAGTACCTTTTTTCAATCAAATCTAAGCATCTTTCTCCAAGCTTGCACATAGAGGACATCAGCCCTCAGATAATCTGAAAGTTGAAGAAGTATAGAAATAAATTTTCATGACTGAACTGTGGGATTTTTGCCTCCAAGATTGTTCAGGGCAGCAAATGGATGCTGCTGCAGTTCGCTCCTCAGTATCACACTCAGTGACCTTGATACAACTTTAAATATTACCTCTAGCTGTTTAAAATAAATTTAAAAACATCTAAACAGAAAGCTTGATAGAGGCAAGAAGGGAGGGTCGGATATTATTTGGTAATCATGTTGTGGTTTTGTTTTCATAGAGAACCTTCCGTTCTAGGTTTTTTAGGGACTAAGAGTTTACCAAACCATTCCTTGGTCTCTAGATTCATGGCATCAGAAAGGCAAGAGTCATATAAAGATCATTTCACTGCTTGATTTGAATCCTTCTCTCCAAGATTTAACATAATGGTACATACCTAGCCAGTCTAGCAGAGACTTTTAGCAAAAATATTGAAGATCATGGATATTAGCCATCATTTGTGCAAACCGTACTCTTGCTTAACTTAAACTTGTGCTTACTTCCCACTATTATTAAGAAATGTATTGTATGCGATACATGTTCTTTATTAAAGCCTAGCAAATACATCTTATTTTAAGCTTGTTGAGTTAATTTAAAGAAATCATTCCACAAGCATGAGAAAAAAGTACTTTCTTTCCATATTATTTTTTAGTAAAGTAAGTGAAATAACCTGTCTTTAACAACATGCCATATATTATTTTATCTGCTAGATAGTATTTGGACCTGATTATCAACCTTTTTCTGTCATGGACATGGTCCAGCACTTTACAGTTCTTTCTATGGTGAAAGACTTGTTGAAATCAGTTTGAAAATAAAAATAATATTGTTCTGCTTTGGATTTGAAACAAAAGATTTAACCTAAGTGGTTTGATGTTGTTTGTTTTAATAACCTCTTCCAGGTTATCTGTAGAAAACAATGAATTGTTGCTTAAATGGTCATGAAAAAGCAAATTAAGGACACAAAATAGTAATTGAGGAGTCAAAAAATACACAAATATCCACAACTATTTTTATACTATCATCAAAGTTCTCAAAATTATACAAACAATAACAGCAGGCATATGTTGGTAACATATAGTTAACACTTAATCTAGGTTCAATACCTCGCAAATCCTTCTTCATTTTGCGGAGATCTTTTTGAAAGTCTTCAAACTTCATTTGTGAAGCCTGGAAGAGATCTTGTGGGTCTGGAAGAGGAAAGATGCATTGCTCTTTTCCAGCATCCTGACAAAAACACAAATGAACAGTTATGTAGTGCTTGTTACTTTTTCATGTACTAAAATATCTAGTTGAAAGCACAAAGAATATTTGTGCACATTTCTTCATCTCATACAGCAGAAGAGCAAATTTAGCAAGTTGAGTTTTTTAACTTGAAAAGAGCAAAATTAATTCTCACTCACCTCATCAAAATTACGCAAATAGTATGAAACAATGTAAGATAGAAGACTTCTGCTGTTGTCCTGTACAGAAGAGAATAAAGTTTGCTGTGTTACTGAAAATCATGGAAAAAAAAATAATCAGAAATTCAAGTAAATGAAATATTTAGTGTCAAGTACAGAAAATGCTTTGCTGATTGTTGCCGTCAGTAAAAAAAATCAAAACCAAAAAACCCGCAAACCCACCAAAACACCCTGAAATACCATTTAATCATTGAATAAAATAATAGAAAGATATAACACTCGTGTAAGCCCCTCCTGATTTTTAAAGTTTACCTAATTGTTTAAAGTTTACCTTACATTTTTCATTTTTAATTTTCCCAAGAAGGAAAAGAGAAATTGTTTCTGGGTTGATTTCTGCAACCTGTTCGGCAACATTCAGATCTTTTTATTAATCTATAACTATAACCAAAACAAAATGAAATTAAACAAAGAAAGTTACTTTTTCAAATGAAATTTTGGCACTTTTGGCAGAGCTTTCTCATTGTTTCCCTTCTGTAATCTCTGTAATGAAACTTCAGCAGAAAATCTTTGATTTGAAGAGGAATTTTCACAGAATTACATTTTCAGATAGTTCCAGAAAACTATTTTCTAAGAACTTTTCTGACTGAAGATGTATCTTGCAGTTGCGAGGTTAATGGTCATAATATTTCCAGCAAATTACATACTAAAAACCTGAGTCACCAACCCAAATTTAGCACGCCTAAATGTTCTACTGAGCCAAGTCTAAAACTGGTGGTGTATCTAGAGTCAACCAGAAGGCTAAGCAAAAGTAAGCTGCCCTAAACACATTGGACTAAGGATTCATTCACATCATCACTCCCAAAGAAAGAAGCATGCAAGAATGAAGTTCCTCCATCTGTTTAAAGGCAAATGGCCGATATGGTCTTTCAACTCAGAGTAAACAACAGTCTGCTCACATTACCTAACACAGCAGCTAAAACGTATATATTTAGCAAGTGACCAGGCAGGGAAACAAACTCTTCTTTTTCTGCCCCTTTCAGAGTAGCAGATCTTGACAATGACTCACTAGACAGATGTAGGGGCCAATTTAAATATTATTGCTATAACCTTTCTCATACCACTGTCCATATTTAGGTGAGTCTTTTCATCATAGCCACAGAGACTCAAAGATTATTTTTTCCCTGTAAACAAAAGCAGATATTTGAATACAACCCCAATCTGAATATCCAAAGCCAAAAAAGTGCTGGTAACACACAAGCTGCAGTTTAGCACTGGGCAAGAAACAAACTTCTTATCATTCTCCTTGCTCAGATGACTTTACCAGACAAATCTTAAATCAACAAGTCCTTGCTGTGATTATTCTTTACACAGGTAGTTCTGTGGTCCAATATGAAATGTACACTCTGTAATTATGATGCATATCAATGACAAATTTGGATTATCCCAAATGCTTAGGATGTCTATTCAATCATTTTCATGAGTGATTTTTTTTTTTTTCCATCACGAACATTTTGAATCAATATCAAATCACAGTTAACTTTTCTTTTAAAACCGCTTCCACTTCTGTAACAAACCTCTTAAGTGTAAGGATCATAGTATTGCTTCTGAATACAGGAAAAGTAAGAATTATGCAGTGTACCAAGAGTCAAATACATATCAGATTAGGAACTAAGACATAATTTAACATATTTTTGTTTGTACAGTAATGAAAAGAGACAGCTCATTTTCATGTTTCTACATAAATACATCCAACTCCAGAAGCGTGATCAGCTAAGTATAGTAACAAAAGAATTCCTTTTGACATGCCTTCATAAATTTCACACCAGTCACTTGGAAATGGAGAGAAAGTAATTTTCTGAGAATTTAACATTCTCAGGCCTGCAGCAAATCTAGAATCAACTTACACTGCTCTTGACATCTTTCAGTTTTGGCAGGATATCTAGTCCAAACCCATCAGCCTGTCCTCGCGTCCTGTTTCCACCATTCATGTAATTTCCAAAGGCAAGAACCAAACCCAGGACCTGCATAACTCCTGACCCATTTTTCAATGTCTACAAAACAGAAAGAGAAACAGTTCTCTGTTTAAACTCATAATAATATTTACTGTTAACAGTGTTACTGACAAGCAGATTTGTTGATACTGTGTTTAGAAATAATACTTATATACAGGCTCATATATAGGGAATTAACCTTCTACTGCAACATGCAGAAGTAGAATAACATCAATATGTAATTTGTTGTGAATGGAGAATGTTATCTCCAAAAAGGATACCTAGAAAAAAAAAAATAGGAAACCTATACAATGTTATCAGAGATGACCTGTTGAGAAAAACAAAATAGTAATTCCTTAACCGATGCTGATATAGTGAATGGTGTATTTCATTTAGGAGAGAATTCTGCAATAAGTTCATAAAAAACCCTGCATGGAACAATTAAAATATTTAATCAAATAAAAAAAATATTAAATTGTAAAACAATTAAATAAAATATTTCAAATAGTTTTCAGTTATGAAAATACTGATGAAACCTGCATTTTAAAGCCATGTATTTGTTTTGCATGGGACTACAAAATTCCAAAAATCTCTTCTAGCTAGAGACAGCATTGCTATCTCTAACTGATTTTAGATATCAGAGATATTATTGAGTTGCACACTTCCAAAATCCAAGCAAACACCAGGTGGACTGAACTGACATTCACTTGGAAAGGAGTGATATAGTCACTATGAAGAGGGAAGATTTTGCTTTAATAGAAGGAGAAGGTACACTGTTTCCCAGTGACTGACATACATTGATGGCAAAAACATGACCTAGTTCAGTACCAAAAGCTAATCTTAAAATTTGCTTTGATGTTGAAGTACAATCATAAAACATTCTATTCTGCTATCCTTCAGATTTAATGAGTACTTAAAGTAAATAAAGAGAAAACTTTTGAAATAGGTGTACAACTTAACAAGGTTAAATATCAGAAATTTAGCTCTACCTTTTTCACAGAGCACAACCTACCTCACACAGTTTCTGTAACAATTCAAGTTTGCGACGGATTGAACAAATACTTTCTGAAAATGTTGATTGGAACAGGATGCAAAATACACGTTCTGAAAAGTTGGGAATTAATGAGAGTTCATACAGGAACCTGTAGGAGTGATTAAAGAAAATTATATACGTCACTGTCAGAAGGTACAGTATTTTTTTTCTTTTATAACATCTCTAGATAGTTTACTATAGCAGGGAAAGTTTTCTGAAGTGAACAAAACGTTCTTTCATAAGTATGTTCTTACTGTTCTGGCTTATCCAAAGACTTGGCGTTTTCTTTTTCCTTGGATGCCTTGCTATGCTTTTCTATTTTTTCTAATTCATCTGATTGTGCTCTCTGGAATAAAGGAAACAAAGTAATTAAAAAGTGTTAATTAATAAACTTAGTCAAACACATAAAGATGCTGTTGTAACAAATCACGTTCATAGATTTTTTTCTTTTCCTTCTAGCATCTGCTTATGGTAAAACTACTTAGTCCATAGAGTGATTTTAAGTATAAATACATCTAATGGAAAACAGAACATCTTCCAAATAATATTATTGACTACTAGTAATCTGCAAAAGATTTATTCATTCAGCCATGCACTGAGACAATAATCTTCATTCCCACTCCCTTTTCTTTGGCTGTTTATAAAGTCTTTGGATGAAAGAACTCTCTTCTTGAGTTGTATTTCTCCTTCCAAATATGTTGGGTTGCATTTGAATGCAATCTGATCTTTAAATATATATTTAAATAATGCCTTTTTTAAAACTAAATGAAAATAGATTTGTGTTGTTTACTGCAATTTAAACTTTATTTGGTATTTGGAAAACACTATGGAACAACAAAAATTCGTTGATTTATAATGGAACTATCATACATACCAGAATACATGAGAACTACTGCATACTTCTTTGGAGTAAAATGATTTTCATTTTTATCTTAATAAGCCAACACAATTACATGTAAACTGCCCAGTTTCTTGGAGAACCCTGTGGTACATTGTGCGGTTTTTTCTTCAATATTCCAATCAAAAGAAACAGAGCCTCACTTCTTTCTCTGCTCCATGCTACAGAGAAATTATTTTTTCCAGTTGCAGTACTGGAAAATGGAATGGCATGGAAAGCAATAAAAGTGGAATGGAAAATTCTCCTTCTGACCATTCTTTTGACATCCATGCTAGTTTTCAAAACAGATTCAAAACACGAATCTGCGCAAGAGTGAAAAAAGAATCATAGAATGGTTCAAGTTGGAAAGGTTCTTAAAGATCATGCTGCAAAACCATGAGGGCACCAGCCCCACTGAGGGTAGGGGGGGATATCTGTGGGGGAGGATCTCCATTTCATAGAATGGTTAGAGTTGGAAGGGACCTTAAATATCATCTAGTTCCGCCCCCCCTGCCATGGGCAGGGACACTTTCCCCTAGACCAGGTTGCTCAAAGCCCCATCCAACCTGGCCTTGAAGTAAATATAACTACCTTTATTCCTTTAAGAAAACACTACACACATTTTTTAACTTACTCCACCACAAAACTTGAAGACAACAGTGGAAAATTAAATTCTAACTACTTAAATAATACCAAAGCAAAAGATAGGCTGCATCTGCATTCTTTTCTGCATGCTTTTGCACAATTAGAAGAAGAGGTATGGAACTATCTCAAATCATACTGCCATAGCTTCATCTGGAAACTGAAACCAGAAAGTCAGGTTTGGACAGTTCTTCCAAGGTTGTTGAACATTTTTTCATGTGAAAAGGGAGCAAATACTGGTATGAAACAGAAAGATGAAGACATTGAAGAGTCACTCAGAGAAAAGCATTTTGGAGTTTCTCTGATTACTTCAAGAAGTCTGGAAACGACTGCAAGGCCATCTGTCTCAAATACTACACATCCTAATGTTTAGTGAGGATTTCTGCGGGTGTTCTTCAAGGGTCATCTGTTCTAAAGTAGTCTGATCTTATCTATTAAATATTCCAATAGATATGAAATACTGCAAACACCTTTTTTTTTTCCACCGAGCAATAAACTTTGTTCTCATCAATAAGAAATTATAGTGGTGGTAGTATCTGTATCACAGATCAATAGAATAGTTGAGGTTTGAAGGGACCTCTGGAGATTGTCTAGTCAAACCCTCTGGCACAAAGCAGAGGCAGATAAAGCAGGTTGCTCAGTATCATGTCCAGCTAGGTTTTGAATATCTCCAAGGATGGAGACCTCATGACCTCTCTAGGGAGGCTCTTCCAGTGTTTGGACACTCCTGCAGTAAAAAAAAAAAAAAGGTGTTTCTATTTTTAAATAGAATATCCAGTATATCAATTTCAAGAAACCCACTACCTCTTGTCTTTACACTGGGCATCACTGAGTCTAGCTCTGCATTCTTTACTCTCCCTCCCCAATCACATATTTGTGCATACTGATAAGATCCCCCCAAGCTTTCTCTTCTCCAGGCTGATCAACCCCAGCTTTGTCTCCTTGTATGATACATTCTCCAAGCCTTTAATCATCATTGTGGTCCTTCACTAGACTCACTCCAATATGTCCACATCTCTTGCTCTGGGGAGGCCAGAACTAGACACAACACCCTCTCACCAGTGCTGAGAAGAGGAGAATAATTACTTCCTTTGACTTGCTTGATCCTTCCTTGATCTATCTGTGTATACTGTATCATGCCTGTCTCAGATAACAAGGGCTAGGCTAAGATTAATTTACCAATTTTTAATTTTAGTATACTGGTAGCGGCCCACCCATAACACCTAGTCTCCTGAATTCTTTACCCCAGTATCACTTCAGTGTGAGGAAACAAACTTGGGGATTTATCATCCAAAGGTACTTTTTTATGTAAAGTTTCTGTCAAGGCAGGCAAAGGACATATGAATATAATTACAGTAGTAAACTTTGCTTGTATAATCCTATCTTGAGGAGGAGAAAATTTTCAAGATACTAAAATGAGAAAATTGTATCAATTTTTAATCTTGGAAGACTGATCTGGACATGGGGTGAGGACTAGGAAAGATGCAACTAACTGCAGAGGTTTCCACCTAAGTATTGCAGGTGCTATTGAGGAGAAAGATGCTTTTGGTTTTGTGTTAGGGAGCAGGTGTAAATGAGAGATTTCTTCACTTCATCTAGAACATTCTTACCAATGGTGAGTTAAAAGAAAAAGAAATCTTTCATTTCTTTTCAAATCAGTAAAAACTGTCTCGGCCATGGATGAAATGTACAGATTTCAGAAATTGGAGGAATGCCAAGAGAGGTAGCGTTGTTCTGGTGGTCATATTGTCAGGGCCACAGAGGCATAGGTATGCAAATGACATGCCTTCCTAGGAAGATCTATTGTATTAATTCAACTTACACTTCAAAAAACTATTGTATTCAATTTACACTTGTAAATTGTAAACAAGTTTTTTGTAAAAGTAAACAAGTTTTCACACTAACAGCTTTTAAATTAAGTTCTATTATTTCTGACAAATCTCTAAAGTATATTAACTTCTGTTAAACCGAAAGGAAATCACTTGAAATATTTTCATAATAGTTAAAGAGGAGAAAGTATTTTAGCAAGGGACATAAAGTTAAATGGTTACTTGCAAATTCTTCAGGATAAATAGTGAGAGTACTCTCTCTTCTGGTCTTCTACACATAGCAAAGTATCAGAGGGCTTATCACAGCAATCTATTATATACATTCATGCTCAAGCTGTTACTGTTTCTCCACCAAAACCCATGGGCAAAGGTTAGGCAGACTCACAATTCCTTATTTAAGCCATTATTCTCAGATTGTGTATGCAAAGGAATAACAGCTGGCAAAGATACAATGGCTAAGCATGATTCACTCATGGGTAGGCCCGAGCAAAGCTCAAGAGATATAATTTACACTACCAAAATCAAGAGGTGATGCAAGTTCTGAATCAAAGTTTCAAGTCCCTAATTTTGGTTCTGGTGTCCAGAATTCTGATTTATGTGTATTTCAAATTATGATAGAAATGGAATAAGGCTGACACACCTTCTGCACAAGTATTATTGAAGATTATTTCTCAGAATTTTTATCAGTTAGCTTTATGGTTAATGTTTATCTATTCTCTAATTTGCAGATGGGTAATAAAAAAAAAGCTTTTGTATTACCCTGCAACATTTGTGTCAAGAGAAAACACATTCAATAGATACTTGTCATAAGTCATTAATCCAATTGCATTAGCACCTCTTTGAATGTCACTGTTATTTATTTCCTCGAATTTTAGCTATTGTTTAGCATCATAAATGGAACAAAATAGTATAATATACCATAATTTGATACTAACTATATCTGTAATCAGACAGCATAAATCTGATAGAAATTACTGCAAAAAAATACACTGCTTTAGTTTAATTTCTTCCACTGTTACCAGAGTATAAACTTATGAACTTTGGTAAGACCAAGTATAGGGTAACCCCATTTTCCTATTTCACAACATAAATCTTACTTTTCCTGGTTAGTTTTGGTTGTTGTTTTTTTTCTTTGCAACAGAACCTTACCTCTGACTTTAGATCAGTTTAAATGTGCATAGGTTTTTTAATTTTTGGATGGATTTTTTTGGTCAACTTGATTTTCAAAATTAATGTTACATATTTCAAAAACATCGAGTGACTTGTCTAAAGAATATTGTCAAAGGTAACAAACAACAAGGATATACAGAAATACCCAGATTTATAACAACTATCATATTCCTTTGAAGCTGGGTCATGTATCAGAAGTCAGGTACAATCTTTGCAGAAAAACTTTAAGGCATCGCATTTTAATTGCCAGTTTTTATAAAATCACAAGAAATAATTGAGCAGAAGGTTTTAATCTTAGTGGCAGAGCAGAGGCACACACTTCAGAATTCTGGGTGCATTTTGCTCTTGCAAATGGCATTTTGAGGTTTTTGAAAGCACTGACTTCAGTCTTTTAAAGATAGAGACAGGGTGGACAATTTACCAGGAGTCAAATTAAGAAAGAATACACGTTTCATTTTGTGATGTAAAGAGATTTGAAAAGGGCAAATGCATAGATCAAAGATAATCCTTTGATACAATTTTTAATGCCTTCTTTATATACTTATTTTCATAATATAGTGAAGCCGTAAGCAAGAACAGGCTTATCTTCTTTCAAACAGTGGTATTTTAGCTACTGTCTCAGCTGCTAAGAGGCATTTTTCAAAGTAAGCATTCACTTATTTGCAAACAAGTACATTTCTCATCACAACCAACATGGCCTAACCACATACATCAAATTGACAACTCCACTGGATTTTATCTACTTTCTCCCTCTCTAATTATAGCTGCCACTGGAAAGCATTGCTATTAGGCAGTCTGTAAAAGCACATTAAAGTAACTGTTCCGCGTGTAGTTTTACATATTAAGACTCCCTTATTAAAATTGTCTCGATCTTAATACATAACTGATTATCAGCACATATTTAAATGACTTTTTATAAAGCAAACTACACAACCATGTGTAAGAACTATGCGACTGTACCATGCAGCGCTGCAGTAACAAAGTCCTCACTTGATGCAATACCACTTAATACCATTAAATAAATTATTGAGGGCTTGGGTCTTTGGTGTGGCGTGGGTTTCTTTGTTTATAAAAAGTCACTAAGATGTATACAGTAACTTTGTGGTTTAACAAGACTTTAATTCCTCAGTAAACAGGAATTGAGCCCTCGGGACTGTGGCTTTTGAAATTAGGGTGTGTTTAGGTTTGGAGACTTCCCAAATTTCATTCACATTTAAGAAGGGAAAGCACCATGCCAGACATATGCAATCAGAAAAAAAAATGATTGCAGTTTGAGGGAAGACTGTAAAACAAATACTCCCATATGTTCCGTAGAGATCAAATAGAAAGGCTCAGAACTAGTACAGTGGTATTTAAATATCCAGCAAAAAAATCCCAATCCAATAAATAAACCCTAAGAACTAAAAATGAAGTTAATGGCTACAAAGTAGCTGAATGAGGCAAAGGCGCTTACAACACAGGATGAGGCTGATAAATAAGGGAGGAGTCAAACACACCAGGCTCTCTGGTACCACCCATTGCTTACACTTTTTTATTGAACAAAATTGTTATAATTAGTGAAGCTACCAAGTGAGGCAAGTGCAAGGTCTGATGCGACCAAAGACTGAAAGTAAAAACAGAAAATAAAATTCGACTAAAATGCTTCTTTCAAGAAACAATTTTATCAGAGGATCTAGGATTAAAATTCAGGTCCTGTTATGAAGTTGTCTCCAAATAACTGGGGTGGGGTTTTTTCTACGTTTATTTATTTATTGGGTTGGGGGGATGGTGGGGGGGAGGTCATTATTTTTTGTGGTGGTGGTGGTTGTTTTTGGCTGTCTTGTACCCAAGGAAATATAGTCATAAAGTCGGGCTGATCTGTCCTATATTCAAAGCAAAGAAATATATTATAGTCATTCCAACCTTCTGAGTCTTGCCTGAGATTCACGTATGATATTTTCCTCAATCAGGACAATATTTCCTACACATTTTCTGTAGTATGTAGTGCAGGTAATAACAAAAAGAACATGGCATCCGGTTATTTCAATGAACTGCAAATGCAGGTTATACTTGAACTCTAAAGTATATTGGAGATGACATTAAGAAAACATTTCAAAAGTATCCTATTAGTACATTAGCCACATCGGCAGACTATTTTTTTAAACTGAAATAAAAAACTCTTATACAATATAAAAGGCGGAAGTATGCAAAAATTGATCATGAGGGCAGTATCTATCCATACTTCCCACAACATGATCTCTCACAATCATGCATATGTAAGATATAAAACTACTTCAATTTTTTACATGCTAAAGAATGTATAGAATGGGATATAGCTGTGCTGTGTAAGGGAGCAGATTAAAATTAATGCAAAATAAAAATAACACAGGCCAAACCAGAAATGCTGTGGCATAAGGATGAGACGTGTTTAAATATAAAAATTTGGAGGTAATTAGAATAGGCTTTCCATTTGACCATTATCTTCCTGCGCAATGTTGAGCGAGTTAATTCTTCAGGGATGAAATAAGAATAGAAGTGCTTCCTAGTTCTTGTCAGAATTTTGTTTTTTGTTTTGTTTAGCTTTTCGGTTTTTCTGTAAAGTGGACTAGAGCTTACTATCTCCCTCTTCAGGCCCTAAAGTGGATTATTTATAAGAAATTTCATAAATCCACAAACCATTCCAAAGTAGGCCATAAAAAGCTAGAGTTTAAAACCCCCAAAATCTGAAAGCTGTAAAAGTAATTAACATATTATCAAAGTTATAATGTGAGGGAAATAAAAAATCCAATACAATAGCATACATTGGCCTTCAATGCCATTCTGTGGCTCACGGCTTTACATTTCAGATTTTCAGGTTCTTTGGAGGGTAAATAGAGAGCCTCTTTGCTATTTCAGAAGATGCCTAGCAAGACCTCCATGTATTCAGGCAATGTGCTCGGAGAAGGTGATAACGCTCACTGGCCTCAGCTGAAGGCAGAAACATGCTTATGAGATCTGCTTTTTTTTGAATTTTACACGACTGGCTTTGTAAAGTTTTAGAACATGCCTGAGTATATTCCGAATCCCTGATTTTGCATACCTAGTGGTCCAACACTCTCTGATGATTAGTACCAGACTTTCATGAAGCCTTTCGCAGTTTACACTACTTGTTATTACATTAACTTAGAGCAAATCTTTTCCTTTCAAAAAGTTTAAATTATTTTGGAGGAATCCCTGGAATAATAATAATAATTAAAAGCTACAGTTCCACAAATTGAATGATTGCTGTTATTAAAACTTTTTTTTTTTATTGAATGGCATTGTTATATTAGTGAAGTTATGAAGTGAAGCCAAAGACCTGGAGTGCAAGGTGTAATACCTATTGACCAAAGACTGCCCCACCCAGGAAGAAAAAAAAGGAGCAAAACCAATTTCTGTTTATTCATTTAGAAGCTGATTGTGTTACTTATATAAAAAAAAGTATGCACTATATAAAACACAAAATTAATACAATTTCAATGCTTATCATTATTTTCATTGCTTTGGGGAAAATAAAGTCACTTCAAAATAGGACGTGTTCTACAAGCTTTCTGAACATTACTTATGCAAACCAGATACCTTCACATGGACCTACAGTATTCCTACATTATGTGGACTTCCTCTGATTACTCACATTCTCATACAGGGCTTGAAGGGTCTCTAGGTCAACCACAGAGTTATCCAAGTTCACAACAGCTATAGAAAAGACAAAAAAAAAACAACAACCAAAAACCAAGAATTAGTTGTCAAGATGATAATCCAGCTGTGAAAGAAAGACCGAGCACAATACCCGGCAATAGTTTTTATGACCCACTGGTCATACAGATTAAGGGGTTTAACTTTATTAATGCCTTGAATACTGCCATTCCTAAGACTATGGGCTAGAAACCTGGTAGAGCCAGGTGTCAAGTGTTAAAGAATTCATCTCCCTCCCCCCAAACACACAACCACGATCCCACGAGTATGGCCGTAGCCAGAGATCAGAGATAAGCTTTACATCAGACTTTCACGGTCCGACTGAAAGCATTATAAAAATTTGTAAATCTGCACCACAGCCACACACACACACTCACACAACAAAGCTCATTCCTGTCACTGGTTGGCTTCAGTCTTAAACTGATTAATCCATAAGTCAGCCAGTTAACTTCAAGACACCTGACAAGGGTCAAGTCTTCTATGCACTAAGCCGACAGGTTTAGTACAGATACAAAATATGCCTTTCCTGTTCCCAACCAATTCTGGCGCCACACACATACTGTATTTTTTTCAGTGTCAAAAAGCCAGTTCAACAGCACAGAGAGAGTGATTTCCATCTACCTAATCTGGACCAAAAAAAAATTAAGAAGGGCACACTTTTAGGAACATAACCTTGGCTCCTTACACATATTAGGAACATTTCATGAAGCATAGGAAATGTTTGTGCAAACTCATGAAAAATTATTCTCAGCTAATACAGAAAAGTGTTTTTAAAACAGTGCTTTTCAGTCTTGCTTTTACATATTTTTTGCAAGCACATTGCCCATTCATTTAAAAGCCAGATAAATCCAGCTTTCCTCATCCAGATTTTAAATCTTGAAAGAAATTTAGAATGTTGCATTAGAATGTATGTGATGGTTATAAATATTTTTATCAAACTATACCAGTCTTTTTCCCATTTTGCCTTTCATTAATTTGTACCCTTTTTTTGAAACGGGCTCTGCATGTGTGTGTGCACTAGCACAATAAGTAGAATAACCCCCTAGGCAAGGTTAAGCTAGAAATTGCAACATTGATCAGGGATAGAAACTCAGCATTAAGTTACTTTATGTCCTATAAATCCATGTCCCTAACTGTCACAGAGAAATTCTGTGTATACACCTAAAGACTACAGACAATATAATTCAAACTCATTTGTTTCTGATCACTCTAAAGCATTTCGAGATACCACCCTAGGTCTGGGACTCATCACGTTTCCCCTTTTCCAGGCCTGAGACATAGTTTTGGTTACAGTATAAGAAAATTATAAACAAAGAAGTGTTGATCTTGATTAAACTAAGCAGGCTACACTGTATCCCTAAGCATGGCATGAAGCTAAATTGTAGGACTGAAACAAAAAATAATTAGGAAATTATTTAAGTTTCAGAAATGATATTAAAAAAAATATCTATTTTTTACATTTTTCCCTTACCAGAAAGCAAGATAATCTGAAAGACAGTGACAATGTAACAGTTAATAGTTCAGGAAGTAACATGGGTTTTGTTTTGTTTTGTGGGAAGGGGTGCATGCAAAAATCTGTGACTAATTATTTGGGATATTTTAAAATTCTTTTTCTTTTTTTCCCCTCAGTGTAGCAATTGTTGCAACAGAGACTTAAAGATGCTCTCTCAACAAGGTACCGTAGTATATGTTGTATTTGATAATCCCTGTTGCTCAATAGGGCTATTTGCATGCTTAAAAATATGCCAAATGTGCCTTGAAGAACTGGAGACTAAAATTAACATGCAAATGGAAAGTGGGTCTACATTGTTTTGAGTGCTTTACTTTAGGAAAACACATATGTCAAAGCCCATATACAAACAGCTTTATTAAAACCAGGATATATTATGAAACTCAGTTTGTATTATCCCGACATTTCATCATTCTTACGCTTACGCAATGTTTTCATATATGAACACACTCACAACCCTTCAACTATTTATTTTGAGTTGTGGCTGTCTTCTCCCTGCTCCACCCCCCTCCCCTTATTTCCAGAGACTGTCTACTCCTGCATTAAGAAATATGACATAAGTTCCTCCTCTGACTTTTGCTCAATGTTAAGATCACCCATGGATTACTCAGGGAGCAATAGAACACTTTTGTTTGAATGCTTGCAGGAGATAAGAGAACGCCTGGCAAACACAATGGTGCCAGGTCTGTGTACTTTCAACAAAACAGGTATGCAGAAGAGTGTACATACTTCAGGGAGCTGCTTAAAACAAATCAGTCTGAGACAAGGACTTGGAGAAATTAGATCCTAGTATATATGTTTCAAATCTCCCCCTCCCAAGACAAATCTATTTCTATATATTTCATTTAAAGATGTATATGCTCATAAACAGCACTCTAGCATCCCACTAGGATTTTTCAATGTTCACCATAAGTTTACTCCCCCTGCTCTGAAGAATCAGGAGATGAACGTCTGTTCCTTGGTGGTACTGCAGCACTGTCATGCAGAACATGATAACTCGCAAAACAAATCACAACTGTTGAATGTTTAATTCCATTATCTAGACAATTTGAACTGATAAAAACAATGATGTTTCCTTACGCAGCCAAGTATACTAGCTACACATGCGCCCTCCCTACAATTGGCATGACTACACAAATATCTAATCAAAGGATTCCGTATGCGGTGGCAAAATAACAATGACAAACACAGACAAACATTAATTTCCTCCTATGAAAATATCCTGAGCTACGTTACAATTCCAGTATACTTTGATGCAAACATTTAGAGAAGGGTTTATAACAGTCTTGCAGTCACTGGATATTTTCACCCATGTCACTATGTTAGAAAGTGATTTTTGTTTCAAAGGTGACATTGACATTTCCTGGTCTTGACTACTATGAAATGCTGTTTAATAGCCAGCACACATCCAGCCTTTCCAATACATTCATAAGACAGCAGCGTAGAATACCTGTTGGCTTTTACGCTAATAGAAACAACTTTCTCTTAATCACATCAGACTCAGGAATTTAGTTCTTATCTTCAAGATTTCATAGTTCTGCTATTTCCCTGCATTCCTATTGCCACTGCTGCCAATTAAACCAGCAAGCCAGCACCAGTTTCAAGCCCTGATACTGTAAAATTACTCAATGTATGTATATATAAATTGTGTGTATATATACACACATCTATAGATATGACTAAATCAAGTTTGAACCAAGTATGATCAGATACACACATGAATATGCACAGAAAAATACAAGGAATTACAAATCAAAAACTTTTCTTTTTTTTTAAGTACTGGTCAACAAATGTTTACTGAAAATCCACCCAGTAAAAAGAAGGGTTGAAGAGCAATCACAAACGGTTGCTTGACACGGTGAATGACAGAGGAGGGGAAAGAGATTTCAAAGGATTTGTAGCCAAAATAAAGGCTTCAGGAATCTCTTGTTGTTCTAAAACTTTCCTGATATTCTCATTGTTTTTGTCACAACCTACATGGAAATTTAAATTGGTATCTTTGGGACAGAAATAATATCTTTCTTATACAACCACAGAATATAGAAATTCTAGCAGAATGGAAGAGTTTCCATACCATTCTCTATTTCCATAATATAAATTTTATACAAAAATAAATTACGCAAAGTCACAATAACAAAGCCAACTTAGATACTAGTTTCAAATTAGAAAAACAATGAAAATACGCAGAGAGACAAAGATTTACTATTCTTACTAATATCAATTAATTTCCGTGTCTGGCTAGGGACCTTGGAAGATACTTCACCTGACAGGATGATAATATTGCTGCTAAAAAAAATGTGAGATTAGTGTGAAGCACCCAACTATATTCAGAGGCATACTTGAACTCTCAGAACATATGGACCTTCTACCATATACGTAGAAGTCAATTTACAACACAGACACAATTTACAAAAACCACACAAGAGTAATAAACCCAACCCAATGAATAATCACCACTCGCATGTCTTCAGGGGAACACAGTATGTAACCAAGCCACCAATGAGATCAAAGTTTTTGCCAGTAAATATAATCCTGAATAAGAAATGCATGAGAAAACACCAGCAGGAAGCTGGAGGATGCACAGTGTATTCTCAGAAAGTAGCTGTATTTTTTTTTAATTGCAGGACAGATCATTACTGTTGATTATTCATGTATCTGAGAGCATGTGTCCTACCAGCTACCACTAAAACAAAATTGATAGGCAATATAGACACAGCAAACCTACACTTGCCTAAGGCTATGAATCTAAATCCACCAATAGTACCACTTACATAAATTGTACAACTTCGTATAGCTACCCAGTGCTTGGAAACTCTGGTCTATTTGCAAGTCCAAAACTCTGGCATTTCCTTTTAAAATGAAAAGGCCAAAATTCAAAATTTTCCACTGAGTAGAATTTCAGGAAGAAGAAAAAGAATAATCAACCTGATCTGTTGGATTCAACTTTTATGTCATAAAACTCATTAGCACAATCTCACTTACGGATGACTTTCAGAAGATTGGTATTCAGTCCAAATCTTGTTCTTATGTCTCCCCTTTTCTCAGGGCAGGTTTCAAATCACAGTCCATTTCTCTGGCCTTTTTAAGTACGCTTCCTAAACTTTTCTGTCTCTGGACTCCATCTAAAAGTGAGTGTCCTCTTCTTGACACCTCCTAGAAACAATGCTGTCTCCCCAAAAACTGACTGAGCAGTTTCCAAATCTTAATTGTCTGATAACAGATTACATTTTAACTCCCCAGAAAGAAACAGTAACTGAAGCAAAACCTCCTCAAATTTGCAAAAGGAATTCGGAACCAATCCTGCCGTAGTCAGATCCCTGCTTCAGGGAGACAAACAAGCAAACCAGCCACCCAAGTTCTTCATGCTGATTTCCACCACAATTGACTTCTCCATAACTCTCCAAAAACCAAGCAGCAGCACTCCAAGAGGCCACTCCTTTTTCCTTCTTGCACATCTTTGCTTCTTCACCTTCACATCTGCTCTCTTTCGTCAGAAGAGTACCAAGAGTCTTGCAAGATTTCACATGTCCTCGGTCAAACAGCAGTAAAAGACAGTCACTTCAGCAAATTACAAAGGCAGACTGATTCTCCTTCACTGAATGAAGGACCTCCTACTTCTACAGCAGATAATCATGGTACTTTTATCACATGTTTCTGTGTGGGGCACAGATTGGGGGGCTTCACACCTGTTCTGCCTATTGTGTGACTCTAACATGCAAGATTACAGCATGCTGAGAGGTTATAACTTCCATAACACTTTTTTCTAATTTCCATCCCCAGATAATTCTGCTCCATATTAACAATCAAACTAGCTATATGCCAGGAATATTACTCCAAGCTGAAGAGTGAAAGAAACAGAAAAGACATCAACCAGTCTTACAACAAAAACGCACTTTTGTTGTTATTAAGAACCTGTATCTATATTATATAGAAACCGTAAGCTGTACATAGAGTCTCAAAGTAACTACATAATTCTGAGGCAGAACTGTAGCATTAAAAGCCATTCAGCCTTCTAAAGTGTATTCAAGTAATGGTACTTGAAACTTTGGTAAGACTTATATTCATTTTCAAATATCAAAAAAGGATATTTGGAAGGAAAAAAAGGCACGTGAATACAAGAGTAAGTCAAATGTATCACATTGTGTGATCTTCCGCAAATGATTATTTCCAAGTTAATTAAAAACAATAGCTGCTCCAAGAATAATGTACAGGTAGTAAACTTCCAATGGTCAAAGCCAACATCATTAGAAAACTCATACACTGGCAAAACCTTAAGCAATGGAAAATTCTGATGCAAGAAACGCAGACAGTATATAGCCCGATCAACTTATGAAATGTTTCTGACAACAAATTAGAGAAAAAGAACAAATAAACTTGGGGGGGGTTGGCCACTGAATACACAATGGAAATCTTCATTGACAGATGTTTTGGAAGAAAATGCAAGAACACCACAAGTGCAAATACAAGAAACCAGGTATAAAGTCTCAATGTAGACAATTTCATCAGGTCCCTTGGAATGACTGACAGCTGAACTGCTCAAATCAGAAGTAGAAGAAAAGACATCTCACAGAATCACAGAATCGTCAGGGTTGGAAGGGACCTCTGGAGATCATCTAAGTCCAACCCCCCTGCCAGAGCAGGGTCACCTACAACAGGTTGCACAGGACAGCGTCCAGGCGGGTTTTGAATGTCTCCAGAGTGGGAGACTCCACAACCTCTCTGGGCAGCCTGTTCCAGTGCTCTGCCACCCTCAAAGTAAAGAAGTTCCTCCTCATGTTAAGATGGAACTTCCTATGTTCAAGCTTGTGCCCATTACCCCTCGTCCTATCAATGGGCACCACTGAAAAAAGACTGCTCCCATCCCCCTGGCATCCTCCCTTCAAGTATTTGAAAGCATTAATAAGTTCCCCCCTCAATATTCTTTTCTCTAGACTAAAGAGACCCAAATCCCTCAGCCTTTCCTCATATGAAAGATGTTCCAATCCCCTAATCATCTTTGTAGCCCTTTGCTGGACCCTCTCCAGCAGATCCCTGTCCTTCTTGAACTGGGGAGCCCAGAACTGGACGCAGTATTCCAGATGCGGCCTCACCAGGGCAGAGTAGAGGGGGAGGATGACCTCCCTCGACCTGCTGGCCACACTCCTTTTGATGCACCCCAGGATGCCATTGGCCCTCTTGGCCGCCAGGGCACATTGCTGGCTCATGGTCATCCTGTTGTCCACCAGGACTCCCAGGTCCCTTTCCACAGAGCTGCTCTCCAGGAGGTCGGCCCCCAACCTGTACTGATGCATGGGGTTATTCCTCCCCAGATGCAGTACCCTACATTTACCCTTGTTGAATTTCATTAAGTTCCCCTCTGCCCAACACTCCAGCCTATCCAGGTCACGTTGTAAGGCAGCACAACCTTCTGGCGTGTCAGTCACTCCTCCCAGTTTAGTGTCATCAGCAAACTTGCTGATGGTACACTCTATCCCTTCGTCCAGATCATCGATGAATATATTGAACAGGACTGGACCCAGTACTGACCCTTGAGGGACACCGCTTGTTACTGACCTCCAACTAGACTCTGCACCACTAACCACAACCCTCTGAGCTCTATCTGCCTTAATGTTCTCATCGACAAAAGAGCCAGGAGAGCTTTTGATCTTCTTCTAAGTGCAGAGGCTTCCTTTGCTGCTGTAAAGATTATGGTATGATGCAACATCAAGCTACTTGCAAAGTAAACCCAGATTTAAATCCAACTTATTATTTATATTTAAAAATCAACTAAACTGCAAAATTTGCAGTCTTTTATTGCAGTCTTTTATTGATTAATCCACAACTTCAAAAATTGCTATCTTTTGGTCTTTTTCTTTTTCCCACAGCATGAGTTTATTGGCATCTTTCATCTGACACAGGCCTACTGCACAAGGTACTGGTTTTGTCTGTGACACAACAACTTGACAACTACTGCTATTTTCTTGGAATTATTCTTTATCTCAAACATTAAAAATGTGAATCTCTTAATGCAAAAAGTTAAATCCCAAATGGACCTCTTGGAAGTTAATGTTATGTTTGCATAAACATGGCAAATACAGTGGTAAAACCAAACACCACAGTGCTAATAAGAGCTGCAGCAAAACACACAAGAATCGTGAATGTGTAAGTTCTAAAGATCCTCAGAAAATAAGTGAAATAAAAAAAAAATTTAAATGTGACCATCTGGACTTGCACAACTTGCAGAAAAAGACCCCTGTTGATAACGGATAGGTAGGGGACGGCTGCATGGGGTAGAGTTAGCATAATTGAAAACAATTTTGTATTATTACCTACCTGCTTGCCCTCAGTACCTTTGTGATATGTTTATCTATTAGCAAATACTCTAACCTTCTCAGGATGAAAACTTTAAGTGCACAAAGCACAATGGAAATTGTATCTTCAACAGAAGTACATCTGGCATGGACCAGAGGCAAGAAACAGCATTTAGAACTGCTTGCACAGAGTTTTGCTGTGGCAGTAATTCACTTTGACCTCAAGCTTCTGTGAGAAACCAGAACAGCATACAAAATTTCCAAGCAGAACACATGGATTAAGCTTAGCTGTTGATTCAGACTGTTTTTAAAGGACTTAAAATTTTTAAATACCTTCAAGAACATGCACTCACATTTCTGGGAAGCAATAACATAAGAATCAATTAAACAACAATATGCATTTGCAAAATTTGTAGTAACGGAGCATGAGACTTCATCAAAAAGAGTGAATCTTTAGTATCACTTTTTGTACTGATTCTTCTCTTACAAATGCAATTAAAATTTTTAGACATTTGTCCTTAGCATTCCTATTCCCTAATGTTGTAACCCTAACATATAGCAATAAACTTGTATCAATAGAGCTTTTTTACATGCATATAAATATACATACATACATACAACAATATATATAACTAGATTTTATATGTAGCTATATATAGTTAACATAAACAGTTGCATTACATACCTTTTCAAACAATTGCCTGCTATGTAAAGGACAGCAGTTACTGATTATGTGAAGTCTAACTTCATACACCTATACAGTTTGTTTATAAAAAGCGTGCAAGTTCAGTTCTTAGAGAACAAATATATTTTGTTTGACTCAGTATGTCGCCTTCTTGTCTAGGCAGGAAAAAAAATGGAGACCAATGCTGTAATCCTTTCAGAACAAAATGTTTAAATACAAACATGATTGCCATTGTAGACTGTTTAATTTAGAGAGATTGTATTTCAGTTCTGGTTTTGAGAGGTTTGCTGATTTGACTGTAGAGAGTACTTCAATGCTTATCTTAATTGTTTAGATAAAATTTGTTTGAATTTGGCAGGTGAAAAAACCATGGGTGTGGGATATAGGAAGGTTGAGAAAAGACTGGCATTTTACCAGATTATGCTTATTTTAAACTATAGTGCATAGAGGAGCAAACAGTCTCAATGAACCTGCCAGGAGGTGGTCTTTGGGGAGTGAATTTGAAGTGCAACATTGACTGGCAGGATTCAAGATTTTCTACAAACTGGAAAGGATTACCATGATAACTCTCCAAATGCTACTTAAGGCTTAGTACCCTACACAAATGCATATGATAAAAGACACATTTAAATAAGTTAAAAAAAAAATAATTGTGCTTTATGTTTATAGTAGGGGTTTGTTGTTCTCTAGGAAAACTTCCTTTCCTTTAACTGTGTTTTAAAAGTGTTTCAAGAACAAGATTTTAAAATATAAAATTGATCATTGACATACGGATATATTTTATATATAAAAATTCTGTTACAAAAAATAAAATTACTGCTATAAAAAAAACCAGTGCTATTGGCTTTTACTTCAGTATCAGCTTGTCCTAAGCTTTTTCACCTTCTGGTTGAGGTGGCATAGCATACCACAGGCATTCCATTTAGAGGTTCTCAAAAGGAAACTTGCCGTACCTATCAATAATATCACTTTTGGTGGGGAGACTAGTATACTTTTTGTTATAAAAACAAACTACACAAACACATCAGCTACAAGGCACATATGCAGTAGATCTGACATTGTGCATCAATCTGTCTGCAGACAGATATGATTTATAGCTTTGTATTCATTAGCCAGGCAAAATAAAATTTGTGTTTCCCATGTGTTAGACTTTTTTTAGGTCCACATAGGCTCTGATGCTTTTCAATGTATATTTCAATGACATCATGTCCATGAGTTCCACAGGCTAATTGCGGTACCAGCGATGGTGTAACCATGACAGTCAAAGGATGTATGAGAGTCAAACTTTCCAGAACGAGGTAGCATCTCTTACTGAGTGCAGCTGGAAGAAGCTAGCAAGACTTGTTTGGAATACAAACAAGCCTTCCAACTTCAAACTAATTGAGACTTTTAATTACATGTGGGTTTTTTTCAGGATTCAAATTTGCTGGCTTTTGGTTTAACTCCACCTTATCTATTTTCATTAGAGTAGCTCAGAGCAAACAAAGCCATGGCTAACTGTGAAAAGTCCAATCCATAAGCAAAGAGACAAGCTTTCTCTTTCATGCTTTAGGGAGTTCATTCTAAATTATAAAAAAACGTAGTAGGAGGAAGATATTTATTTGGAATCATCTAGTAGTTCACTGGCAAAGATTAAACTTAGGTTTAAAGTAGTGCAAAGTCAAGAATAAATTTAGGTTAAAATTATTCCAACTATTGGAAGAATCATTTATTGCTTATTCTAACATCATAATCACTACAAGGACACTAACTTTTTCATATAGGATCTCTGAACTATTTGCCTCACTCTGTGACCCTGAGCAGCTCTGAACAGTCCTCAGTCTTTCCATGTTCCTTATACACATTCCACTTTTTAATCATTCTTCTAATCCAGCATTGAACCTCCTGATCTTTTTTCCGTTATATTTGTTTGAGATGAAGTGACCACAATTCATCCCTCATAAGAATGGCAAGGATATACCAGTTTTATACAGTTATATAGCACTCTGCATATTTATTTGATAAAGTTAGCAGCGTAGATACCAAGCATACGTTTGTTTTCTAAAGATATTTTCTCTACTTTAAGTAGAGGGTTTTAGGGTCTTAGCTTTTGTGCTCTCAATTTACACACGGTTACTACATAGTTAATGGAGTTCCAGGTGTGTCCAGTTGGCAATTTAGAATACTTACATTAAACTACTTAAGTGTCAACACTAAATGAGTTAATAACTGCCTAACCCATAGATCTGAAAATTTAATGGCTCATGAAACACTACCAGAAGGGAGAGTATCTTAGGCTTCCATAAGAATCTGCTCTCAGCTTACTGCAACTAAATATATCTATACCAACACCAAAAAAAAAGATATTAGAAACAGTTATTAATCCTTGGTGAAGTCATGTGGCAATGCTAATAAGAGAGTTGCTCTTTCCTAAGCAGACTGAAACTAGCCCCGAGAACTATCTGGATTACATACTTAGTAATCATGATCAATGACTAACGTGAGACTCCTTGTCTCTCAAGGCCTGACTAGATGTCAAAGCAATCTTTGGACTAGAGCTATAGCTGGTGGAATATCAAAGAGACCAACAAAGGAAATAGCAGAATAACCTCAAGAACTTGTCTTTCTGTTTAATTGCTTGATCTGTTTAGCTTGTACAGAAGAAAGTTAAGAGACAACCTGATTACAGTTCTTATGCATACCTGCAGGAGAAGATACCTGAAAGTAGATGGCTTTGTAATTTCATAGATGAAAAGTAGGAAAGAATGAAGGATGTAAGTTAATCTGACAAATTCATAACAGAAAGAATATTTTAAGTGTTACAAGTGAGGGAAATGAACTTTTTGAACAATGTTTCATGGGATACATTGGCTTCTCTGTCACTTAAAGTATTTGTATGAAATCCTAGACTCACCAAAATAAATGGCAAAACTATCAGTGACTTCAAAGAAAGGAAAAGGTTGAAGGGTCAGAATTTCAGCTGGAACTCAAGATCATTTATACTGCTAAAACTTTCGTATTTATACAGACTAATGGCTTGAGGCAGAAATTAGCAGGCAATATTACACGACTTGCCTTATTTGGCAGCCAGACTAAACGCTTAGAACGGTCTTTCTAAAAATCTAGAGTTGAGCTGCGTATATGCCCTTTGCGAGGTCCCTCTGGAGTTCTCTACTAGTCTTCTCTAACGTCAACAAGCCTAAATCATTTTACACAGACTACACAGAACGTTGCTACCTTTTGATGATTTACAACAGAAAGTACTGGAAGTTCTTTTAGCCATGAAGACATGCACGATCAGTCAGAAACAAGCTTTCCTTGCTTATGGTTCAAGCTAGCCGGTTGTGTATGATGATATCAGTATCTGTAGTAGTAAAGCTCATTAGAAAACACTACTTGGAAACTTACAGGGATTCAGAAATCAGGCAAAGCAAGTCCCTAGTTAACTATAACTGATATACAGTCAACTGTTGCAATCACAAGTCAAAATGCAAATTTTCTTGCTCAAGAATTACAAACACAAAATATTTGAGAGGTTTCCTTTCTAAAGCAGTTTCCCTTTCCCTCTGTCAGATGGTAGTATCTCACTGAAATAAAATTACATACTCACAATTTATTCTCCAAATAAAATTAAAATTTTTTTTTGGCACAGCAGTAAGCAGTTTCGATGTAGCCTGGTACTCTACGTGCCTGCTGAGTCTGAAGTATGGATAAACATCAGGGATTTCATCGCACTAATGCACGTTAAGCCTTTCACCAAATATTCTGAAGTTACAGCATTAAAGAGCTACAGATGCTAAAAAAATGATGTAATGATCTTGTGATATTTAGTCCATGTTCTAAGTGTGGTGGGATTATGAAAATAATGCAAAAAGATTTTTGGCTAGGTAGATGACAGATGACACAGCTTTACTAATTCAAATCACAATACTGTGATAACTGAGGGCAGAAGGATGTGTTTATGGTTTAACTTCCATCTTTTTTCATGCTCCAAAATGTTTCTCAAAAGCTGGTATTAATAACTGAAGGAAATAAGGGCTGGGATTGCAACAAAACGAAATGCCTGATACATGGAAAACCAAAATATATGCATTTTAAGAAAAAAACCTCATCAAATGTTATTTGGAATCACCTGTGTGTATTTATCTCAGTATCATGACCGGATTCGGCCTACTGAGGACCTTAAGATTACAAGAGGCAGCTTCAGTTCAGTGCCATTATGCTGTATTTTGTGTACAGGTAGCTAAAGCTATTGCAGCTTCACTAAAAACCGAAAACACTGAACATTACACTGAAATAGAATCTAACACATATTGCAAGGAGAGGTTTCCTGTGGAACAGCAGAAGAGTGGAAATAACTTCCATCTTTCAATGTCTAGGGATCACCTCAGAACAAGAGAAAGAAGAGAAAGAAGTAGGAGAAACCCTGCTACCTCATGAAGCGATGGGTACAGGAACACTGACACAAGGACTCCAGCATGAGAACCAGCACGCTCTTGGACTAAACATTTCACAGTTTTTGCAGTAGAAAAAGATTTTCTAACATCTAACCATAATTTTCCCCGCCCTGTTTCTTCCCCTACCCTACTACTACGGATGAGGGATGGATCCAGCAAACAAATCACTCCCCCATCTTTGCATCATCCTTTCTCTTCCTCACTCTCGGAACTATTTTTCAAAAGCGGGTCTCGCTGAGTGAGAAGCATGCCGNGCAGGGGCGCGGAGCCGCCCGCCGGCGGCGGCAGGACGGGCCGCTGTTGCCACCTGCTGCCGGCAGCGGGGACCGGGGGCCGGCGGGAGGCGGCGGTCGCCAGCCTAACGGGGCAACGAGCCCGGCGCCGGCGGCGTCTGATGGGAGAAGTGAGGGGCAGGGATGGAGGGGACAGCGGTGTGGCGGGGAGGTGGGAAGTCCCGGTATAAACCGGGGGAGGTCAGTCAGCAGAGAGACCCAGATAAGCAGAACTAAACAGATAAAAGTCCAAGCTGTGGATATGATGTGTTTCCGTATAACTTCCAGGCATCTAACCTTTGCAATGGGCAAATTTATATTTCCTGATGGATTTAATGGCTGTTCCAAATGTAACAGAAGGACGATAATCAGTGTGACACTAATAATATAAGGTCATATATGGTGCCATAATTGCTTACTGCAGAAGAGTGCAACGAATGCTGAAGGAAGCATGAGTTAGTTAAGATAAAGCAATCGGTTGTACCAGATCCCTACTGAGGGAGTTCATGCCTAAATAGAAGAAAACCCACAGTTAATACCCTATTACAGATCACTCAACAAGGATGTTAATAATGACTTCTAAATGGTAAGAGCTGTAAGATAATACGGAGCACAGAAAACATAATAGCAGAAGGTTTAATCCGTTAAGTATATTTTTTGAGATATCATGCAGAGTCTAAATTTTAGGCTATTACAATTACTCAAAGCAATGAGGCAGAAATTCCAAAAGAGAAGAAGCAACACTTGATTTACTTCTGAATAGTGTACAAAACAGCTGGAGACACCATAACGGTCTTAAATGAAATTTCTTTATAGAACAGGGGAAAAAGACTTAAAAATAAGCCATAAAATTAGACTTTACAAGGAGGAATTACATTAAGATGAGAAGCCAGTTAAAAGGGTAAGAAAGCTTGGAGGCCAGAAGGAAACTTAAAGACACCGCATTAGAGGTTCAGTGGAAAAAAAAAAAAAAAATAAAATCACCCACTGAGAAATCCCAAACCACCCTTTTTTTCCCTAGTCTTCTCATATGCTGAGCATTCCTACTCCTCAAAACCACATATATGATTAATTATAAGAGCACGGAAGACACCTGTAAATAAAAGATACTCTTTCAAAAAGTGGAAATCAGCCAAAGAAAATAAAAAAGAAAAAAAGTCTTGTATGTTCAATAGAAGTTGGACAAGAACAAAAAGGTCTAAACCCAACTTGCCAAATGCATAAAGCTAGTAATAAAACTGCTTTCAAACACATCAGATGTATGAAGCCTGACAGGAAACAGTTGGGCATGCCGATAATCCGGCTGTAAAAAGAGCACAAAAGAAAGAATCAGAAAAAGTTAAACAGTATTTGTGTTAGGATTCACAACCACAGAAAAAGGTCAAAAAGGTTCTCAGACAAGTTCTATACTTCTTGAGTGATACGTTTTGGGCACTTTCTCAAATTGAAGAAGTTTCAGAACATATAAATGCAAAGTTTAAAAGGATTCCTGAGATGATGCTGGAAATTACAAACCAGTCAGTCTGACTTCTGTGCCTGGAAAATACCTATGTATTATATGTAAGAACAGCTTTTTTTAAGAATATACAGACAAACAAATATACTGAGAAAAGTAGCATGTCATTTTGTAGTAGACACTCATGAGCAACAAATTAAATAGCACTGCTTTAATGGAGTCAACAAAGGCACAGACAAGAGTGATTAGACTAATACTGGATTTGCAAAAGGCTCCTCACAATCCTTACTTCAGAAAAAAATCATGCAGTTGCGAGATAAGAGGAAAGGTCTACTCCGATTAAAAATTAGAACTGCTCAAAAAATAGGAGATCAATTACAAAAATGAGTGATCAGTTTTCAAAGTACAGAGTTGTAGCAGCCGAGCCTTACTAGGATCTGTGCTGGTTCCTGTGCTGTCTAATGAACGTGAGGTGGTGATGTTGGCAGATACTAAAAGTTACCCGCTTTAAAGCTGACCACAAACATGTACAAAAGGAGCTCTTAAATATTCAGTGTCAATACATGCAAAGTAGATGGGGGGAAAAAAAACCCCAAACCTCAAATTGTAAAAGCACTGTGATGGATACAAAATTAACAACTACTGCCTCCAAATAGACAGATTTTTTTCGTATTTCTTTGAAAACATAACTTCAACAATTAGCAACAGTTAAAGGGCAAACAGAATGTCAGTAACAATACAGAAAAAATAGAGCCTGAAATAGAAGATGATACAATACCGTGTCATAGGTATATGGCACACATAAATCTTGAAAACAGCATACAGAGCTAGTCAACTCATTTCCAAAGAGAGGAACAAACTGTGGATTGTAGGCTGGTGACAAGGAAAAAAAATCAAACAAACATACAACGTATATGAAAGTCATTCCAAACAAACTTTTCAATTTGGAGAAAGACAACTATTGCAAAAAGATAGAGAGCTATAAAAATTACATAATGAGCGGTCAGTATCACTGTTTTTTTTTGTGCGTTTGTTTTTTTTTTTTTTTCCTGGTTATTCACTCAGGAGATCAGGTACTAAGCTAGATAGATCTCCATTTGATCAAATATAGCCTATAGTTTTAATTGCTTCCTTAAAAGAGGAATGATAAGAAAAATACAGTTAAAAAAGGTACACTGAATTTAAAAAAAAAATAACAAAAAAGTTATTCACTGTGCAAGTTTTACTAAATCCTCATTTTTACTACCTTGTATTTGAATTAGGTTTAAATGGCTATGTACATATAAGTGGCGTTAATTTTTTTATACGTATTTTTTCTGTGTACAAATGTAATCACATCTAACAAACACATGAACAAATCACAAATGGATTGCTGTTGCAAACTTTTTCTTCTAAACCTTTCAACTTAATGAAAAAATGTGCGACTGCATTATTGAAAGGTCTTAGTCAATTAACAAGCCCTTTTTAATTTTTTAATGTTAAAATGTCTGTGTAGTTCAGGAATGTATAAAAGTATGACCACTGGAAAATATTTGTGTTATGAAAAGGAGATCAGGCGGACTTTTTTTCCTCCCACCCCCCCAGTTTTTGCATGGTACTAATGCTAATAGCATAATAATGAATTTGTTGCTTTTATGCTTAAAATTTTGTAATCATCCCTCTTATGAGTGACTACATGGTACACAAACAAAAAATAACAGTACTGCTTTTTTTTCTTTTGGGAGAACAGAACTTTCCTGAAACTTTTCTCTCAAAGTTTTAAAGTTAATCAGACTTCCAAGAAAAAAAATAAACTGTTTCAACTGAAACAACAGACAAACAATGCAGTTACAGTTTCTTACAAAACTTCTCTATTAAATTACATTCGTATGTTCTTAACAACAACAAAAATCTTTAATTATCCAAACTATCCAATGTGGCAGTAATTAGTCTCTGCTGATTCAAATATTTTGAAAGCACTCAATATGATTTTCCTCATTTAAAAAACCTAACTTCTTTAAAATATATTTTGTATTATAGAAAACTGTAAATTCCAAAAGGATGTGTCACGTAAGACATTCAGCTCCTTTCTTGGTGTTATGAATATTTCTGTCCTTCATTATCTTGATGTGTTGCACGCATACTTAAAGAAAATGATAACCGAGGTTGTATTTTTTCCTTGAGAACTGCTGCTATTGCTTTATTGGCCTCTGGTCACTGTGAACTAAGCTTCAGAAAAATCTCAGAGGCTAGAAAGAGGACTTGAGGCACGCTGTCAATAGCAGGGGTTTATACCACATCCCTTAGAAACCCCACCTGCCTCCAAGGACCTTCGCTATCCTTCCTCATGAGCTGCCTCTGGCAGGAGTGGCCAGACAAGGGCTCCAGAATCATTTTTGGCTGCTCAATACAGAACACTGTAGGCATACTAACTAACAGCATCAAAGCAACAGAAACATTTGCAGCAATACATATGTGTGGCACTCAAATTTAACTCTAGTCTGTCTTTTATAAAAGTCATTTTGTGTATTCCATTGTTTTCCTTTCCAATAATTTCACAATAGGAGCTTGTAAAGTAATTATAAGCAAATAAAATCTGTAAGCTTGCAATCTAACAGCTGGCATAATGTAATAAATATGGTAACATAAAGCTGAGAAGAAATAGAGGAATAAGACTGAGGATTACGGTGTAACATTTCAAGGAAGTGCTAGTCCACAGGACAGAAAAATGCTGAACCAACCAGTCTTCCCTTGGTGGTGTCTCTGAAGAATCTGAACACCTGTTGGAAAGTCTAACAAGAAGGGAAGCTTAAACCATAGTCTTTTAAGTTTTTAGATGTCTGAATCCACAATATTTGATTAAGAAAAAAATGTTTAAAGAATCTCAGTTTTCAATTAATAAGCCAGAACTAATAGGTAAAATTTCAAACTTTGTAATTAATCTGTACTGACTGTGATCACTTTATGGATTGTTCCTCTAATAACAAAATACAGATTTGTCATCTACAGAAAAAACAGTCTATATATTCTTACATCCAGGATTTTTTTTTTCATAACTTAAAGGGACAGAAATAAAAATTTTGGGCAGCTGGTTTACCTTCCAGTATAACAATGCCTGAAGAACTTGATCCAATCATATATTGTTCTGTCCTCATAACTTGTTTAAACAGTAAAATGTCTTTTGGAAACATATCCACTCTTGACAAATATTTCAGTATTATGAGTTTCAAATTATTATGCTTATACATATGCATTGTTATTAGGATAATAATGCTCAGATCACCTCTAAGATAAACTAATCATGAGTCTCATTTCCAGATGTTGAGTCATTCTTTCCTGATTGCTTTCCACTTAGTTTCAGTGGTCATAGGTTCAAGAGTGATACTTCAATGTGTGAGAAATTTCTGCACAGAACATTTAAATAATACAGCGTAAGAGACATTTTATCATCCTCCTCCAGTGAAATCGTTCAGTTAACCTTTGACAAAGTCTCTCCTAGCTCATAATTTCTAAGTGTCAGTGTGAGCAGTCAAGTAAGAAAACAAAATCAAGATCTTTCTTATATTCCTTTGTCATTAATAGCCAAATACTAAAGAATAAACATTTATTTTGCCCACTAACATTTAAAGTACATTCACTTCCTGCGCTTCGGTCTTGAATTCAGGACAGAAGATATATCTGTTGTTCAAAGCTGTACTTCTGTTAGCAGAGCAAGCTCTGCCAGAAATATAACTCTCAGTAAAATAATCTCAGATCCAGATTAAAAGGTTGGGCTTTACCAGCTGGTAGGTGAATCTGCCTGCCATTTTTATAACTATTTTTCCTATTACATTCTTTTATATAACCTTCTTTCCTAGTATTACTGACCAACAATGAGTTGAGAGCTGTAATAAAAAGATCCTTGGTCTCCCATATGATTTTTGTTTTGTTTTGTTTGTTTGTTTTAATTATCAGTGTGGGACAGGTAGCTCCATCAAATTCTGTAGATTACTAGTGTCTCAGAAAGGGGAGGGGATGACTTATTAAATGAGGATATGAGGAAGGTGGTCAAAAATTCAGGGGCAGAATTCTCCAAACTGCTTCCAAGAGAGCCAGGACAACCAGTACGTGCTATGCAAAACCTTACAGAAACATAGGAGTATTGCAGCCCATGCCAGAAGTAACACAACACCTGAAAATATAAACCCCGCTAAAAGAAACCTACTGAATTGGAAAAGATTACAGAAAACTTCAAAAGACAGAGAAATGCATGTGCTGTTTTTTTGCCAGACTACTTTCAACATTTACAAGGCCCGCTGAGACTAAGATGATTTTGGTGAACAAAAGATTAATTTCCATTTTGGAAATAAATACTAGATATAAATCTGACTGTGTAGTAAATGTAATATTTATCTGCATGAAATAAAATTTGCTTTTCTTCTGTCTTATATCTTCAGTTTAATTTTTTCCTTCTATTTTTCCACACAGGAGAATTTTTTGGCGTTCTCACTGCGCTTGTTAACAGCCATAAAAGCTTAAACACAGAAGATGATACACTGTATCTTTATAAGCAAGGGGATTGGGGAAGACACCAACAACCATATTCTTTGCAACATAGTTACAATTTCAAAAAATTGTTACATTTCATGTGACGACAGCCAGCTTTATTAAAAAGAGATACCTTATCTGAGAGACGTGGCCCCTAAACGCAGACACAGGCTTAACATGCAATTATATATTAAAGTATACAGTGTTCATCATAGATCATTATATGTAGTTAACCTGACTCTTGTTGGATCTCCAATTTAAGCACACACTGCAGCTGTGAAATGTTAAAAAACCCCAAAAGACTAATGTTAAAACCAAAGTCTTTTCTCTAGGAAGAAAATCTGAGCTACAAAGGAAAAATATGTAAGAAGTGCTTGTTTGGCATTTCTCAAGCCTTGACTGTATCATGCAGCCAAATACAGCTATATTTCCAGTGGGAACATAATACTGGATAAAGGATATTTGCGGTATAGTGAAAATAAAAAAGCAAGCAAAATGCCTGGATGAAGTGTTTTGCATAGTTGATAGATGGTTGTAAAAAATAGGCGTCAGTAAAACCTTGTGTGAAACCAGAGAAACCATGAGAAGAGGACTCATTTTTGTACTATATAACATAGAGAAATGGCACTGCAACTAAAGAGACCAACATTTCTTGCAGTTCTAGCTGAGACTGGGTAAAATAGCTGGGAGTTCTGTTAGCAATTAGTGTTTACTAAAAAAACCCTGTAACAACAAAAACCAACCTACCCTACTTTAAAGCACTACTAGAAAGATGTACTAGAGTTCAGTACAAATGTGCTCTGCTTATTACGACTACTCCCTCACCATTGTAAAAATGTTTTTAAAGTAGCCAGGGTTTGGGAGTTGGTCTTACTAAACCTATTTCACAGCTGGGAGTAGACAAATGCAATTCTACAAGCAGACACTTAACAAGGATATCATCCTTATCAAAGAGTGTCATTTAGCATATATTACAATATTCTGAGATCTTTCATGAAATGCCATCTGATCACACATGCATGAAAAAGTAGCTAAGTGTTCAAGTTTAGTTCACAAAATACCATAAACAATCCAAATTTTCAAGTTTCCAAAACAATCCTTCATCAAGGATTGTTTCTTGCAGACAATGTTTCACCATTGTTTTGTATCTTAAAAAGCAAACAAAAGTACACCAAAAAAACCCAGCCAAAACCCCCAAATTTACAAGACATTAAACACAACAGTTGCCCAGGTTTCAAGTTATTTTAAGATGTTCAGTTAAACACAATATGAATTAAAATTTGAAATCTTAAATTTATTAGGTGAATTAATACCCAGTGCAATTGTTTTCCTTTCTGTTCCTGTAACGCTTTGAAATTTGTCTAAACCATTAGAAAAATAAAACACAATAGCATGCGAACCAAGAAATGGACTGAATACCACACTGCATTGAAAGTTTCTCTCTCTTTCTGGATGCTTTTTTATGGCCAGTTAAAAAAAAAAAAAAAAAAGGAAATAATTAAAAAAAATTGCAATTCTTTTGCAATTTGCATGAACACTGCATCCCACAGATATGCTTTCTATGTAATATAAGGAAAAAGAAAAAAAGACAAGAAAGTATATAAAGAAAATTGCCTAGTACCACAAATTGTCAGATTGGAGAAGAAACATTTCAATTCACTGCCTTTCAAATTTATGAAAAAACACTGCTTGTGTTGTACTGAGTGAGATACGGGTAACTGTACATGTCACTGTACATTAAATACGGCAAAAGACCACCACTAAAACCCTGGGCCAGGGGACAAAGAACACTGGTAACATTTTTTTTCTGTAGTTATTGTCATACTTCTTAAATCTTTATACCTTAAGATGCAATTATATCAACTGCCTATTTTGCTAATGCAGCCACTCTTTAACGTTATTTTAATTTTTGATACTACCTTCTCATTAGTATATTCAAATTGCAATAGATAAATCAGTAAGCTATAAAAGTCAAAATATGTAAACCCCTTACTTTTTAACAAGCAAGTAAAAATAGTGCCTACATAAAGGTGAAGCTGAATACCTGGCCTTGTGATTTTATAATTTCTCCATGAGGTCTATGGTTAGATCACTCTGAGAACTCTGCATGGAGTGAGTGATGCCAGAAACATTTCTTTGGTGAGATCTCTCCTCTATTTTCCTTGCCCCCACTGTGCAAATTTCTTTCCTGCTCCTCACCACTTTTCCTCCACGCCTATTTTATGTTCTTAAAAAACCCCCACATTTTTAACAGCAGGATCTTCCAACCATTTCCACAATTTCCCCCATCAGACAAGAGTTCTCTCATGTTTCTTCAATCACTTCTGCACAGCAAGGGAATAGTAGCAGTACTAACTTCCCTTTTGCAAAGGGTTTTGGTTTTAGAAAACAGCTATTGAAAGGGGAATATACAAAATCTGCACACAGCTCTTAGACGATCATGTGTGCTTAATATTGTAATAGGATAAAGGTTAAGCATAATATTGTTTGACCCCTTCAACTACTGACATTCATGCCATGTTATTGTTAGTGTTGCATGTTAAGCAAGCAAATTTTCAATGAACTTGTGTTGGCTTTACCACAGACACAGATGTTAGGCGGACTCCTTTGTTCATAAGGTTCTCATTATTAACTGAAACCAAGTTGAATATTTGACTGAAGGAAAGGACCATATCATTGTTTTCAGATTTTGCTCTATGACTTAACTGAACTACATCTGCCAGCTTTGGAAATACCAAGTACTTCTTGGCGCCAGTACTGGCGCCTTGCTCTATGACTACCATCTTAAGTGCTTCAGCTTGAGGAAGTCTAGTAACCATCAAAACAATTTAATAAAAGCTTAAAACTGTGATTAAGAGTTACTCACTAGCTAACAGAGTGCTCTGAAATTTGTTCTATTTATGAATAATTTCACAAAATAAGCAAATCATAGTAAACTGAATGCATGGCTGTAAATACGTAGCTTAGGAAGTTCACAAGATGTTTTCGTGATTTATGAAGTCTGTGTTGTACTTGAAACCACATTTATTTAATAGATAGGCTGGCACTTCACAGGATAATTCAATCTGCTTCAAATCTGTCCAAAGCCTTTGGGAAACATAAGGGATGCTCTGAATATAAATGCAATTCCACTTTTCACCTTTTTGCACTACTGTCTCTTAGCATAAATGTGAGAAGTATTACACTCCCACAAAAGATCTCCCTTTATAAAAAATGCTGTTGAAGATGAAAGAACTCCACAGTTTGTGCTAACCCAAATATAGGAACTATTTGATATAGCAAATTAATTAAATGCTATAATTCATTTTTCCGAATATGTCCTGAGAGTATCAGAATTAAAATAAACAACACATCACACTTTCTTCTTCAGAAATACTAAAATCAAAGTGTCTACATTCTATATAACTTTGATACCTGATGGCAATTCTGCAAATAAACAGTTGTATTTTCTATACAGGACAAGGCAATATGTTACTAGAAAGAGGAAAATAAATGCCCGAACAAGTTATTTTCAGAAAAAGAGAGTGTAAAAAAAAGGCTCTTATTAATTTACATATTAAAAGATATAAATAATTAACATTTCCAGATTATTAATGATGTGGTCTGAGCTAGAATAAACAATACTTATTTCACTTACCATGCTGAATGTCCTTCATGTCTAAATGAAGGCTAGACATTAATATTCCAACAGCTTGAGATCTTTTGTTACTTAACAACTTGACAACCTGCCAAAAGAAACCCAACTATTAGTATTAATTGGCAAGAAAATGTAGAAGATACTTCACATTACTAATGACAAATTCAAGAATTAGTACCTTGTAGTCTATATACACATCTAAAAATGAGTAATTTTATTACATTTTAAGTTTGCTTCTGCTACATAAATCCATCACAAGTGTAACTATGTCACCCAGTTGAATCTTAATCCTAAAAGAACCACTATAAAAGTTCCCCTAGACTTCCTTCTTCATTAGGATGCACACTTTCAACTTCACACTGATGTTACTAAGTGTATGAAACAAGCTGTCACATAAAAAAAATTCCAACTCTGTCTATCTTGGAATTGCTTTGGTTTCCAAAACCACACAATGATTTCCATCTTTGATGTAAGCTAAAACTGTGAGAATTTTTATTTTATTTGAATGTTTGATGTAGTAGGCGCCAATATGAATTTTATTTAAAAAGCAAAATAACCACGTACATATTGGGATTTTCTTTGATCACTTTTAGGGAATGTAAAAGGTCTTGAAGCTTTTTTGCTTTTAAAATAACCCCCCCCCAAAAAATCAAGCCATCAAAACATCTTGCTTTTGGGGGTTAAAATTAGCCACTAAAATACACTTTCATACATATTTGCTGTGCAAGCATAAAAGCAACAAGTAATTCACAGACTGTCTTCCACAGTGTTTGAATTCAGCTTACCGTAAATTTTACATCATTGGTATGAGAAGCAAGTAATGTCAGGAAAGGACCCTTATTTGTAAAATGACATGATTCTAGATGAAGTACTTTTCAATGCAGGGCTGCAACCATTACATAGATGAAAGAAGTTAATGTTTAATCTATTCAAGTTGGAGTGGTTTACATTGTATTAAACACAGAAGAAAACCTTTGTAAATCACTTGGAGGAAAGAAGAAAAGCCAGACAATTAGAACTGGAAGCTCAAGTTCTTTTTACGTTGCAGTCAGGAAGCATATATGTATTTTTTCAAGTTACACAGTTCCCATCTTAGCACTAAGGTGCTGTATCATCTACAGTCCCGCTGGCAAAATTATTTACAAATTAATTAGTAGAAACAAGACGAGAAAGAGTAGAATTAATTTAGGCAGAGTAAAGAATGTCATGAAGCAACCCATGTCTTAAAAAAACAAAGGTATGCACAAGATGCTTGCCCTCTGACCAGCTTTGATTCACTTAAGTTTTCAGACACAGGTTTGCATGTTGATGTTTGAGGCATAGCTGAAAAGAAGAAGTAAAAGCCTGACGCAGAACTCTGTCATTGGGACTGCTTACAAAAGGAAACTTGAGAAACTCACGGTACTTGCAGTATAGGTTTTCCGAGGATATGGTTGGCTTGCCAATTGTTTTATGATTTTCTTCCCCTTAAACCTTCATAACCATTGGTTAAGAAGGTATTTCATCCTCCTTTCCTCATAGATTCCCAACTAGCTACAGTGAAATGAAAATACAGCATCCTGCACATGAACGGAAGAGTTCAACATTAGAATCCAACTATGTCGTAACTATTGTTCACAGAGGTTAAAGACTTAAATTCAAGGCACAGCTATTGACATCATCTATCAGAAATTAACAAGAAATTCCTATGCAATTGTCTAATCCATGTAATATATTATTAGGAATTTAAAATGGAAGTCAAATGGACTAAAATAGAATGTGATAGTTAGATTTTCTGAATTCAAAGGGAAAATAATGTAATTCAGAAAAACATGATTAGGATATCCTGCACTATCCTTCTAATAGGCTATAACCACTCTAAGTGTTTTTTAAATGGAATATAAATCTCATTTAAGCCTGGAACTGAGATCAATCTGGGACAAATACCATTAGAGTTTTTTGTTGCAAAAAGAAGCTATTATCTATTTACCTCTTTGCAGCTACAAAAGCTTGTCCTGGTTTGAGGTAAAACTGGACCAATTTTGTTCAGTAACTTCACTTCTTAGCTGGGCCTCTTCTAACTACAGAAATTAACAGCATATTGTGCAGGCAATGTTCGCTCCCTCAGTGGTAAGACCAACGTTTATAGCTGATGCCCAGGCATGGTATGCGGAGAGGCTCTTGCTTATACTTATTGCTATAACAGCCAAGGCCAACCAACTTGGTTACTTGCCACGTTGGAGGGTCAGAAGCGGAAAAGCGCAGTGGGGTCCCACTTGCGGGGAGGAGTGGACAGGCCAGGTGACCCAAAACTGATTCCATCCCATCTGCCTCATGCTCAATGTAAAAGCTGAGGGTCAGATCTTGATATCTCTCTCTCTCTTTTTCCTCTCTTTTTCACTCTCTCGCTCTCTCCACTTCAATCATCTGCCTTTGGTCCCGATCCTGAGGACAGATCCGGAATCCAGTTCCCGTCCGCCACTGAGTCCAGCCTGGGCCTGCCCCAGTGCCAGACAGTGTCGTGATTGTCATCCTGGGAGCTTGATACGGTTTTGTATATATTTCATTATTTCCTCTGTATTTTATTATTAATATCTCATTAAAGTACTTTAGTTCCTTCTAAACTCCTAGGTCTCTTTTTCCTTCCTTTCCCTCTCTTTTTGAAGAGGGATAGAGGGGAGCATCTGTCAGTCCCATCTGGGGTCCCCCACGTCCCCAGTGGCCGATTTGGCCTAAACCACGACAAAGCTTTACAAAATAAGATAGATCTTGGGTAGTAAGGTATGGATCAAGTCTTTTTAACAACTACAATGCAATGTACATCTCTAATAGCAACCAGACAAGTATCTTGCATTCTATTAAAAAAAAAAAAAAAAAAAAAAAAAAAAAAAAAAAAAAAAAAAAAAAAAAAAAAAAAAAAAAAAAAAAAAAAAAAAAAAAAAAAAAAAAAAAAAAAAAAAAAAAAAAAAAAAAAAAAAAAAAAAAAAAAAAAAAAAAAAAAAAAAAAAAAAAAAAAAAAAAAAAAAAAAAAAAAAAAAAAAAAAAAAAAAAAAAAAAAAAAAAAAAAAAAAAAAAAAAAAAAAAAAAAAAAAAAAAAAAAAAAAAAAAAAAAAAAAAAAAAAAAAAAAAAAAAAAAAAAAAAAAAAAAAAAAAAAAAAAAAAAAAAAAAAAAAAAAAAAAAAAAAAAAAAAAAAAAAAAAAAAAAAAAAAAAAAAAAAAAAAAAAAAAAAAAAAAAAAAAAAAAAAAAAAAAAAAAAAAAAAAAAAAAAAAAAAAAAAAAAAAAAAAAAAAAAAAAAAAAAAAAAAAAAAAAAAAAAAAAAAAAAAAAAAAAAAAAAAAAAAAAAAAAAAAAAAAAAAAAAAAAAAAAAAAAAAAAAAAAAAAAAAAAAAAAAAAAAAAAAAAAAAAAAACAAAAACAAAAAAAAACAAAAAATAAACAGAACCAGTTGCAAAATTTCAAAAAAAGCAGAAACTCCTTAACTGGTGTTGCTACCAACCCATATTTCCAGAAAAGGCAGAGCAACACAAAGAAACAGTGTGGTATGTTACATAACAAAGTTCAAAAATTTCTCCTTAAAGCTGTCCACTCCAACAATGCTGACAAGACTTAATTCGGTAGGAAAGATGTTGGGGAAACTGTTGATTCCAGCCCCCACCATTATTGCTTTTGCTCGCCTGAAACATCTCACAATAATAGAGTAACTTAAGCTTGCTGCTGTCATCAACATATGGAAGCAGTCCTTTGTTGCCTTTATTTTGAACAAAGAAGCTATCCCAAAGCTGACAAAAGAGTGAATTAAAAATGAATGCAAACCCATTCCAAAAGTCCTATAAGGAAATAACAATAGTCATACAAAGTGGCGAGAGCTCATCTGGGGTAAACATGTACCTTTCTTGTCACTCATACTCTGGAAAAGCTAAGTAGAAATGGAACTGATGCAGGCTACTATGTTGGCTAGGAGTAAAACAAAACAAAATAAGAAAATAGAGAGTAAAAAAGCATTGTTAAGTGATCTTCCCCAAAACAATGTTACAACAGCACTCAGGTGTGAACATACCTAGGACCAAGGAAGGGTCCACAACCTGACCTTTCCAAAGGATGCAAACTACACTGTTCTCTCTTGGAGGCCAAAGAGCAAGAATAAGCTGGAATCTGTTCTTGGGACTCTCCTCCTTTTAATGGTGTCAGCACCCATTTACTACTATATTCCCTTCAAATTGTGAAATTGCTGTCTCTCCCACCCATCAGCAATCTAAAGCTCAGAGAGCTACCGAGATCAGGGATACAAATACAGCACGGGGACCAACACTAGAGAAAAAAGAACCAAAATAAATTAACTATGTGGTTATGTTGCAGGCTAGAACATGAGTTCTTAAGAGGTGTGATT
Source organism: Ibidorhyncha struthersii (assembly GCA_013398815.1). Lineage (NCBI taxonomy): Eukaryota > Metazoa > Chordata > Aves > Charadriiformes > Charadriidae > Ibidorhyncha > Ibidorhyncha struthersii. Next base: position 752,195 of record VZSZ01000057.1, on the reverse strand, counting down.
CCCGTGAGTGCTATAGAACCAGGTTTAGTGGCCTAGTAAATCCTGTCAAGTCCTGTGCTCTAAAGGGAATCTGGCCTAAAAGCTAGCAGGAAAAAGCAACTGCTTTTTCTGAAAGTGAGCTGATGAACACGAGAATACTTATCTACTGACAGCCACATTTTGCCAGTGATGGGGGGGGGGAGGGGGGAGCACTATTCCCATGTAGAACAGGTTGTATTTGCTGCCAAAATTCTGGAACACAATGACATTTTATTAAAGAGTACCAAAGAGCATGACTGTCAGGTGAATGGGTGCAGATCAGCAACAGAGAAAGCATTTTTATGTAGCAGCTACCAGTTTTCTCTGGCTTTATTTAAAACGTATGTTTTATGCCAACTTGTATACTAAACTGTATTGTGCATTTCATTCCCATTTCAGTCAATTGCATGAATACTATAGTTTCCTCCAATAGAATGGCTGTAACAATACAACACTAATTCAGAAAATATGAATATTAGCATAAGTGCCTAAAGCAATTCCCACATTTATAAATAAAACAATAAAATAAATCAGCTGCATAGTCTGGACCTACAGGCTACAGACGAGTGACGCCATTTAAAGGCGGAACAAGGAAAGGTTGATAAATCCAATCTCTACAACATCTAAAGCCTCAGACACAATACACAGCTTCTTTTTAGTTTGGGTTCTGGAACTCTGCTTTAAACAAATTAAAAAAAAAATAAATAAAAAGGAAGCTAGAGATATTATCTGCAGACTGAAGTCTAAGACAAACTTTCTAATTGTTGAGTGGTCCTCATTGTTAAGCAGTAAACAAACTACATGCCAAATTTGTTTCCAATTGTTTAACACAAGCAAAAACAGTCAAAAGAGATATTTAGTGAAAGGTAATGCAAGACACATTGTTGATGAGAACCCTGAAGCAAAAAAATGAAGATTCCCTTCCCCAGAATAATATTTAGTTAATGCATGGAATTTTGCAATGACTCGTGCTCTCTGATTCTGACCACCAGAATTAAGCAAAATTATCCCAAGGCTTTCACCTGTTAAGAAAAATTACTGTACATTACAAGAAGTCACATGCAGGAAACTCCATTGTACAAAGGCCTAGATCTTGTAACTGTCCCAGAGAGGATGCAGAAACCCCGAAGTTCCAAACAAGATGTTAAGAGAGCGCATCAGTACAGTAGTGTGGTCATCTTCTCACTAGGTGTTGTGACAACAGATCTCTGCAGATTCAAGTGTGTTCCAGATGTAAAATTGGCAATCACAGAGCTGGACCTATCATATTTTCACATGTATATCCTTGTCTTCTTACAGACAGAATATTGTTATTTTATGAGATTGGTGGGTTTTGTGTGTGTGTTTGTCGGTCTGTTTTTTTTTGAAAGGTAAATGCAGAAGTAACTTCTGGTTAGTAATGGCAAATGTGAGAGGGGAAACAGGGACTACTTCAAGTAGTGAAGAGATTTTGGTACAATAAGAGATAAAACATTTCTACTTAATCCCTATAAAAGAAAAAAAACCCGAACCAACACTCAGTCCTGGCTATCTAACAGCATATCTGTGCTGATGCCACATAATGATTTAACTGAACTCAACTTTTACCACAGAACATCAATCAAAAAGTGTAATTTCGAGCGCCTCTCCATCTCCTACCCTAATCAAACCTAGAATTCCCTCTGCAAACTAATTGATTACTTTCCCCACTGAAGATTCTCATAATCTATAAGGAGATACCTAAAGGTTTCAAACTTCTTTGTCATGTATTTCTAGATGCAAGTTGTTGACATGTCATGCAAATTAGTGCAGCCAAGCAGTCATGTCTGCCAGCTTGTGGATGCTGTAACTTTATGCTTGAGGGTAAAGATTAAGCATAATATTTACTTTTCATTCATTTTATCTACTACCCTACTGTGCTTTCATAAGTAAAGCTTTTAACAATACAGATGAGAAACAGTTCATGCCCTTTTATGCTGTTTTATCACTAAAACACTATTGTGTGAAATGAATAGCATAAAGCTACTGCTGTAGAAGCAATCTTTTACTAAGAGATTGCTACCCCAGTTAATATTCCTCACTTATGACGCCCAAAAGCTAATCTCCTTAGAAAGTCTGTATAAAAGCCAGAGTTTTCAGAGTGGTCTGCAATGCACTCAGCAGGTGATTTTTACAGGTGATCAGCCCAACTGTTAGGAACAATCTTGTCACTGTGTACTCAAATTAGGTGTATGATTACACATATTTTTTGCAAACTCTTGCCAAACATACTGCATGCCCAAATAAATTTGAAATTAACAGTCTTAATTATTTTATAAAAAGTTAGTACATCAACTTAGGGAGATAGACATGGAGGTGGGGAGGTGGAGGGAAGGAAAGGGTAAAGAATGCAAAAAAAACCCAAACCCAAACCAAAAAAACACCCAAAGAAAGGTGAGAACCCAATATGGGAGATATCAACAAAAAACAAACAAAAACCCCACGCTGTAAAAGCTTTAGTGTTCCCACTTTTAAAGGGGAACATAGGGTTACTGTCAAAAGTATGACATTATACACTCCACCTACTCTAAATGATTATAACAACTTTTTATTTTTGCTGTTTGTACTGAAGTCAGCACTAAGCAAAAAAATACAGCCATAAGGAAAACAATCTGCAAAATCAATACATCTGCAAAATCTAGAGGATTTTTGTGCTTCTCTACAAACAAAGAAATTACAATCTTAAAACCTTGATTTTCATGCTTACAGTAAAAATCTCTTTAAGATTGTAAGTCAGACAGGATCTGATAGAAATGCAGACAAGTACACTCACACTTAAGTTAGACTGATTTTTTTTTACTAAATCATCATGACCACTGTACTAAAGTAATTTCTAGGTGAAATATATTCAATCCATATGCACATTAGTTCTAAAACAGTTTGAGTTTTCTTGGTCAGATTTAAAAACTACTGTACGAAAAAGCGTTGCTTCTTGCCTCCTTAGCAAAATCAATGTGAACAGAGAGATGGAAGAAGAAACGCATATTGCTATCGCCATAATTTCTTCCTTTCTTCCTCCCTTGATGTCATCCAATGCTACAACGTCCACTGCACTGAGCCCTTGCACCAAAAGAGTCAGAAGCGCCACAGAGAGATGAAGAAGAAAGTATTTGAAAAGTGTAGAAGTACTCGCTATGAAAATGCGAGATTGCCAACCTCTGTGGAAAGACAGCTGTAACTAAGATGCCTCTACTCAACAGTATCAGGTACAGCAAGAATTGTACACAGCCTAGGGTAGCAGCTATCTTTCTGCTGGGATGCAAGATCTTGCGTTGTGCTTTTTCGAAACGCAGCTTTCAGTCTCACAGAACAGCTGCAGCTCACTTGCTCCAACCCAAAGCCTATCTTTCTCTTTATTTGAGCAAATTTTCAGTAAGACCTTACCCTGCAGAGGTCTTCCAGAGCATAGACAAACACAATGGTGCCATTGTCAGACACTCTACACACTAGTTAAGAAACAAACACAACCTTTCTTGCCCATACAGAAACTGTAAGCAGCAGCAGCAGATCTAAAAGAGGCTGTTACATCAGCAGAATTTTTCAGTGCTAGTGAGAATACACAAAAAAAAAAATAGAGAAACCCACAGAGCTCTTAGTTCACAAGATGAGTTGCAAGATTATCAGATGCCAAGCTCGTTTGTTTGTTTTTGACCTTCCAAATATATGATCCGAAGAAAAGATAACAGGAAGGAAAACAAGAATGAAGAAATGCATGTGGTTAGTGGAAGACATCAACTTGGGAAGCCTGAACAAGTAGAGGTATTTGATATAGAGTTGCAGTCAGGTAAAAATGTGTTTGCAAAGAGAACTGTGTAGACACAGTTACAAAACAAATAATATAACAACAAAACATGCAATAAACCATCTAAAGAGAACAAGAGGTAAAAACAGAGATCACATTCATACAGCCTCTCATGAAAGAAATTACTCTTACAAGCCAAATAAGTGAGATAATACTTAATGTCATAAATAACTCCCTGACATTGTTAATTATTTGCCTGTATAAACAAAAATGATGCATCATTCAAGTCCCTTAAAATTCCTCTCTGCAGGGGCAGTAGAACCCCAACTGTATCTCTGGAGACTACATAAAATCGCAGCAAATGTTTGTGCCATTAACACAGGTAATAGATCAATAAGTGTGTATACAGAAAGCTCCGTAAGACAGTGCCTCCACTGCTTGCAGAGGGAATAAACCCTCATTTTCAGAAAATTATTTTTCCCTTTATGTCATTCCTCGTTAATGAATAAACATGAATAAACTTTTATCTGTTAACCCAATATGGCATTTACCTTATTTACCAATTTATACTTATTTTATGTGGCATTTTATTCCTGGGGGTATTTTCTTACCACATCTTCTTTATGTTTTACTTAAAAATTCAAAAATGCTGAAATCATTAACTAAACAGTTTTATTGATACATCTTGTTTGCATCTAAGGCTTTTGAAACAGAATGAAACTTCAGTAACCTATTATTTATTTTCTGGGGTGGAAGGGGGAGATTAAAATCTTAATGTCAATAGATTAATAGTGGACTTTCCATATGAGAATATCTTTAACATTTTTATTTCATTTACATGATAGATTATAAACACATGGTCTGCTCTCGAAAAGTTCACTGCAGTTACATGCATATTATATTCCAAAAATATAGTTAGAGGATTATCAGTAAGGCTTCTAAGATGACTGTTCAAAAGTTAGGAAAGCAATCTATACAAGTCAGCCCAGCCCCTTCTGTATTCTTATCATGCTGGCAGTGATATCAAGATTTTCTGATTATGTACTGTCTTTCCACTGAACCCATTCAGTGTACACTGGTCAATGTATGCCATATACATACATTTTTAATATTGCATTTACCGTCATTCTTGAGTATGGGGCCTTAATCATGAGCGTACCCTTTTTCTTCCTGCTTCACTAATCACATGGGTCTTCTTAAGTGCCACAACAACTGATAAAAGCATTTTTTACTCAGGTAACAGCTTTATTTCCTAAGTAATTATTATGAATTTTGCTCATTTCACACAGTCCACACTAGCTATGGAAAAGGTCCTATGAAAAATACTATCCAGCCATGTAACCAAAACTAGTACTGTGCCTACATGGCGTGGCTGAACAAGACACTCCAAGAGCAAGTTTTCACCTTTTGCTTGGGTCAAACACTGTAGATTTGATGAGATCCAGTATTTGCTGAAAGGAACATCCAGGTCAAGAACCCCAGCCTCGCAAGTTTCTGAGAGAAATTACTTTAGACAGAATAAGAGGTGACACAGAATCAGACCTATTACGCTCTATATTTCCACCTGTCAGATCTCCTCAGTTCTTCACTCCGTCCCCAGTTACTCATCTTAATCTTCCATTGCCCCTCTCCTTTTGGCCCCTGTTCTCCAGCCTGCCCATATGAGGTTAGGAAAAAATCTTCAGAATTATACCTCAAGTCTCTCCTGAGCAACAAGAACTGAGATACAGCCTGTAGAGTAGTAAAGTTTAAGAAACCCTTTACACAACTAACACGACATGTATCTGATAAAGTTTTCCATATTTCAAGTCTATGAAACTATGTGGACATGAGCAAAACCAGACTTTGTTTTCTTTCTTAACACTAGCAAAATGAAGGAGACAACCAATGTGGGGGGGAAAAAAAACCCAACCCAACAAAACTTGCAGCCTAAAGAGCTAAATTTTGGCAAAGTTCTAACAACAGGGACTTATAACGAAAGCCAGACCATTTTAATAGGTAGCAATGGCAGCCCCACCTATAATATAGCCCATAAAGGACTTTCTTTGAAGATTTAGTAGGCATTCTCATTGAGTGAGCCTGCACACATTTACAGCAGCTGAGAATTTGACATATACATATTAACAGAGCAAAATAAATCACAGCTTTTGCCATAGCACCAAATGAGAGACAGTAAGAACAAAATCAGCTGCATTCACAAATAAGTATTAACACTTCATTTTTTCCTCTTTCTTTAAAGTACTGGAATGGATTTTAATGCGGCCTTCATTTAGTGTTAGATGTAATCCTGTTTTTTTAAGAAAAAACATTATTGATTTATACTGTATTAAGTTATTTGCAAATGATCATGCTAAGGAAAAAACAATTAGAACGAATACCTTGGTAGGGTGAAATTAACTCAATCATTACCTCAAAAAAACCCAAAAAAACCCACAACAAATAGAAAATTTTACCACTTAAAAAGGGGTCACTATTTAGAAATAATTATAACCGGCATATCTATATACATAGATCCTGTAGATACATTCTGTGATATATAAGCAAACATATGCATATCCTCTATGGCATATAACATAAAAAGCTCTGTGTACAAAACAGCAGTGTACTCTAAACTAATTAATCTTTCACCCACTAAAACATCCCCAAATTATCAAACCTTTCTTCAGATTAGCTAGAACTCCTGCTCTCCCCACCACCACGTGGCCTTTTCTGTAAATACATTTTTATTTCAGCTTACAATAAAAAAATTGCTTTATTAAAATCAGATGTTTACTTAGAATACCAAGTATCGTATGCATTCAAAAGTTATCTGGGCATTTTTTCCTGACTACTATTTCCAATGTAGCTAGTATTTTACATCCAGTCCATCTAAACAATACATCCATTCCTCACACCTGCACATCAATGCAAGGAGGAAAACCAATTGTTGGACTAGAGCGTTACTGGAAAGCAGTAGAGTGAGCTCTGCGGGTCCTGGTTCTGTTCTATACAGTGCTCCTTCGTAACTCAACAGGTGACAGAACACATCTGTTTTGCATAACACGATCCTGTAAAAATCACTACAGAAACACCATTTGTAAGATCTTTACAACCCCCGTAACTATCATAGAAGCCATGTAAGTCAGTAACCACTTAAACAGCACTTGGTTCTTTCCATAAAAACATACTTGTGGAATTACAGCCATGCTTTCTCCACATAACTGTTTCTTCCGCTAAACACGGATGGACTTCATTATCCAAGTGTTTACTGTGGTATAAATGAAGAGAATTTAAAAAATGAAGGCCTGCATTCCAAACTGCTGAGAGGGCATACGTAGAATATATTTGCGAAGCTGTTCCAGTTCAGTTGTTTCATGTCAATACTATGAAAAGCCCAGACTGGATTTGCCCACATGAACATTTAACTTTGACATCTGCAAAAAATGATAGCTCTAATAGTAGTTCTAATGAATGCCTGTGATTATCTATTTGGTTGATCTTGTCCCCCCAGATACTGCAGTTCAACAAATCAGACTTCTCTATTTGGCAATTTCTTTCTCTTTTGGAGTACAGTAAGTTTGTTTGATCACCAGAGGAAGAGAAACACATGGGGAATTATCTTCTGTCAATTTAGGTAGGCCACGGGAATGTTCATTCTAGATGATGGCACCTACTTAGATTGCCTTACACTTCTGCGTAGAAATTTCTGTCATAAACAACTTGTTTTTTTTCAGAGCTAAGAACAATCAGTCATTTTAATTTAGTTTTATCTATATTTTGTTAATTTCTTAACAACATAACTAAATTTTTGCCATTGCAAAGAAACCAAATACTCTTAGTGTTACAATCCACATCTAATGTTTATAATTGCTGTCTGTCTTTAACCACTGTTTGCATTGCAGAATTAAACAATCATCATTTGTACTCTGTTCAGAGATTTACATCACCAAATCTCATGAAATGTGAATGGACTAGCAGTTCATAGGCAAAGAATCAGGTTTACCTTTGCACTCCTTTTTTTACTTAAAGAGTTATCATACGAATTTAGTTAAGAATAACTATTAAAAGAGGCTTTGTTTAGAAAAAGGAAAGAAGAGCAAAGGTCTTGCACTTTGGAGATTTATTGCAGGACAGCAACGCAGCAGCAGCACTGTTACCTTTACTCCCATCTCAGTTAGCACAGCTTAGTGCAGCACACAGGTACATGATGAACAGCCACACGAGTGTGGCTTTACTATCCTTCCCATCCATCCAGATAAAGGTTTTATCCAACACCTTGGGATGTTCATCCTAACTTCACTACCAGTTCTGTCGCCTGCACAGGAAAGAGTGCCTGCACATTTATATTGCTGACCAAAGTGAGTCTGTTGGGGCAAGATCTCCAGAACTACTAGGTGGAGAGGTCATAGCCAAACATACAATCTACTGCACGAAGATTTGGAAGAGTCTCACTGTACATCTAATGTGGAAAAAAAAAACCAATACAGGGTTAACCTGTATGTTAAAAGATGACCGGAAGAACAGCCTGGTCTTGAATTGAGTACAGGAATGTGAACACAAGACAAAACAAGAACTTTAACTGCTCGTTTGGATTCATCATAAGAACATTCTCCTCTAGAGCCTGAAAGTTTACTTGCAAACTAATTATCATACCACCACAATTCAATTTTTACACAGATACTAAGACGACTACAGCTCTTTAGTCATGTAAATATTCAGATTCAATTCTCTTACCCCAGGGTTTAAACTTCTACATTTAAAATATGCTTCCTAATTTTATTTTATTGTACACCATTCCATTTCAAGAAACCAGTTTGATTAATGTTGGATTTTCCCAACTGTGCTTCTCATTTATTGTATGCATAGATTTCATATTCACTATATGTATGAACACAACACAAACTTACAACTGTTATGAGTGGTATAACATTAGGACTTAGATTTTTAAATGTAATTTTTCTCTGAAGTCATGGTAATTCACATCCAACTCATATAGCTTTGAAGCCCATCCTACATTCTCTTCTTTTCTTATATTTCTTTATAGTTTATATATATAGTAACAATTTTACACCAGGCAAAATTCATTTCAGCTGCATGCAAAAATCTGTCTTTATGTAAAAACCAGCCTAGAAAAGATCTGAAATTAAATGAGTACTCACTTGTTTCGTCTTTGTTTTTGTAATGGTGTCCGAAATGGGTTTCTTCCTCTCTTTAACAGCTGTTTTAGAAAACAGTTCTTCAAACTCATGATAATCTATGGAAGGCTCTTCAATTTTTTCCCACACAAGTGAAGCACTAGAATCTCTAAAGTTAAGCAAAAGACCTATGTAGGGCAATGTCAAACTAAATAAGGTCATAAATGGAGGAATGAAGAAAATAAAATAGCAGCAATTTAAAAGTTGTTGCTACTTCTACTAGCAGAATTTGGATAAGATATGCTGTTGATTCTCCCCCATACTTCTTTGTTTCCTTCTTTGTTCACACACAATAATGGTCAGGCTTATTTACAGTCACACCCTTTACATACATAAGAATATAAATTAGCTGTATACAGGCTATAAAACACACAGATATGGACACAAAGAGAAGTAGAAATAGACAGTTATCTGCAGACTACCTGTGTGACAGTGGCAAGAACTTGAAAAGGAAGAAGAAATTAATCATTAAATAAGAGCAGAAGAGTTTTACAATCAGTACTCCGAGACATAAATAAAAGATTAATAAGGAAACTTCTTTTCATGACCAAGAATGCTATTTTACAAGAAAAAAGAATCAACGACTGAAAACAAGTATATCAAGGTCATATCAAAGCAAGGGCTACCAGAATAGCTTTNTAGGTCACTGGAGAAAGGAGAGAGGATAAAATGCATTCAGCATACATTCATCTAGAAGGAAGACACTACCAAAACTTGCAAGCATCTCCAGAGAGAGACCAATGCTATCTTGAAAGTTGAGGGGAAGCACAAATGTGACATTTTAAAAAGCCATCTCACAGACTGCTTAATGGTACACAGTCACCCCCAGATCTGATCAACGCATGGCACGTAACCCCAAAGGACAGCTGAAAACACTACCCTCATAGAGATTTCACGTGCAAATAATGTTACTCACTTTGTTTGTTTTATATAAAATGGGCACCCCATTTACATACTCAACTATAAATAAAATCCTGTTTGCAATAAGGTTCTTGCAGAGACCTGCCTAGCAGTAAATAAAGACTTTTACTCGTAACATACAACACTATCAGGACAGCCATAAAGTGAAAACACCACTCTCTTCACAACCCTACAACTTACCTTTTACTGTGGAGCTGAATTCTTGTCCAGTAAAGAGGCTTCATTGGCCGAGAAGGCTCTATTACATGTTTCCTGCTCCCTTTCTCCTGATTCATCCCCATTGCAAATAAACCAGATGGTAACGGAGGAGGAAGAAACCCACAGACCTGTGGAACTGCTGGGTAGGTGCTGCCCTGGGCTGACGCTGGAAGGGGAGGTGCTTCTCCAGGTAAAGGAGGTGGGGCTGGAGGTGGCATCCCCAACCCAGGCAAAGGAGGGGGTGGTGGAGGGACACCAGCACCAGGCAGAGGTGGTGGAGGAGGTGGAGGGGGGACACCAGCACCAGGCAGAGGTGGTGGAGGAGGTGGAGGAGGGACACCAGCACCAGGCAGAGGTGGTGGAGGAGGTGGAGG